>CM046817.1:3130306-3730306 GCA_025617385.1 Murraya koenigii | reverse complement strand
TCATAATTTTTGGGTTGCAGATTAATTATTTAAAATTTCATGTTCATTATCCTTAATTCTAAGTTCTCTTAGTTTCAAACTTACTGATTCCAGTATCAAGTTAAGTGTTTCATATTTATTAATCATTAATTGTATGATTTTCGGAGTTTTAAGTTAATAATCTTAAGTTTCATGATAATTGCCTTCACTTTTAAGTACCTTTGGTTTTAAAGTCAATAATAATAATAATAACTTCAGTATCGAGTTAATGATATGTATTTTATATTTATAATCTAATGTTTTATGTTTACCGGTTTTACAGGTTTCCACTTCTTTCGTATTTGATAATAAAAATAATCTCAGCCATTGGATCCACTCCATTTAATCTAAAGGCTATTGTTTATGCATATATGAGACACATGTATATACTGTAGCTGGGCCACATTTTAAATTCACGGGTTGGGCTTTTTAAATTTCAGACTGTTGGGCTCATAGATCTCACATTAGTATATCGGTTGGCTGCACATATAGAAACTTGAAATATTTGGGCCATGCAACAAATGAAAAGTACATCCGCTCGAGATTCCAAAGTACTTCGGCCTATTAATTTAATAATTTTCAATTGTATAAGAGGCTCTAATTTTTTTGTATAAATCAACGTGCATTTCAACGTTGGATTGATGATTGTCATACGGGCGCACATAATTTATTCTCCAACAAACATTGGATTTTATATTCTATTAAGCCAATACTTAAACAGCGCATCAATTTATAAATAATAGTTTATATAAATTAAGAGTTAGTGTCTCTAATGTTACTTCTTAATCTTAGCTAATATACTGTAAAAGAAATTGATACAAACTCTTAACATAATTAAAATTATTTATTTTATTTACTTATTTTTATGGTGTTGACTAATTTTGAATTAGTCAAAAATAGTTACACTTATTTTGTAGAACTATATGTAGGTGCTGGAGCATTATGTGAAAACATACTTAGTATTACTAATATTTAGGTTGTAATATTAAATAAACTTTACTATATAAAGTTTGATGTTATTTAATAAAAAGTATCGTGAGTTTAATATTTTGGCAACATAAAAATTATATTTGAGAATTTATTAATTTTTCAAATAACTAATACTTATTTAGAAACCTAAGTTTCATCAAATTAATTATAATTATTATTTAATTTTTCTGTTTCATTTGATTTTCCTTATAAACTTTATTGTTCGTATCAAAAATTCACAAAATTAGACTTTAAACTATCTAATAACAGAAGATCAACCATTAGAGAATGTTTGTACTTCAAAATAGTAATAATAATCCCTAATTTTTTTTAGGATAGTTACTCCACGGAAAAGTGTTCAGTAGTTCCCCACCAAAACAGCCCCCTCCTCTGTTTTTTTTAATTACATATTTGAATGTGTTAAAAAGTAAGAAGAAGAGAGGAGAGATAAAAACTTATTCAGTCTTTATATTTCTATATTAGTGTCTATGTAGTGTTATATTTTAAAAATATTTTAAAATATTTTTGTCGTTAAATTATTGATATCGTTATTTTTTGTTTCCTTTAACTTCACTTTTATAATATTATCCTATTATAATAATTTTTTTACATTAATAAAATTTTTTTTATTAATGTAAAAATATTACCAGTTTAACCTCAAAAAATAAAATAAAAAATAATATATATTAATTTTTGTAGAACACTTTAATAAATTAAATTTTTATTAATGTCCAAAAGAATTAGTAATTTAATTTTTTTTTATAAATTATGAATTTTCTGGACATATGTGAACTTTCACAAAAATTAACATATATACGTTTAGTTTTTATTTTATTTTTTAGTGTTAAATTAATAATTTATTTTTTATTAATATTTGAAAAAAGTAACATTACTGTAAAAGAGTAATATTATAAAAAAATAAAAAAATAAAAAATAATAACATAAGTATTAATAATTTAACAACATAAATATTTTAAAAAATACAGAAACTAAACAGCACAAACCTCAAAATACAAAACTTAAAAGAAGCATACCCTTGATAGTTAAAAATGCCGTTATATTATATTAGTATTACAAACGGTGATTATTAAATGCTGAATTAATTAACATATATTATTTGACATTTTGTACATCATTAATAAGGGGTACATAGCGTTGATGATTCTCCTAATTGACTTTGAGAAAATCGTTACACATCCCAACAATTTGTTATTGTAATATACAAATTATGAAAGTTCAATGTCGAAAATAACAATCGAACTTGGATTATATGCAACCAACAACTATTATTTATTACAAGAACCTATTCATAAAAATTGGCAAGATTCTCTCAGTGGAAGAAAGCTTTGAGGCTGGGGCCAACACGCAAATCAATTTAACATAGTCCTATAATTTAATTTATATATCGTTATTGCATTGACGGAAACATTGCTATTAGAACATTTATTTAATTTAAATATCAATAGTAAATAAATTAATTGGCACGATTATTTTGAAAAACATTATCTATCTTTGACTTGGAACAGGCTTTATTTTGTAGAAAAATAATTGAAAGCGACTGGAAATTTCAAAATATGCAAGTACCTTTGAACACACATAAGTTTGAGCAATTAATTCTTATCAATAATACAAATATATACAAAACATGTTACATTTTCTTTTTTCTTTTTTTTTAATCACTCTCCTTTCAAAATTAGAATAGTATACTTATGTGATTTTGTGTAGCTGCGTTCTGCCACATTGAAGCAGTCAAAGCCTTTTAAGTTGATCGGTTGAACATCAAGATTCAAGGATAATGAGATGATTGTTTTTCTCTCTCTCTTTTTTTTTTTTTTTTATTGCCCTTTTTTCTGTTTTTACTAACTTTTTAATCACATAATTAAGAATTCAGTTGGAATTCAGATATTGACTTTCTAATTCATATTTGAAATAAAACAAATTTATTATCATATAGTTCGAATTATATATAATAATACTAGTCATTTTAATATTAAAATGTCTTCAAAGAAAAGGTGGTCAAAGAAATAAATAAAATCTTGATTATTAAAGTAATAGACTAATTAAAATATTCGTAATTGTAAACATTAGAGGATTTAAGGCATGTGATATATTCAAAACTTAAATGGAGTTGATACAAAAAATAGTTTAGACATATAAAATTATAAATATTAGTACCTTTGGAATACCTTTTGATAGTTGTGGTAATTACTTGAATATGAGTCAAAATTTGGGTAGTACTTGACATCCTTAAAAGAACAAATAAATAAAATTCTAACAAGTTGATGTTTTCATGAGTGACGGAATTTGATCTTATTGTACTCATAAACTTCAAAATAATATATATTATATGTACAATTTAATTTTCACTAATCGAAATTCCACCAAGCGAAAGGTGTCCAACATCGAACGTGATGTGCTAAGTGCCTCTATTATTGAGTGCAAACATGAATTAACATTAATTACCTTGTGTATGTGGCAACAAGCTCAGCATCTTGCTGTGGAAATTAAATGGGGCCTCCTATCTCTAATTAGATGGTTAATGACTTAATGATTAGTGCCTACCATTGAAGAGTCTTCTTCTCTTGTGGTTTTATTCCAATTTTATAACTAAAAATATAAACCTTCAACCTCTAACCAATGAACAAAATGGAATGAAAATAGAGTTTTATCTCACAATGTCGATGAGGTTGTCCTGTCAAATAGAGAAACGAGAAACTAAAGGAATATTCATCTTCAAATAATGCCAGCAAGAACAAGATGAAGGGTGCATCATGATTCAATTAATTGTCAAAAAGTCCAATGTGCAGACATTAAAGGGAACAAATGACTGGCCAGCTTTGGTGGGTGCACTTTAATTCCAGGTAGCTTGTTTATTCAATAGGGCCATCCTTCAAATGAAGGACCCAAACTAGCTTTGAATTATTGTAGAAATTTATGGTCGTGCAATATATTAATTATAGAAAACATCGACCATGGTCATAAGTCGATTGCACATATAATTTTGCCCTTTTTAGGCCGCCTGGAGCTTTTCTTTTGACTACAATCGTGAACCTTTATCTTAAGAGTTAAAGTTTAATCCAAAATTGCCAAGTAATTAGTCCGTATGATTCTCTTCATTTGCGCATAATTATGGCCTTATCTATGGTGGATTGTGATGTGACCGGGGGAAATTGTTGCATGTTCTCTTAATTTTATTTCAAAGTAGTTGTGGGTTAAGACTTAAAAGTCACCCTAGCTTAATTCTAAATGAAAGTTGAAATTGGAGTGATTGAATTTTAATAAGCATGATTGATGGCAAAATCGGTACGCTGTCTTTAATTACTTGAATCTACATTATATATGATCAGTCTAATATGAGAAATGATAGATACATTTCTAAATTTTATCTTAAATTTTATTTAAATAATATGATATGTAATGTGTCATTGATTTTTTTTTAAAATAAATTCTAAGAGAAATAATTACATTAACTCACCGATTAGTGAACGAATGCCGCTGCTCTTCTAATATTTGAGATGAAATTTTGGGATATGCGGCAATGTCACTACTCTTCTAATGCTGCCTAATAACTTGTCTGAGTACTGTATAACTAAGAACTGTCTATATATATATATATATAGACTAGAACTCAACCGATTAGTCTTGACCAATGACTCTGGGGTGCGATACTGTGATACTTAAAAGAGACGCCAACTTAAGTTTTCCACATTATATTAAGCAATTTAGTAAGAATGTAGGGACAATTCATTTGAGACTTGTATGCATTAATTATTGATTAATAGTTACTTGTTGGGGTTATTCAAATTTCAGCATCTGAGGTCACAGTTGTAACCTCCTATTCATCTCTTTAGGTCATATAAAACATGTTGATATGTCTATTAAAAATGTAAACAAGTTGTAGGCGTCGGCCAAGCAACCTTTTCAAAGAGTGTCAGTCTTTTATGGTCATGTATGAAAGGATTGAAGGGGATGTTAAGATTTGAAAAGGGGATCCCACGAGTCTCATGTAACTTTCATGGTCTCTGACAAACAAGAAACAGAAGCGGACATGCTGATGCCATCTCTTTTTCACATTCATCTCAATCTCCTTTGGAAAAGTAAACCAAATCTCCATTGGCAAGTTAACCCTACATTGATACTAACTTGGATTTGATTTACATTATATATATACGTTCCTATCTAGCTACAGAAACGAGTAGAATAGAATATAACAAATTAAGACCAGGTCCAAATTCGGGTAACACTGCCTAAAAATCAACCATCTAATTAATTAAGTCTCATTTTTCTGTAACTTGAACGTGACGATAACTGATGATGTGTTAATATTGGTTAATCACACTTTGATTCAGTCCTTGTGGCTTAATGTCAGCATATGAAGAATCAGCAGCCAATAAACTTGGACACCAACTCAGAGCATCGTGACTAATAGCTATCTCTTGATGATTATACCAAAGGGTACCAATGTTGTTGACATAATATTGATCATAAGGGTCTCCGCTTCCGAAGCCGAAATCCATTAGAATCTGATCCGCATCTTCAGCACCACCATTAACATTGTTGCCGGCAGGCAATGTAACACTTGAGCCCTCTTGAGAAGATGTGAGAACAGGACTGTTCTTCAAGCTTTCACCAAATTGGTGAGAAACAGTAGAACTAGTAAAACTCATTCCAGCGGGGTGAGGAGGAATAAAGTGATGAGGATTTACAGTACTCATTCCATAAGCAATATGATGATGATGATGATCAGTTAGCAATGGCATTGATGGAGAAGAAGAGAGTTGAGTAGGTGAAGCTGGATATTGGGGATCACAGGCTTCAGATTTTGACAGTGATATTGAAGGAGTTGAGTCATGAAGGTGATTAGTATCAGTTGGATTGCTGCTGCTAATAATTGGGAAATCGTTAGCATTGTTGCCAGTGAGCAGGCTTACTTTCCCAGCAAGTAACCTCTTCTTCAACTTGGTGTTCCAATAATTCTTCACATCATTGTCGGTTCGTCTAGGTAATTGAGAAGCTATTATGGACCATCTAATAACAAAAACGACAAGTGGGAAATTTAACTTATTATAAGCCCAAAATCAAACAATATAAAGATAAAGACAAGCTGCAGTTTATTAACTTTATATATGATTAGTAGCAAAATTAATTACCTGCTTCCTATTTGACTATAGAGGGTGCATATGACTTGATCTTCATCTTCAGTGAAATTCCCATGTTTGATGTCTGGCCTAAGGTAATTTAGCCATCTTAAACGACAACTCTTGCCACATCTCTTGAGACCTGAAAATTTAATAGCCAAAGAGATTAAAATGAACCAAATAAATAAGTTACAGCCTTCTAACATAAGACAGAGAAGTTTTTGCCTATAAGATGTATAGATGTTAAGTGCTTAAAGCTGAAGCCATTTATACAGTATTGATTATTGATTAGTCATTAATAAAATGATTTCACATGAAAGTTTCAATCGTATATGGTCTTTTGTAATGGTCCCCGGAGGCCAGAAGAAGGATGTATATCGAACAAGAAGACAAACTCACTCCTCTGGCCGGTCTAACTTTAATTTTTTCTTGTACAGTTTTTAGTGTATGTACTAAATACGAAACTGAAAAGCAAAGAAGACAACAAACCCTTGCAGAGAACAAATGAATGAGCTGAAGAGAAGGAATCTGTCAAATTTTTTAAAGGAAAAATAATGGGAGATTACTAATAAATTTAGAGCACCCCCCTCCCCCAGAAAAAAAAAAAAGCACCCTCCTTTGGTTACATTACATTTCATGAGATGGATAATTTTGCTTAAATTAAACCAACAAAAATAAAGAAACTTGAAATGGGTATTGAGTAAACTTGATTATAACTTATAAGCAAAGAAAATGCCTTTTTTGTTTTTTTTTTTAGGTATTGGATACTGTGTGAGAGAAAGAGATGAAAATTAAAAGATACCAGCTTTTTGAGGCAGAGCAATCCAGTTACCGCCAGTGCCGTGAGTCTCAACATAACGCTTAAGAGTGGCATCTTCTTCAGGAGACCAAGGCCCTCTCTTCACGTTGGCTTTGTCACAACATGGAGCTCTCCCCATGGCTGGTATGGCTGCTTAGTGCTGACTGATCAGAACCCACAAAGCAAAAAGAGATCAAGTAAGAAGGTAAAATGAGACACGCAACAAGAGCCAAGATGCTAGCTTCTTTAACAGAGAAAAGCAAACAATGGGCTAGTTTCTGGTTAAGGGTTTATATAAATATATAAAGTTGATGGCGCCTTAGTCTTGAGGGGCTTCATTTTGTATGACTCTCTTTTTAACTATTACATCAATAAATTGGCCTTTTTCAATTGCCTTTTACTTCTTCATTTTGGGAACTTTGTAGAAATGAAAAAGATGTTTAGTCAATTTATAAAAATAACCGGACTTACACTACATTCTTACTTTTATATTAAAAAAAAAAACATTTTAAGTGATAATACATCTAGATATAATGAATAAACTATTTATATTTTTTTAATTATTATTGACGGTTAATTTATCACAATCGACACTAACAATCAATCCTCTTTTCATCACAAATTAATATACATAATTTTTATTATATTGTAACTGACGAGTGCAATCTGCTGTGTCTATTAGCACTATCTTAATTAGGTTTATTATCTTTTTGAAAAAATTGGGGGGTTATTATTTGTTGTTCAAAATGGTTTATGTTGAGATATTTTTTTAAATTAACCATAATGTTGGATCATTTCGTAAATTTCCCTTTTTATTTTAATTTTTTAACTTTTATATTTGGCTTGTTCCTTGGCCGGGAAGATAGTAGGACCCGGTCAAAAATGGCACCACGTGACATTGACTTCATTTTGGTCAGATTTTTTAATTATTCTGAAATTTTACTGAACAGATCGGTGATTCTCAGGGAAGTTCGCCGTTGGCAATGATCAAACGGTTCAAAAGGAACAGAGACCAAGTGCTGGTTTGCCTCTTAATTCATATAAATTATATAAATAAATAAATAATTTTGCTTGCAGGAAAAGAAGAAGAAAAAGCCAGCGTGTGAAAATGGTGTCAATTATCAGCAATTAAGCAGCCATTGGCGGTGTTAATTAATAATTATATGTTCCCGTTAAAGTAAACAACACTGTGTGGTTCTGTTCTAATCTCGTTAATATTAAATGATTTAGGTCATTATTATAAAAAATCTGACTTTTACTTAATGCAGGGTTATTTAAATATGGAAGATTGATTTCAATGGAGTTCACATTATCAGTTGCCAAATCCACATCAATGCAAACGTCAAGCAAAATTACTTTAGAAATGTGGCTTTGCCATATGCTATTTGATGTAAACTTTATCAAATATGACTCTACTATATTCCCTGTTAAATTTAATGGAATCATACTACAAAATTGAGTCTTGTAATTTCAAATTTTATATCTTATTTTTTCGGCCAATTTGCAAATTCTTTTACAAATTGCAAAATAATTTTTTATATGAATGAGATTGTAATTAAGAGGTTAGGGTTATATTAGAATAATTTTAAGATAGGACATAAATCATAACTATACATATAAAATAACAAATAATAAAAAATATATTATAATTTTAATCATATTATTATAAAAAAAATTATACCATATAATTATTCCAACGTATACAAACCCTAATTAACAAAAGGTCAATTCCACGCGAAAGAAAAGCTTTCACCTTTGGAATTTAAAAGTATATTATTCTGTAGAAAGTGAGAAAGCTGGGGCTATAAGTTGATGGCATGCTTTGCATCATGCATGGACCAAGTTAAAAGTAGAAATCCAAAAAAGGAAAATGAAAGCTGCGGCTCGTTCAAAATGATTTTTACACCATTTGCGTGTGGGTAGATAAGCGTAAGGAGGACTCCCTTCGGTTGCTTTTTGAACCTAAATGTTGCTGTCATACTCATACCCATTGGCCATTGCAGAGTCCAGCTGACTCTCAGTGTAAAGCCCAAATTGGGCAATCTGTTGCTTGTTTGTCAGTGGCAGAATAATGTCTTCTTGGTAAGCACAAGAAATCAAAATGGATACAATTTTCAGTCTTGCACGATTCTCTCTGTTATATTTATGCATGTTTGTAGACTATACTTGAAAAAAAGTTTGTGACCAGAAAAATATGTTTGTAATTAACTGGAGTGAGTTAGTTAATTCTCTACACTTTCAAAATGGAAAGCTAACCCTTGATTAAAGTTCAAAATTAGAGCAAAAACAGTAAATATTTTAATGCATTTTTCACTCCGGACTGTTTTGGCATTGACCTCTTTGTTTTTGTTACTATTAATTAATCGAAATAAGATCTATTTTGGTAATTTCCTCAAGGCTCATAATCATCCATAACGTTTAAATATATGTCGGATTTAAGTTAAGTTCATAAAATCTCACTCAAATTCATTTTTTTTACTAACCATCAAAACAATTGAGTTGGGTACTAAAAGCTATTCTTTCGTCATCAAATAAATGAGTTCAAGTTTGCAGTGGGTGCTCATCTTTCATTGTAAGTATTACGGTTCTTTCGGGATTGAAGTTGGGTAACTGTAACTTAAAAGTTATAGCATTAAAGTGTATGATAAACATTAGCTATTGTAGTTTGAAATATATGGTAATATGATTTTTAACTTGCATAATAAAAATTTTACTTTATCTTTAATAATTTTGTCAAAATTATGATTTAAAAATTATGTTTATTACATACAATTAAATTTTATTTTATAATTACAATTTTTTTTTCTAAAACTACAATATTTCAATTCCAAACAAACTATTAATTAATCAATGGTTGGTGTATTTTACATGTATTATAGGCCGTTACTAGCTACGTTCAATAGATCCACATGCAATGTAATTATTGTCTGACGTTAATGTATGTTTGGGTTTTGCGGTGGAATTTTTTAAATTATGCTTCCTAATTTGAGTTGCCCTTTTGAACCCTAACCTAATAAGAGCAGCGTTCATTAAATAAGTATTATAGGTTCTTCATTATATAAATGGTGGATTAAATTAATTTAGTTTTCAAGTTATAATAATTAATATTTATCAAATACTTTGCTACAATATTTTAAAAACTACAACTATCTAATCTCAATATCAAACAGAATTTAAAAAAACAAATTTTATCTTAACTTGACGAACTAATTAATTTATTTTGAATGAGTAACTAGTAACAATAATTTTCATAAAAAGTTTGAAGAAAATTTGAAGCCTGATTGTAAAACCAAGTGTACTGGTCAATTTTGCCCAACTTCACCCAGTAATCATCTGTTCTTCGGTCATAAAAAGACCCAACTAAAGCCCAATTTTTACTATTGGATTTGCTTAAGTAGCTCAAAACCGAATTTCAATGTTTTAAGTACACCCCAGCACTACTAGAAAAATAGTCTACGCTGATCCCATTTTGGTGTCAGTAAAATGTTTCTCTGACACCAAGTTTTAGTGTCAGCATAGTTCATGCCAATGTCACATTGACAATAGAAAATAGTGTTAGTGGTTTTATGTCACTATAGTATCAAAACCATTTTGATTCTAAGATATCACATATATAATGATACTATGATATCAAACAAATATTGATACAAGGGTATTACAATGATAACGATACTATAGTAATAATGTTTATTCAAAAAATTAAAAAAAAAAGAAATAAAAATTTACTATTGGTACTTAAATTGAAATATTCATTGAATAATATGAAAATGTATTATATTGCATAGAACTATATGAAGATTGAAATATAGAAGCCAAAACATTGTGTCAAACTCAAAAAAGTAAACAGTTTACAATAAAAACTATTTGAAAAATCAACCATCACCAACTACAATCTTATATTTATTTCTATAATCTTGCTTAATCATGAAAACCTTAATCTTGCTTAATCATGAAAACCTGTTAAAGATATGTTAACTAAAAACTAAAACTTTGTTAATGATCAGAAGCAAATGGTGAAATTGAACACTATCACAATGAATTCCACAATTAGCCAATGACTGAAGTTGATTACAGAGAGGTCCTTCTATTATATTTGACATTACTTGCATGGTTATGAGACTCATGAGCTAAACTTATCAGCACTGACTATTGGATTATAATCTTATATGAGTTGTGCATTATATTTAACAGAGCACACATGAACTTTTTATCGCACTTTCAGTTTTGAGGTTTCACAAGGTCAATGTTCACCTCATAAATTATTCTAGGACTATGCAAAATAAAGCACCAAAATTTGCTTTTAAGTCAAGAATCACACACCATATGAAACACAAGTAATACCTTACTCATCATTATATGATAGCAGGATTGCGGATTGGCCATATGAGTATCACCACTATATTTTGCTGACACCAAGTTTTAGTGTCAACATAGTCCATGCCAATGTCACATACTTTATGAAACACAAGTAATACCTTACTCATCATTATAAGATAGCAGGACCGTAGATTGGCCATCCGAGTATCACCACTATATATCTCTCCAGTAATAATATATATCAGAGTGCTTGATGGATATCATAGGGTAGTGAGAAATATTCCAACCTTTTTTAGAGTTGGGGGCAATAACCTTTGGATCTCTGTTCCTTGGAATCAATTTCCTTTACTTTCTAGTAGATAGTGTTTTCTCTACAAAATTTAAAACCAAGTTAAAATAAATAAGATGCATCAAGTAACATAAACAACTAATCAAGTGAAGAAACATCAAATTGAGCATTTAAATCATCACATAGTCAACTCATACCTTATTGTGTTGGATATTTAATTCAATATTTTTGAATCTTTAATCCAATGTTGGGCTTATATATGAATATTTATATATTGTAGACTGTCATATAAGATTAAGCTCAATTAAAAATGATCTAATTGAGTTTTCGGTAATTTGGGCTTAAATATATCTAATAGGGTGTGTGCTTTTAATGCATAGAGACCTAATGATATTCTAATTATATAATGGGCAGAATTAAGAATACTTAGTGACAATAGGAAAAGTTGTCTATATAAATAGTTATGGTTCTCAGGTCACACGTATCTTTTATATTCTTTTTAGTATCCTATCATCAGAAAGAGTGCACAGAGAAACTAAATGGTTCTCTAGAATATACGTGTTGATCTGGAACGCCAACCACACAACCCTAGAAGATAATTCATTATTATAAATTCAGGTACGTTTCTACATATTTTATTATTGATTCTTAGTGATACAACATAAATATTCCTAAATTTTAAGGTGATGAATTTTACCACAAGATTTAATTATTCTAACATTTTATTCTTAGTTCATCTGCCTCAACAGGACATAAATCATAAGTGCATCCACTAAAGGCAAGCATGTTCTTCTCATATCGCAAATGCAATGAAATATAAGGGCCGTAAGATCTCATTCAATTCACCAACTACAATGAAATAAAATTTTCCCACATCTAATTACATAGGTCCCAAGAAATAGAGCACTAAAAAATTTAGGACTAATTATGTACTTAATTTCCTCATTGCCTCAATCTGAGTGGCAAAACGAAGGGCTTTATAGCAAGCACGACAAATAAGCTTCTGAATATCTTGAGGTAGATTATTATTTGTTTGACGAGAATCAGATTTAGTAGCTTAACTAATCTATAAAGAATCATACAAATATCAAGAAGATCACATTTGGAATACTATGCAAAGCTGCAAACAGAAACTTGGTGAAGAATTTTAAAAACACCTTTGATAATCCTCCTACATGCTAATTATCTCTTCTTGGTAGTAATCCATATTAGACTAGCTCTTGAAATGTTTAACTACTTTGGCAAGTGTATTGAGTTCCTTAGGAAGCTTTTTTATGACTTTCACATCATTAGCTAAAGAGTTAATGGGATGATCTTTATAAAAAAAAAACATAAGAAAAGTTGCTACAGACAAAAAAGTAGAAAACGGACCATATATTTCGATTATTAAGAAATTGATGCAGAGATAGATAGCTAACTTCCAAAATGGGAAAGGTAGGAACCTAGAATCTTGCCAAAATGATCGTCTATCAAGCTATAAAATTACAAAAGTGGCATTTATAATACGAGTTATTGTACTATGCTGCATATCTACAACTTAAACATTTAGACTATAACTCAACTCTCAATAATAGCCACAAAATATTTTTAACAAAGCATTTTACACTAAGCAAGAGGAAATAAAAAAACATATATTAGAAAAACTAAATTTTTTTATGGTTATTGAACCAAACACTAGAAGAAGCACCAATCAACTAAACTAACACCTTTTGCATTTAAAATTATCAAAAATTCTATCAGTAGAAGGAGGAAACATAGCATTTGATGTTGTTTCCAATGAATCTTCTATACATTTTCTTTATTGATTAAATATTGTGTCCAAGAGAGGTAAGGTTCAAAATCCAAACCACAACTTCAAAATCAGTACAATCAAACCACAAATAAGCTTTAAAATTCAACTAAATCATTTCCAAAACTGACTTTTTAGTAAATTCCATGAAACTATAAATAGAGATAATCTTTATTTTGATCACATTAAGTCATTCACTTATTAAATAAGAGATAAAAAAGAACAATATGAAAAATATATAGGGTTCATTTAACAAAAATTTTAGTGCTGCAAAAAGGGTTAGGATTCCTTTAGTAAGAACAGCAATGTGGCAGCTACAGGCTTGACTTTGTCCATTAAAAGGAAATAACATGGTGCAGCAAGGTGATTTGATTCAAAATAATGGCAGAAAGAACAAGGAACAACGATGTAAATCAAACAGCAATCATCAATGAGTAAATAACTAGCTAGAATGACTATGCAAAGGGGAATTTCAGTTAGACCTTCAAGTTATCCAAGCTTTTTTTTATTTATCATTTTATAGGCTATGCATTTTTTTTCTTTTCCTATGGTTTCTACAAATTTGATATAGAGTTTTGTTTTAGTGAGTTTTAGGATTGGTAGAGAGGGCGATAGTGTGAAAAGAGGGGAGATGAGAAGTCAAACAATTCAAGTGTTTTCAAATTCTAAAACAAGAAAACGATGCCATTTAGATTTAAGAAAATAAAAATTAATTAAAAGTAAAATTAAAAATACATATGTTAGTATTAGTCTAGGAATATGATACTATAGTATCAATAGTCGTTAAGAGTAATATGTTAAAGGTACTAAAAATCACTTAAGTTATCAAATACTGATACTTAAAATTAAAAGTTTGGGAAATAAAGAGCATACCTGTTCGAGGGCAAGCTGGCCAAAACAGAAGCACTGATCGCCAATGTAAAGGCACTTCTGTTTGAGATTAAGGTAGCCAAAAGCAGGAATTCTCATTCTGCTCGAGGCTAAGTTAGGAAGAGCAGGAACATTCACTGCCAGTCAAACAAGTTCTCATCATGTTATAAGCGACACCAAGAGCAGGTATAAACTAGTGCTCAAGCGAAACTTAAGTGTAGCAACTGAGCCTATAGTGGGAATGAGTCACACAACTCTCTTAAAAAATGAGGGTATAACTCCCAAGCACGATCAATTTTCATCGTGATGACCAAAAAACCATCCCAAAACAGACAGGTACGTGGGAAGTTGAGAACGTGCACTATAGAAATAATGGTGAGGAACAAAAGACCTATATAAATACCTCAGAAAAAAAAAGATGTTAGACTTTTTACACACAAAGAATCAGAAAAGAGAGAACGAAGCAGAAAAAGAGAGTGAGCCTCTATATTGTCATTTTCTTTTTTTCTTTAAAGAAAATTTTCCAAGAAGTTAAGCCCAATCACTACTTGAGCGTCAGAGGGTCTTCGCCGAAAAACACCTAGCGATCCCTGACATTTTTCTGTGAGCGTAAGCTAGAGGACATCACTCACCTCTGTGATTAATGAAACTTGAGTGTTAGTTGGAAAACCTGATCAAGGGAGAAGCGACCCGATTTCATCATCAATATTTTGGCGTTGTTTGTGGGGAATAAGCAAAAAGCTAGTTCTATTTCAAGCAATACAGGGAACATGACAATAAGAGGCAACAGTCCGATAAGAGCAAGTCTTGAAGAGTTAATGACTCTAAGGGAGGTGGCAAACGAGGCCCGGGATAGAGCCGTGCAAGATAAGATGAACCGGATGGAAAAGCAGATGGAGACGTTGACGTCTATTCTTCAAGAGCTCAGGGACATTCCTGAGTCTAGCCGTAGAACCGTTCCTATTGGCAAGATGTGAGAATTGGAGCCCAAAGGCAGAGGGTACAAAGTACGGCTGGCATGGTAGATGTAAATTTGAGGAGAGGGAATTAAGATAGCATCTACGGGACATTGAGCAAGAATGTGTGCAAGTCACAGCACAAAATCCTTCTCATGCTAAAGAATTGGAAAGAGAGGTATGCAGATTGGCCCAGGTGCTTGACGAGATCCAGAAGCATGAGAAAGCCCTAAGTTGGAGGATCATATTAGACAATGAGTCCCCACTTTCTGTGGAGGTCATGAGCCTTACAATCCCAAAGGATTTTCATTTCCTTCACTTAAAATTTTTAGGGAAGAGTGACTCGTTGGTGCACATTGAGCACTTCAACGACATAAGTGGGGTATAAGACCTAACAGCAATGCAGAGATGCAGGGCTTTCCCGCTCACCTTGGAGGGGCGAGCACAAAAGTGGTACCACAGACTGCCACGAAGAAGTATCCAAAGCTTTGAACAAATGTGCACATAATTTACAGAGTAGTTTCATGGGGCAGTAGCTTCTAAAGACAATATGATGGAGCTGGTTGAGATCAAGCAAGTAAAGGGGGAGTCCCTTCAGGAGTTTATCAAAAGATATCATCGAGCGGTCCTTGATCTCGGGGCGTTTAATCACCCGTAGGCATTAAGAAGGCTAAAAGAATGGGTCAAATGGGAAGGCCATGGTACATTTTGATGCATGTAAGCAGGTGAAAAGGGACATTGTAATTGAAGTGGAGAAAGCGGCAACGTTGAGAAGTGAGCAGATTGATAGGAGAAAAGAACCTAGAGAAGAGGAGGGTTAGTTGGGCCAGTCTAGGGGTCATTGTCTACTAAAGGGGCAGGAAGCCAAGCTTTTCCTTACCATAATTACCAGAGGACGTCCCAACCTCGGATTGGTCGCATTCTATTTCACAGATTATCGAGCAGAGATCAAAGGGTTATCATCAACTTCGTGGCAATCCACACCATAACTTTCCTATAAATCGTCACTCACAGAACCATGACAGAGTTGCCCACCTGCTACCCCCACCCATGGGTAATTTTTCCAAGGACAGGATCGTGCAGATGATCGACTAGAGTCTCACCTACAAGCAGTATACTCCTATAAAAGTACTACTAGAGGAGATGTTTCATATTATAAAAGAACGAGGTTTGCTATGTCCTTCACCACTTATGTCTAAACCACCAAGTAGGAGAGAACGAAGCAGATTCTGTAAATTCCACAATGATCATGGTCATTCGACATCTCAGTGCTGTGATTTAAACAACTAAGTGGAGGATTTGATAAGAAATCAATACCTGGGTGAGTTCATCGATGGGGGACACCTGGTGGTAGATCGAAAACATGTTGAAGATGACCAGTAGTGGGGTGGATTGGGAACGGCCCATTGTAAAAGTGATAGCAGGAGGATCGACAATGGTTGGAGATTTAAACAGAGCTACGAAAAAACTATAGCAAATATACATCTGTTAATTGTGAGGTTCTACTTAACATGATGCTGGACTTCGTGGTGGTATATGAGATCATTCCTTACCAGATGATATTGGGAAGGTCATTAATGAGAATCAGTGAGTCAGTAATATCAACTCAGTACTGTGATTTAAACAACTAAGTGGAGGATTTGATAAGAAATCAATACCTGGGTGAGTTCATCGATGGGGGACACCTGGTGGTAGATCGAAAACATGTTGAAGATGACCAATAGTGGGGTGGATTGGGAACGGCCCATTATAAAAGTGATAGCAGGAGGATCGACAATGGTTGGAGATTCAAACAGAGCTACTGAAAAACTATAAGCAAATATACATCTGTTAATTGTGAGGTTCTACTTAACATGATGCTGGACTTCGTGGTGGTATATGAGATCATCCCTTACCAGATGATATTGGGAAGGTCATTAATGAGAATCAGTGAGTCAGTAATATCAACTCATTGCTTAGTCAGTAATATCAGCCTTTACCAGAGAGTTGCGATAAGCTACTATGCAACAGCGGCTAAAGAGGCAATGCAGGTGACGTGGTTGGATGTAAGAAGAGATTCCAAAAAATGAAGACAAGAGCTTGTTGAGGAGTTGTAAGAAGTCTTAATAAGACCTGATGACCAGGGGAAAAAAAGTAAAGATTGGCTTGAGTATAAGCGAGGAAGTGAGGAGGAGCTTGATCGAGTGCTTGCAAGCACATGCAGATGTGTTCACCTAATCCCGTGATGACATGCCAGGGATTGATCCGAGGATGGCATGCCACAAGTTAGTGGTGAATAAAGAAGTGAAGTCAGTATGGCAGAAGATGAGGTACTTAAACCAGGAGAGATATGATGCCATGAATAGCGAGGTTGAGAAGCTATTAAAAGCAGTATTCATAAGAGAAGTTAATTGCCCCGAATAGATCTCAAGTGTGGTCTTGGTCAAAAAGAAAAATGGCAAGTGGAGGATGTGTGTAGATTTTACAGACTTGAACAAAGCCTGCCCCAAAGACAGTTTCCCACTACGAAAAATAGACTAGTTGGTTGACTCTACAGCCGGGCACGGCCTACTCAGCTTTATGGATGCATTTTCTCATTACAACTAAATCCCTATGTTTATGCAAGATGAAGAATGCATAGTCTTTGTCACTAGTCAAGGTTTATTCTGCTGTAAGATCATGCCCTTTAGCCTAAAGAACGCAGAGCTACGTATTAGAGGTTGGTGAATAATATTTTTAAACCTCTGATTGGACGGACGATGGAGGTCTATGTAGATGACATGATCACCAAGTCCAATGATGTAGATCAACATGTCAAGCATCTGGAGGAGACTTTCGCGCTTATGAGGGAATATCAAATGAAGCTCAATCCAGAGAAGTTTGTTTTTAGAGTGGGCTCTAGAAATTTTTTGGGCTTTATGGTTAGTCACAGGGGAATTGAGACCAACCCGGAGAAGATAAGAGCAGTTGTAGAAATGAAGTCCCCACGCACTTTGAAGGAAATATAGAGTCTTACGGGTAAATTGGTAGCTTTGAATTATTTCATCTCCGGTACAACAGACAAGTACCATGTCTTCTTTTAAAAGGTGAAAAAAGGGAAGAAAACAAAATAACCATCAAAGTATAATGCGGGATTTTAGCAATTGAAGAATTATCTGCTAAAGGCTTCGCTGCTATCAACGCTGCGAGTAGAAGATGTATTGTATTTGTATTTGGCCATGTCACAATGAACTATGACCTCTGTCTTAATAAGAAAAAAATCGAGGGTTCAACACTTGGTGTACTACACGAACAAAGCCCTGCTGGAAGTAAAAACCTAATATCCGCAAGTAGAGAAGTGGGCACTTGCCTTAGTAACAGCTGCTCGAAAATTAAGGCTCTATCTTCAAGTGCATTCGATAGTTGTGTTGACAGATTAGCTACTTAAACAAATCCTGCACAAGCCAGAGACCTCTATTCAGCTAGTGAAGTGATTGGTAGAACTCAGTGAGTTTGACATTAATTATCAACCTCGAACAATAAATAAAGCGCGGGCTCTAGCGAATTTTGTAGCCGAATGCACAGAAGCGGACAAGGGTGTAGATAATGAAGCAGCAATAAAAGAATAGATTCTAAGAAAAGTCTTAGTTATTACAGTAGATGGATCATGTGGAGACTAAATAGTAGGGGCTTGAGTGGTGTTACTTAGTCCCGAGGGTGTGGAAATTCCATATATAGTAAAACTCGAGTTTAAAGCTACCAACAATCAAGCTGAGTACGAGGCCTTCATTGTAGGGTTGAGACTTACGCTAACAGTGATCACAAAAGAAGTGAAGGCTCGAACAAATTCTCAGTTAGTAGTAAACCACCTCAATGATAACTTCCAGACAAAAAGAGAGAAGATATAGGCCTATCTGCGTAAGGCGAGACAATTGATGAGGAGATTTCGAGCAATGGAAGTGGAAAAAATTTTAAGAGTAAAGAATTTTTGAGCAGATATGATAGCACGAATGGTTGCTGTATCAGAGAGCAAAACAATCGTCTTCTTCTGGAGAAATGTGATATGCAGATACATAATCCCTCATGTTCTGGTAACTAATAATGGAAAGCATTTTAACAACAATAAGGTCAGAGACTTTTGCGCAAATTTAGAATAAAATTGAAGTTTTGCTCGCTGTCACGTCCACAGGTAAACAGGCAAGTAGAGGCAGTGAACAAAACTATAAAATGACTGTTAAAAATTTGGTTAGGAGAGTAAAAGGGAGCATGGGTTAATGAATTACTTGGAGTATTGTAGGCTTATAGAACCACAGACAATACCGGTACTGGAGAAACTCCATTTGCCTTAGTATTTGGGCATGAAGTCATGATTCCAGCAGAGATAGTAGTAGGCATTCATCGAACAGAGCATTTCAATGAGGAGCAGATTTGTGAAAATTTAGATTTGTTAAAAAAGAAGAGGGAAATGCCATCAAGAAAGATAACAGACTACCAGCAGAAAGTGGCCCACTATTACAACCAAAATGTACACATCCAATGATTTAAAGTAGGAGACTAGGTGTTTGAAAGGGTAAACCAAAACACCAAGGATCCCAAATAAGAGGTGCTAGGCCCAAATAGAGAAGGTCCTTATAAGGTCTCGCAGGTGGCAGGTCTGAGGACATACATGTTAGCTTATCTCGATGGACGGAAGTCAATAAACCATGGAATACAGAGCATTTAAAAAAATACTTCCAGTAGGTTTCCTTATAAAGTAATATTATTTCAGTTAATGTATTCAGCTTTCTTAAATTTAAAGCATGTAATTTATTGATCATGAATAAAGCAAGGAGAAATGCTTTCAGAATTGATTTGCTTCAAGCAAATTAAGCTCTTAAATTAAGTTAAAGCCAGAAGTCTCAAAACCTGTTCGAAGTAAGACAAAGAGCCGAGTGAAGCTAGAATTGGCTTGAGCAAATAGAGCTACAAGAATTGAGCTAAGGCCAAAAGTCTCAAAGTCGGCTCAAGGCGAGACAAAAAGTCGAGTGAAGTTAAAATTAGCTCGAGCAAATAAAGCTCCAAAGATTGCGCTAAGGCCAAAAATCTCAAAACCTGCTTGAGGCGAGACAAAGAACTGAATGAAACCAGAATTGGCTCGAGCAAATTAAGCTCTAAAGATTACGCTAAGGCCAAAAGTCTCAAAGCCTGCTTGAAGTGAGACAAAGAGCCGAGTGAAGCCATAATTGGCTCAAGCAAATTAAGCTCCAAAGATTACGCTAAGGCCAAAATTCTCAAAGCCTTCTCCAGGCAAGACAAAGAGCTGAGTGAAATTAGAATTAATTCGAGCAAGTTAAGCTCCAAAATTTGCTAAGGTCAAAAGTCTCGAAGCCTGAGCGAGGTAAGGCGAGGCGAAGAGCCCAAGCTAGTCAAAATTAATTCGAGCAAGTTAAGCTCTAAAATTTGTTAAGGCCAGAAGTCTAAAAACCTATTCGTGGCAAGACGAGAAGCCCAGGTTAGCAAGAGCCAATTCGAGCAGGTTAAGTTCTTAGAAACGAGTAGGGTAAATATAACAATTTAAAGTCCAAAAATCTATTCAAAGCAAGACAAAACTTGAAACTTGCTAAAGCTTGTTCGAGCTTGGAGAATGTAGAATAAATCAAAGGTCATAAGGGAAACCAAAGATAAAAAAAAAAAAAAAAATCTTTTATTCAATGCAATAAAAGCTAGAGTTTACAAAGCTCTTACATAGAAAGCTACAATAAAAACTAAGGAGCTTTGGTAGACTGGTCAGTAACTTGATCAATAACCTAAGCAGTCTGGTCTACACCAAATATAGCTTGAGAACCTTATTCGGCAGAGGGAACAACTTCTTTAGGTCCAACGGGAGCAGCCTCCATACTTGGAGTTGGATCTCTCTGCTGCTAGCTCCTGGTATCCTGCTCGCTCATATAAGCATCTACACCAGCTTTGAGTTTAGTCATATCCAGCTCAGGGTATTCTTTCTCAAGACAGACATAATGCACTTATAGCAAAATGTCAGCCTATTATTGTACTTATCAGCAAGTTGCTTATCCAAGGTGTATAGTCTACCTTAAAGGCGCGAAATTTCAACTTTTATAGTCCTTTCAAAGGAGAATCTCTGAACGTCAAGATTATTCCTTGCATTCAAAAGCTCATCTCTTACTATGGATAACTCATTCTCGAGTGAAAATATTGGTTTGGAGCTTTACTGATTCTTCATTTTCCTACTCCAGATCTTTTTTCAAGCTTTGATTCTCAGCTTTAAGTTTCTTCACGTAATTAAGGATTTTTAACTTGAAAGTTGTAGAAGTAGCAGTAACTTGACATGCAGAACGCTGGAAGAAGCTAGCCAGATTATTAAGCCTATGGGTTTCCAACTCTGCAAAAACAATCTTCTTGCATGTGCTTTGTAATCTCCTTGACATAAGGCGCAGCAAAATCAGTTTGCTATCTTAGACGCACTAAATGGGTGTACTGACGGAAACAATAATAGTAAATTCCTTCAAAAAAAACTTTATCAACCACATTTCCACTCTCTAAAAAAGAAGGAAGAATTTTAATAAGAAAAGCAGTGATGTCGATTTTTGGCTTATTTGCGAAACACAGGAGCTGTTCAGACTATCAACGGTGCTGAAACGCTTCTTCAACCTTACAAGGATGCTGTTGCTGCTGATCTTCACTTGCTGTGCATTAGAAGTTCTTTGCACGAGCTAGCGTTATCTAGAGCAATGTCCACATGCACCTTCAGCTCCTCCATGATCTTATATGATACACTCGAGGAAACTGTAAAGACCAGAAAATAATAATAAAGGGTAAGGGAAGGATTAAACTGAAAAACATAATAAGCAGCAAATGACTTAGAATGCGAACTTCCCCTGATATAGAGGTTGCTCGCCTCAACGAAAAAGAATTTACTTTTCCAATTGCCACAAGATGTGGAGAGACTAGTAATACCAACCTGCATCTTTTGGACTATTCTTCAATTGATACAAGTTTTTTATTTTATACACTACGGGTTCACCCATATTACACAAAATCCACAAACTAAATAGACTAGATAAAACCCTAAACCCATTGAGATTTAACTGCCCTGGTGCTAGACGTAATTAAAAAAGAATTCGGATAAAATAAGATTACAAAGGCAACCTGACACCCAATTTAAAACACTCAAGATATAGGGTGACATATCCTCGATGAGAGCGGCTAGGAGTGCTATTTTTACTCGGGAAGCGAATGTCAATACTTACAGGAATAGAATATGTCTATCTAAATCTATCTAAGTCCTACTGAGAGGTATCACACCTTATATGGTCAATGGCAAATGATTCAACCTCTTACTTATGACCAACTTTTTATTTTTTACTTGGGCTGAACTCTTCAAAGACTTTGTCCTCGACAACATTATCAGCAACATTAGTAATCTGACCGGGACTTGGGTTTCTTACCACAATCTCTTTATCAGTATGAGAATCACTAGAAGAAGAGGATTCTTTAGGGGACATTCTTCTGGATTCTTATATGGCAGACATTTTACTAAGGACTAATAATTTCCCTATAAGACACTTCTATTAGATCTAAAAAATCTGAACCACAGCTCGCAAAGACAGAAATTAAGGAACCCCAAATAAAAGATAACAAGAACGAGAAGAAAAAGTCCAAGGATTTCTTATAGGTCGCAAGAGTTAACTTGGAACAATGTGAAGAAATAGAAAAAATGAGAGAGATGAACTTAGGGATTTGTAATGAAGTAAAAGAGTCACCCCAAAGGACGACACGTTGCACAAGTCAACGCATCTGTTCAGAACAGCCTCTTCGAATTCAAACAAGTTACCTAGAAACATTATCCACATTAAATACGAAACGACTGAAGAGATGGGTCATGAAAGAGGACCTCAAACCTGCTCAAACTGGTAATTTCTAGTCTTCTCTCATTTTAGTCTCAATACTAAAAATTAAGGGTCTAATGTTTAGGAAATAAAGAGCACACCTGCTCGAGGTTGAGCTGGTCAAAATAGAAGCACTGATCGTCAATGTAAAGGCACTTCGCTTGAGATTAAACTAGCCAAAAGCAGAAATTCTCATTCTGCTCGAGGCTAAATTGGGAAGAGTATGAACGTTCACTGCCAGCTAAGCGAGCTCTCATCATATTATAGGCGGTACTAAGAACGGGTATAAACTAGTCCTCAAGAAAAACTTAAGTATGGCAGCTTGAGCCCACAGTGAGAATCGATCAAATAACTCTCTCCGAGAATGAGAGTGTAACTCCCATGCACGATCAATTCTCATCGTAATGACCAAACAAGCTTTCCAAAATAGACGGGTACGTTGGAAGTTGAGAACGTGCGCTAGGAGAATAACAACGAGGACCAGAAGATCCAGATAAATACCTCAGAAAAAGGGAAAAAATAGGATAGACTTTTTACATATAAAGAATTAGAAAAGAGAGAACAAGCAGCAAAAAATGGGAGTGAGCCTCTATATTGTCTTTTTTTTTCTAAAGAAAATTTTTTAAGAAATTAAGTTCAATTACTGACTTCAGCGTCTGAAAGTCTTCGTTGGGAAAACATTGACGATCTCTGATATTTTTATGTGAACGCAGACTAGATGACATCACCCACCTCTGCGATCAAAGAAACTCAAGTGTTAGCTGAAGAAACTATTCGATATAGGAGCGACCAGATTTCAGTATCAACATTAGATATTAAGAGTTTGATTCCTAGGGGTTTAGAATTAAATTCTTATTTTCAAAAATATCCATTTTACCCCCATCGAATTTTTATAATTCATAAATTGCTCTCAATTAAGTTATGTAAAAATTGTAATATTTATAAGTAGGTCCTTCATTATTTATTACTAATAAATAATAATTATAATAAAATATTTAAATTAATTAATTTTATTATTTTCATTATTATTACCATTTTCATAATTTATTATTATTATTATTATTAATTTAATTATTACTATTATTATTTTTGTCATTATTCTTATTCTTATTATTGTTATAATTATAATAGATACAAATAATAGTAAGTATACCAATTAACAAATGGCATTTTAATAAATTGCAACAGTTCATTCTGATTCTAAGTTAATTCTAAGTTAAAGTAAACACATTAATGAGAATACATTCCATTTCGATGTCAATTCCTACAGCTCAAGTGAATAATTTATTTTGATTCTCATTCATTATTATAATTGATACAAACAATACTAAGTATAACAATTAACAAATGACATTTTAGTAATTTATAACAATTTATTTCGATTCCAAGATAAAGTAAACACATTAATGAGAATACAGTCTATTCAGATTCTAGCTCCCATAGTTTTTAAGTTAACAACTTATTCTGATTCTTATTTCTCATTGCAACACCCCATTCTAATTACCAATTAGTAAATGCATTATTAAACACAAATTTAACTATTTTTAATAGTATTTTAATAACTTACAACAATTCATTTCGATTCTAAGATAAAGTAAAATTCATTCCTATTCTAAGATAAAATAAACACATCAATGGGAATACAATCCATTTTGATGTTAATTCCTACAGCTCAAATAAACAATTTATTATGTTTATCATTCATTATTATAATATATACAAATAATACTAAGTATAACAATTAGCAAATAATATTTTAGTAACAATTTATTTCGATTCTAAGATAAAGTAAACGCATTAATAAGAATACAGTCCATTCATATTCTAGTTCTTATAGTTCCAATTAACAAATTATTCTGATTCTCATTCATCATTGCGACAATCTATTCTAATTACTAATTAGTAAACACATTATTAGACACAATTTTAACTATCCTTAAATAGCATTTAAAACTCTAAAGTTTTAATACAATATTACTCATTATAACATAAGCAATATAGTCCACAATAACATTATGCTATAAAACCATATCCATTAGTCTAAATATCTGATAATTGATCCTTGCTATTAATTTCTCATCCAATAATTGGACCTTGCCATTAATTTATATAACCCCGAATTACATGCTATTTCTTCAAAGTAAATATATACATATCATAATATTATTTACTTGTTGTATCGTTAACATGACTGACATGATACCTTGAAGATATCCTCACCAAGAAAAGTTGTGGTTACATGCATAGTATCAAATAATGCATATATATATATATAGAGGGATGGCAAAAAAACCTGGCCTGAATTTTTGGCCCGGTTGGTCCAGCCCAATTTTTTCGGGCTTTAGCCCAAATTTAAATGTTAATATTTAGGTTCAGGCTTTAATTTTTAGGTCCGATTAAATTTGGGTTTGGGCTCAAGCCTTATGTGACGCGACCCAACCCAGCACAATCATTTAATAAATTTAAAAAAAAAAATCACACTAACATGCACACACACATCACAGATTGACACTCACACAATCACACAACTCACACCACAGTGACCACACGATTACACAACACACTCATTTCTGATTTCCCATTTTAAACCCTAAAACAAGATAAGTGCAATTCGAGAAGCCATCACGCCAAACACCACTAGCTCGCCTCTAACCGAGTTCACCGCGACTCACGCCATCGCAGCCTCACACTAGTCGCAGCTTACTTCGCCACGCCATGACAACTGCGATTGACGCCACCAGCCCACGCCACAGCCGCGACTCATGCCACGGACCCACAATAACCCACACCAGCTATAGTTCTTCTGTCACGCCACGACAGTCGTGACTCACACCACCATCTGTAACTTTCATCAAGCCACGATAGCCACACCACAGCCAACCGAGCCCACGACAGCCGTTGTTGCAACTTTTATCATCAGTACTGCTTGCTACCACGCTAGCCAGCCACTACTACGGTACAACAACGCCACTGAAATTTTATCTCATTGAGTCATTGTGATTTGTATATTTTCCTTCAATATATTAATTTATATATGCATAACTGTTACCTGAGTGCCTCTCTCAATTTGTAGCCTAATAATAGAAATTTAATTGCCTCTCTTAATTTGTGGCCTAATAATAGAAAATTTCAATAATTCTTAAAATAAAAATTATTTATTAATGTGTTATCAAATAAATGATCTAAAATTATTTATTAGTGTGCTAATAATCATTGTTTGTATAACAGTTATTTAATTGTGGAATTGTGTAATTTGATTTGTATACGATGAATTTTTTTTAAAATGATACAAGTGTAAATCAAATTTTGAATATAAATTACGAAATTATGTGTTTTTATTTAAATATTAAGTTTGAACTTGAGAGAGAAAGTAGTGGGTGTGATGTGCTTGGAAATAAATCAAACAATTAAAGCAATTAAACACATAGCTAAGGCATTGGGTGAACAAATTAAATAATTTAAATAAAATAAAGCTGAGACACTGTGTTAGCTCAACCCAACCCGACCTTGGCCCGAATTAGGCCTAGCCCGAAACAAAAATTATCAGGCTTTTCATCGGGCCGGGTTTTCAATTTGAATGGTCGGGTCGGGCTCGGACCCCGACAAATTGCCAACCTTATATATATATTGCCAACTTTGTTTTAGCAATTGAGCTGCAAGTTGTTAGTGAAAAATATGGATTCCCAGGCAAGCGGTGGTACACAATAATTCAGTTTCAATCCACCACCCCAACTTACGAAATTGAAGAGAGGATTATACCTCTTATCTTATAACTGATATCTCAGAATTGACAAGCCACAGAGACATGTTTTTGGAGCATTCGTGGGATTATTCACCATTCAGTGTCACAGGAAATTATCGCAATGCGGGAAAACAATTATTCAAACCTATAATTTTTTAAATAAATTGGGCTATACGTTGATAGATTTTTTTTTCTTTTACTCTCATTATTTTGTAATGGTGAATATCAATTATTTGTTAATGTACAATATTATTGGGGTTGGAATTATGAGTTTGTATATTGCCCAAACTATACTAAACTAATTTAGATTCATTCTCATGGATCAATTATAGTTTTATCTATAATTTTTGACTCGATGGGTTTTGGTTCAAGGGCGAGTCTTGAATAAAAATGGAGAAATAAAAGAAAATCGAGTATGAAATTATCTGCCCTAATTGGATTCACTTATGTAATTCAACTTTCCAATAATGAGGAAAGGAGGCCTAATTTCTTATACAGGAGGATAAAAATTTATCAATTATATATATTTATAATGGTTATAATCGGTTTTATTAAGTTCACATTTTAGAGGCCCATAAATTTGTTTGACCAAGTGGTTTTAAAGGAATTTTATTTGACTAGTCACTCAAGTTCAAATCTACAAAAAATTAAAAGATTAGAAAATTTTAATTTAGAATTTTCCCACTCCTTACTTAAAAAAAAATAAATTAAATTTTAGAGTTGTACTTCGTAAAAGTATTATCAAACGACTCTTCGCTTATATGCTTACTTATGTAGCAAATAGAATAGTGGAATAATAAACTTTCCTTCAAAAGACTCTTATGATAGAAACAAGTTAATATTATTTAAATCAAATATTTCCCTCCACCAAATTTAATTACCCTCCATTTTATCACTCAAACTATTTTAATCAAATATTTATTTCTAAGTAATTTTTTGTTGATTTTAAATGTTGTTGTTGTTGTTGTTGTTATGCTTTAAATATGTTTATATTTTAATAATTATGTTTATGTGCTTCTAATATGTTTTTTTTCCAATATGATTTTCCATTTTTAATTTAATGCATGCCAACTAAAAAATAGATGGTAGTTATTAAATTAAACATATAATATTAATTATAAAATTTCTTGAAAACATACAACAATTTGAAGAAAAAAAATGTACTGAGATATATATGAGTTTAATGATATTTAATAGGTTGAAAAAAAATACCATTCAATAGTTGTTTTTTTAAAAGAAAAATAAAAAGTAATTATAGATTTTTGTAGTTATTTTCTCGCTTTAATGTAAAATAATAAAATATTAATAAAAAATAGATAAACCCACTTAATAATATTGAGGGAGAAAACATCTTATTTAATAAATTTTAATGAAAATATTTTTTGAAGTTTTAAATGTTATGTGACTCTTTAAGTAAAAAGTAAAATCTTATTTTAAAAAATTTTTTTAGTGTTTTAAATTCTTTAATTATGCTTTAATATATATTAGCAAATTATAATTAAAAATAAAAAGATGATTGGATGTGAATAGTATGAGAACGAGAGCATGGAAAACAACAATGTTTATTCTATTAAATGGAATAAAGGGTATGTTCGGTATTGATTTTGCTTCTTAAGAAATTAACTTCTACCTTAATTTTCAAAAAATCAGCTTTATAAATAATCTAACCGCTAACATGCTTAATCATACATTAAAAAAGAGCATCAAAACGTTCATAAAATTATGTGGAAGCTGAAACCGAACTGCTAACATGAGTAATCATACAGTAGTTAACTCACACAAAGAAAGACGAAAACAGGAAAATGCCAAAACAGTCCACATCCAATTCTTCAATCACATTCAATTTTATCCAAATTGTAATGTGCACATCCACGTGTACAACACGCAATATATTATTAAATTGGAGCCTTAGACAGGTGCGAATGCAATTAAACCATAATCAAATGAAAATGACGCTGCAAATTGCATGAACGTGGACTTGGGCGCTGCGTTATAAGTCCCCTGCAAGGCTCGATTGTCTCCTAATTGAGTAAATAAAAAGCAACTTCAATATCATCACCGTCCATCGACTCGCCAATCACTACAAATCATCAACATACGCGCATGTTAAAGACTAGAAATAGAAAATTGCTAAAATACGCAGAGGTGTGACAGCAGCCTGCCGCTGAATCTGCGGGTTCTTAAATAGAAAATGCCACTTGGCTTAAGAACATGTACCCGTATCACAAGTCTGTCTGTGCATGCCTGCCACTCGCTGATGTGGCAAGGCTCTCTCCGAGGACTTGGCCCACGCAAGTGCACATCGCCTTGATTTATCGCCAAAATATCATTTTAATATCTCTCAGAAACCAAACATTTCGTGATACACTTGTCGTTTTCCTCCTCGGTACCCAGTCCAAGCTCATAAACAATTAAACATAAATCCAATGTTCAACGAGATTTACACGGGTCACCACTTTTCCCGCGATATGTGACAGCCACCTCAAAATACCATACCTTCAGTCTGAATACTTTTAAAAGTGACAATTGCCTTAGGACCCAGTTGTAGCATTTTTCAATGATTAAATTCAACGGTGGAGATAAGGTTGTGCCATACCAGCACATTGACCCCTACTCTTATCTCTATGTTTTAACTTTTAACCGTAATGGAAGTGGAGGCGGTAGATTATTTAATCTAACCATAGTTAACAAAAAAACTTAACCACGGTTAAGCAAAAAAGAAATTTATATTCAAGAGACCAGTCCACAGCTTCTAGCCATTCAGAGATGATGATCGGAGAAGTGCCAGCTAGGGCAAAGCCAACCATCCAAGTCCCTCAGTGGGACCCATACGATGATCGAACCGCCATTCTGTCCCCTTCCTTTACCGTTCTCAGCCCTTCCGTCAAAATTTACGACAATGCCAGCGATATTGATTCCCTCATGGCAATACACCGTTTCCTTCTGTCAAACGAGATCATTTCAACAAAAGACTCAGACTCCCTAGGCGATGGCTCCGACTTGCCTGTGGATGCATTCTCGTGTGATTACTTTTGCATGTACGAGTTCAAAATACGAAAGTGTGCGCGTGGCAGGTCCCATGACTGGACTGAGTGTCCGTACGCCCATCCGGGAGAGAAGGCCCGCAGGCGTGACCCTAGAAGGTACCATTATTCGGGTACTTCTTGCCCTGATTACCGTAAAGGCGGTTGTAAGAAGGGTGATTCGTGTGAGTTCGCTCACGGAGTCTTCGAGTGCTGGCTTCACCCTACTAGGTACCGGACCCAGCCATGCAAAGACGGGCCGGATTGCTGCCGTCGTGTTTGCTTCTTCGCTCATACTCCAGAGCAGCTTCGGGTTTTGCCTCAACAGAGCCCCAGAGTAAACGGAAACGGGACGGGTGATTTAGAATATGGGTCGCCTATACGTCATCGTTTCGACTTTGACTCGTATGCTGGTGGTGGTTCGTTAGTGTCCTCTCCAACATCAATTTTAACTTCGCCCTTTGGTGGTTCTCCGTCTGACTCGCTGTCGACATCGCCGAGTTGTGAGGGTAGTTTCAACTTGATGGGTGAGCTGGTTTCCCCCATGCGGAGTTTGCAGATTGGGCAAATGAAAATGGGTGGTGGTGCGACGTGGGGTTTTGGGTCTTCTCGTTTCTCGATGCTTAAACCGGATTTTTGTAGCCTGCCTTCAACTCCTACGGCTCGACCCAGCACTGGGTCGGGACCGAGTCTACTTGATATCAAAGAGACTCTGACTCCCCACGAAGAGCCAGCAATGGAGAGGGTCGAGTCTGGGAGGGACTTGCGGGCGAAGATGCATGCCAAACTCAGCAAGGAAAATTCTCTGCGCCGAATGGACTCAGCCACGTCAGCTCCTGATATTGGATGGATATCTGAGCTGGTGAAGTGAACCGAGATGGTGTCGTTTCAGTTGCGTTTTGAACATAAATTTTTAATCTTGATTATTATGGGATTGAGGAACCTCGGTGACCTTCGATTCTTTCTTCTGACCCATCATGGATATGACGCTGGAAATTTGGTTTTGACTGTGTAAATATTCGGATGGTAAGTGAGATCTCCATTTTCTGTATATTATGGCGCTGCCCCTGTTTGGATAAAAATTGCAACTTTTTGTATAGAAGAACGGTTTGTTTATGAAATAATTCTATTTTGTTTTTAACAATCTGCTTAATTTTCGTGGAAATTTATCGTTGTATGTTTCATTTTACTTAATGCTTTTTTGAATTAATGTAAATATGAAATCCTTTTGTTTTCTTTTGATCTTTAGCTTGTGTGTTGTATCGCGAATTTTATATAGTCTCTTACGAAAGAAATTTACACAAATCTTCTTAATAAAAATTATAGAGATATGACAATTCAGGAAAGATTACGGATTTCACTGAATTCAGACCCCTCCTATTTTGCTATACTCTTGTTTGGTCAGGAATCTAATGACATTTCAGAGTTCTGTGCCACCTGATCTTTTTAATAAATAAAATTATCAGGATAAAGAGATAAACCCGTCCTTATCTCTTTGATTTATCTCTTTGCTGGCGCTTGTATTTGACCAAGTATACTCTGATTAAAATCTTGATGTGAGAGTCTTGAAAAAAAATCTATGGACTATTTGGCTTTTATTTTATTAAGAGACATGAAGATGGAGTAAGTAAATAGTGGATTTTAAAAAGGCAGACGACAAATTGGACGACAGTTCCAAGATTTGGTCCCTTGTTTAAGTTTTTAGCTCTGATGATTTGTTCAAGTTCTGAACTGAAACCGGGAAGCTTAAAGTTACTTCTGATTCTCGATGTTGTTGGGACAGCGATGCCGAGGGCATCGACCTGTAAGATGACCATCAAAAGGTCTTGGATTTGATGGAGTGTTTGTTGCAAGATCTTTTTTGGTCCGGATTGAGTGAGATCCAGGCAATCACCTAATTTTAAATTAGAGTTATGGGGGATCTTATTTTGATTAGTCGATTAATGCAAGTTTAATGGAGTTCGAATTTTTTTAAAATATATTTTAAATTGTGATTTAAAAACAAAAACAAACTAATCAAAGAAAAGGTAAAAACTCGCGGATCGGTATATAATCTTCAGTAAGAATTGTTTTAATTAATAATAATTGGATTATGTTAAATTACACGTAATATAATTTATACAAAATTTAACAAGTTTTGTAAAATTGTTATAATTTTTTTCATAATTTTATATGAATTATTATAATTTTTTCTATCGTTGACGTCTCAACGTTAATGATTGCTCACTAATGAGTTTGTAATTTAGTGAAAAAATTATTATATTTATAATGTTAAGAATAAAAATTTAAGTAGTTATATAAATATTTATATAGATTAATTTTAATTATTTATTAATTATTAAATAATTGAGTAAAATTTTTTAATTATAATAATTAAAAATTTAGACAATATTTGAAATAATTAATATATACGTTGAGAAATTTTAATTATAAAAATTAATTATAAATAAAATAATTAAGTAATATTTATAATTAATAAATTAATATTAAAAAAAAATCAACGGTCGCTCCTAGGAATGGAAGTCAACGACTGCAAAGCACCGCCGCCGGTTGTCCGAATCCGGACGCAACCCGACAAGAACAAGCCGGCTGTACGATTAAATATCCACCGTTACTCAGCAATGTACCAAATAAAATATGTACGGAGGGCACATGTAAGGATCACACGACCTACAGTAATAAAATCCGAACATAGTATACGTGGTTGGTGTAACAAAAAGAAAGAGCCTGGTTTCTGACAACAACCCATTATAGAGATCAGCCCGCGTGGCAACGGATATGGCTGATGGCTCTGCTTTCTGCTCTCAAGGTCCCCATGATTTTGACCTCGCCTTTTTCTTTGCCTCTGTTTTTTGTTTTTTATTTTTTAAAAAAGAAAAATGTCAAAAGTTACATAAAATTACTTAATATTTATAAAAATATATAAATTTTATTAATTTTTTAAACAGTAACGGCCATAATTTTGGAGAGAGAAATAATTTTAAAAATATTATACATTATTTTTTTGTAAATACAAATATTTTTTTTAAACATATAATATTATTATTTTCTTAATTAAAATAAATAAAAAATTAATAACATTTAGAAGTTATATATTTTTTATAATATTAAGAATTTTATGTATTTTTCACTATATGTTTGGGGCTAGCAATTTTTTTTTAATAGATTAATGGAGAGTCAAGATTATTCTATCTCTTAAGAATAAATAATTTGTACATGATATTCAGACGAGACTGAAAATTCACCCATAAATTTAAATTTTAACTTTTAACGCATAATCTAAAGTTAGAAGTATTACTTAACTTTATATAATTCGTAAATATGAGAATCCTGAGTTGGCCCTATATATATATATATATATATATAAATATAAAGATGAAGAAAAAAAGTAATAGTTCTATCATTATTTATAAAATTACACATAAATACTATGTTTTTACAAATTTACAAATTGTATTGTGAATACAAAAGTAATTTATTGGTATTTACATTTAAAACTCTTTAAAATTTTGTAAATATTACTTCCTAATAGACTTATTGTTGCATAGCTTGAATATTTGAACTCAAAACAAGTTTTAATTAAGTTAAATATAATGTGCCGTAAGTCGTATAATTGAGCTTATACCTTATTTAGATTTAAATTTTGTTAAAAAAATCTTTTTTTACTAATTCATATGCAAATATTTAAACTCTGTAAAATATAATATAATATAATAAAATCAAATTCGTAATTTCCATAACCATACGATTATTAAATACCAGTGAGTTTTGTTTTACATTCACGTCTCTTGTATTCGTATATAACAAGAAAAATGATTTACGATCGAAACTGATGGTTGGTTCATCTGATTTACGGTGATTTTATTATTTTAAATTAACAATCTTTTTCGCGGTCCCGATTTAAAATTATACAAGTTGCAAAATTTGAAGGAACACATTGTTTTGAGCAGTTGGATAGTCTTTTCATGAAGGAAATATATAATTTTAAATAATGCAAATTGTAAGAAATATGTGAGGAAGCTGGAAGCAAATTGTTTTGGTCAGTCCGATTGTTTATCTTTTCATAAAGGAGCAATATATAATTATATAAATGATAACCATGGAAGATTTTAGATAAGCATCAAGACACTCACATGTCACATGCTTGAGCTTCAAGTAATTTAGTCAAACAGTTTGTGATTCAGATTAAGAAAGGTCCCACTTGATTTTATTTATTGATGTCCAAGATAATCTTGATTTTTTTACCTAAACTACTTGTTAAGCTGTCCTAATCACAGAGAGTTATCACGAACATTTTGATGAATTTTTGTAATGAAAATGATCGGGATTTCATGCAGTTGTTGGCTTGCAGATTTTTTTTGGCCCGTGTTTTTCGGTTTTTTGTCTGGTTCATGGCACCAAAAAATCCAACATTGTAAACATAATAATACAATACGGGTGTGTTTATTTATAGAATTAGCGACTAAGAATTTAAAATATAAATGTTGGAGGATTTTTTTTTATTAAAGCATAATGAAAAATAAAAATAAAACATATAAGATTCACGTATTTTTAGAATTAAGATTCCTAACATCATCATTTGAACTTTCTATTTTACTTCATTAAATTTTCAAACTCTCTAAATTACTCTTAATTAGTATTGTCACTTTTGTATTTTGGTCACTGGAGAAATTTTGTAATATTTATAAATAAGTCGTTCATTATTTATTATTAATAATATAATTATAATTATTGTTGTTATGTATTAATGTTATTATTATTATTGAATTATTATTATTTTGAATAATAATAATCATAATCACAATTATTGTATTAAATAACAACAATAATCAATAATAATCTATTCCGATTTTAAGATAAAATAAACACGTCAATATCAATATAATTCATTTTAATTTCGATTCTTATAGATAAAATAAATAATTTATTATGATTTTTATTCTTCATTTCGATTACGTCCATTCAAATAATAGATGCACTATTAAAATAGTTAGTTATTGTTTTTGAGTTTTGACAGAGAGTCAAGTTACCTAAATTACAAACTTGTTAATTCAATTGATGGATCTTTAATGCTTTAGGCTGCTTGTTCATGTGGCTTAAGGGTCATTATATTTGGTAAGCAGCCTCTATTCCTATGCATTTAAAATTTGAGGCTACTTAGAAAATGGATGGACTCGTCAGATTCTCTATTTCTTGATGAACAAAGTTTGATGGGTTCTTTTAAATAAAATGAACTTCAAAGCAGAAATTTTCACCAACTAACAACGAAAATAATAGGATTTATTTTATTTTATTTTTTTTCCAGCGAAACATATAATACTCGTATAATAAGTTATTTTCTCTTCTTTCCCACATGTTGCTTGAAAATGAACACGGTAGCACTTATAAATTTAAAATACGACAATTATCTATTAAGTATTAACTACCTAATTTTTTGGGTTTTTTTTTTAAATACATTCCACATGAATTTAATATTGTCTTCTGCTCATCCGGTACCGTCTACCGAACAGCAAAAAATAACATCCTTCAAACATGATTGAAACAGAAAAAAAAAAAAGAGTAATTTTCCACCAATCACCCGATTATTTAGGGTTTTTAAAAAATACACAAACACATCTTCTGTTTACAAAATTCCACATAAAATTAACAATATTTTTCACTTTGTCTATTGCCGTCTTAACTTTATTAGAATCTTGACATGACTCAAAAGTAATTGATTTCTCATAAATATAACAGTGTCTAATTATAATATAACTAGTCCAGAGTTATTTATTAAATAAAAATAATTGTAGAAAAAAAGTTAAAAATGAATATTCTAAATTAAAAAAATGCTAAGATTACGAGATCCACTCTTAGTAATTAAATCATGGTCATAATACTATCTCATATTTATATTTTATAATTGTTATTAATTTGAAAATTATGTGATTTAGTTCTTAATTAACTATCCTATGAATAAATATGAGAATTAAGTAGAGAATGTATGACAATAGTATTGAAATGTTCACACTACCGTATTGATATGTCGACATTAGGTTTAAACACCCACATATATTCAAGGGAATTTAGATCTACAAAATCTAATTATTTTGTGAATAAATATGGGGATTAAGCATTAAGTGCCACAACTGTAATAGAGTGCTTCTACTACCGTATTAATGTGTCAACATTTATGTCTGAATACCCACATGATCTAAGAGGATTTAAATGTTAGCCTAAAGGGCTACACATATTATAATTTTAATGATAACAAACAAGTATCTTAAGTAATTTGGTTAATTTTGTATTTCACATTTTCACTAATTTTTTAAGGATAATATTTATATAAGTGAATCAAGTAAAATCAAGTTCAAGGTACTCAAAGAATAATGGCTCGATTAAGAACAAAATTTAACTCAATAGAGTAATTATTGCAAAAAATTCTTATAAAGTTAATATGATTTAATACATGCATGGTTCAACATTTGAGAAGCTCAATATTTTGTTTAATGAATTATTATTTTTTATAAACCAAAATCTTTTATAGTTATAATACAAATATTTTATAGATTTGGTTGTTTTTCAAACTTTGAATTAAATTGAAAAAGTTTTTAATAACTGTGAATCCAATAAGTATTATGTTAAAATTCTAAAAAGAGTGAAAAGTCTTATAAAATTTTAGGTCGTAGCATAATTTCAGAAATTTTTGGAAAAAATGAGTATTATTTAAAAATTTTGAAAATGGACCTGTTTAGAAATTTTTATGACGTTTTGGGCCATAAATAAATTACATAAAGTTTTAAGTAAAAATATAATTTTAGCAAATACTATTACTGTAGCAAAATTTAAATTGCAAAAGTAACTTGTAGTGTACTAAGCTGATCCGACTAATTTAGAGGCTAGCCGGCTAATTTTAACATAAATAAGTATTATGTTAAAATTCTGAAAAGAGTGAAAAGTCTTATAAAGTTTTAGGTTGTAGCATAATTTCAGAAATTTTTAGAAAAAATAAGTTAACAATTAACCGACAACAAGGTTAACAGGTTACCGACAAGATCTAGAGAGCAACATAATCTAGTTAATGTTAATGACGATTTAACAACTTGTAAACAACTAATCGATAGGTTAATGGGGAACTGACATTTATAAACAGCTAACCGACTATTCGAAAAACAGTTCAACGGTAACTTGTTCAAGTCAAAACGATAATCCGACAACAAGTTAATGGCAAACCATTAATACTAAAAAAATATATATCAACTCCAACTATAAACAGATTCATTCAAATTCAAATGATTGTTGGACAACTATATATATCACTAAGCATTCAAAAGTAATTCAACCTTAAATTCTTGTAGTCATTTTGTTCATACTTTGAGTATTCATATTGTAATTTATTATATAGTGTGAGTGAAGTTATGTTGTAACTTCTTTTATTGTAAACACAAAATTTAGGTAATTGCAAGTGTTGAAGTACACTTTGGTTAAGAGATTGAAGTTAATCTCTTATTGTAAAGGTTTATTGACATCTAGAAAGTCAAATGTAAACGTTGTTGAAGCCTTGAAGGCGCGTTTAGTGAAAACTTTAAAGTCAGTGAGCTTGGAGGCGTGAACATAGGTACGGTTAGCCGAACCACGTAAAAATCCTCGTGTTTACATTTTTTTTTCCTTTACTTTTTATATTTGCTGCACTTTAAATTAGAGTTTTAATTTGACAATATTTTTAAAATCCCAATTCACCCTCCTTGAGTTACTTAGTAAGTATTTCATCATTCACCCCCTCTTAAATTACATAACTTTTGTTTTACTAAATTTACAAATAAACATAGAATAAAAATAACAGATAGAAAATATAAATTATAAACATATAATTAGGACAAAACAGTCAATGACTACAATATACAATCTATATATATTTTTTTAACTAGAGCAAAATAATTAGTTTATATTTAAAAATAAAAAAGTCATTTGACTAATGTTTAGGGTTTAGGAACGAGTGGAAACATTGTTAACGCCTCTTAATTTTGTTTAGCTGCTAGTAGATGAGTGAAAAAAGGTTATTAACTTCCAGTAAAATTGTGCAAAGAAAAAAATATTTATGTATTTTTTAAAAAACCTAAAAAATTAGGTGATCAAAAGATAATTGCTCTTTTTTATTTTAATTGTGTTTAAACGATGTTGTTTTTATTGTTAAAGTAAAATGATAATTTTATTCTTATGATGTCAGTAAAATTTTAACAAAGTTAGGCGATAGTGGGTAAATAAAAGACAATGTTAACTTTAATAAAATTCTGTAAAGAAAAAATATTTGTGTATTTTTAAAAATATCTAAAAAAAAAAATTGAGTTGTTGGTGCATAATGCCCTCGCTAAATTTGACTTCCAAAATTATTGATAACCTGTCGAGACTTTGAGAATTGGACACGTAGAAACTGTTGAGGTGGACTTTCTGCTTTAAAATAATTGTGAGTGAATCTAATCGATCGAAGTTCTGAAAATTACCACCCAAATCATTGTCAGGGTGGTAAAGCAGTAGGAAGAGTTTGAATCTCTGTTATAAATATTTATAAGCCTCGGTAAATTTTGAATTTGCTTAGCGTAAATTTTCTAATCGTACTTATTTGAATCTAGACTCCGGTCGAACACACTGAATGCCAATAAATTTTATTATTATAATAATACTATATCTAAAAGATCAGGAAGTGGCATTCATTCAGAAAAAATCAGATGGCTAATACATTTTGGGCTTAGCCTCATTGTTGGCTTCAAGTAGAAGCCCATTGTATCATCGCATGGCCCAAGACCATCCGATCATTTTGCAACACTTGGCACAAATGAAGGAGACAGACATTTGTTAGAGATATTTTTGTGGGGGGTGAAGGAAAATTCAATGTTGGCAATTGTTTTTGCATAGTTGTAAATATAGAAGCTTGCTTTGTGACGCAAGAGGGCGAATTATAAAATTTGTTCGAGGCAAAAATAATAGAGATGAAGAGCCAGTGGTGGAGATGTGACAAGACCAATATGTGTAATTGTGCTTAACACCTCTTCTTTGTGTTATCAACAACTTAAAAGTTTTCTGAAAAAAAATGCATGTGAAAGTTTAATGGACACCTTTTCTCTGCTTCCATCACAAGTGTGGGCATGGGTTTCAGATTGAACCTTAAGTTGGTGTCCCCAGTTCAGTCTCATTTCTTCACCACTTCCTCTTGCAGGCCCTCTTCTACTTCTGGTGAGATCATTTGCTCAAATTTCAGAAGTTTTCAGAATGTCAAGTTTGCTTTTGATCATTCAAGTAAATAGAAATTTCTTAGCTTGGTTTGGATTCTCTTACTTATATTTTAGCATAAACTTGAAAGTGATTTACATATTACTGTCAACCAAAGTCTGTACTTCTGTTAAAGAATGTTTTGTATACTATTGCGTTGCTAAATTTCACACCCAATTGGTTCAGTTGGGAAGCCAATCATGATCTGGGTTTAATGTAAAGTGTCAAATAAGATATCAAGGTTTGTTTATGTGGTGGTTGCTAGTTGGTTCAACAGGTGAACTCTCTCGCATGGTACATGAAATTTGGGGTTTATAGTTGGTTTAACTGATTAGCTTTAAACAGTTAACTTTCTACTTTTAACAGAAAATGGATGGATCGAGTGAATTCTTCATTGTGTTTTATAGTTCACATATATAAATATTAAGGATTTTTTTTGTTTTTGTTAATTTCTTTGGCTAGATTTAAATGAATGATTGTTTGCTTCTAAATTTATGCAGTTAGAGGCAGGGAGGGTTCCTTCAACTCGGCAAGGCTGTCTTTTTTGTCTACAATTTCTGAGGACAGTGCCTCTTATTTTCAAGATCCTGTTAAAGCATATACTTGTTCATTTGTGAATGCTCAGACCATAGAAAATGATTACTCAGAAACAGAAGAAATTAGGCAGAAGTCTGCTTCTTGTACAGGCCAAGATGCCGGCAGCAAATCAGATTTTAGATTACTAATGGAAAATCTTGATGTTTTAGAGTCGACATTTGCTGATTCGGATGCATTAAGGTTGGAACGAGAGATTCTACAACAACTAGGAAAGCTTGGAGCACTAAAATTATTCAATAGCTGTCTATCTAGGATAGTTAAGACCTCAAATGTTTTTGACTTGGCTGATGTTCATACTGAAGAGCGAAAGATGAATGACTCAAGGGATTATCACATGGGAAAAATTCTTGTTCCCTCTAAAAGAAAGGGAAAAAGAAAATTGAAGACAGCAAGAGTATCAAAAAAATCCATTGAAACTTCTTTGCTGGCTTTGCCTTCAGAAGCCTTGCAAGAAGGTTTAAAGCAGCCCACTACCTCTTCAGCAGAAAGAGCAATGAACCCTCGAAGTAGGCGATTGATGATTGCCAGAAACGAGGCAGAAATGTCAAAGGGAGTTCAGGTTGTTTTTAACTTCAAGGAGATGTGGCTTTTGTTGGGTAACATCTTGGAGATATCTCTGACAGTTCTCCTTTTGGGTTGTTACAGGTGGTTGCCAACTTGGAGAGGATAAAAACAACTCTGGAAAAAGAAAGTGGGCAAGTAGCCAGCTTGAACTGCTGGGCTCAAGCAGCTGGAGTCAGTGAGAGGGTGCTGAAACAGCATCTGGCTTTTGGTTGGTATTGCAGAGAAGAGCTGGTAAAGAGTACTCGGCCCTTAGTGTTATTCCTTGCAAGAAACTACAGGGGTCTAGGAATACCGTTTTCAGACTTGCTCCAGGTTAGCAGACATGCTTTGGCTTTTATTGACAGTTGCTATTCCCTCCATTACTAATTCTTTTATGTTAATTTTTTAAAAATGCATGAGAAGTTTCAAAATAGAAGCTGCCTGAATAATAGACTTCTGTTTCTGTTTGCTTTTTCATAAGTAATGGTATCAAACCTCTGGTGTCTTGAACTAGTTATTCTCAAGAATGTAAACAAATTTAGCCATGGTTATCATGATTGTTATGCGTATGAATTTTCTGTTGGAGAATATTGTGGATGAATCTATCTCGAAACAGACCATCATGCATTTTCATGTATGCATATTGGCAGGCTGGAAAGATTGGTGTTCTACAAGGTGCAGCGAGGTTCGACCACACAAGGGGATACAAATTCTCAACTTACGTCCAGTACTGGATAAGGAAGTCGATATCAAAAATGGTGGCAACGCATACTAGGGGAATCAAAATTCCTGTACCTCTCTTCCTTGTTTGGTAGATTTTCTTTTTAGTACAATTATAGTTCTTAATGAGCGCCAAGCTTGATCCACAAATTTCTTCTTATTCATTATTCTCTGCAGTGCAAATTAAACAGGGAAATAAGTAAGATTCAGAAAGCTCGAAAAGCCCTTACCAGCAGCCGTGGGAAATACCCAGAAGACATTGAAATTGCCAAGTACACGGGTCTTTCTTTGGCTGAAATCAGATCAGCTAGCGAATGCCTAAGAATTGTGGGTTCAATTGATCAGAAAATTGGGGATTGTGTTAATGCTAAATATTTGGTATGATTTCAATTATTGTTTCATGCATGTTAAATACCTAAATAATTTAGCCATAGATAGTTTATTCTGGCTCATTGGAGTTGGATCATAGTTATGAAGTTTGCATTCCGGATTTCAGAAAATCTGCCTACTTGATCTTGTTAAAATCTTTCTGGTTTGCCAGAATCTTCATGTTCATTTTCTTGCTTGTTTCGCTCTGGTGATTGTAGAATATCCCTGTTTTTTCTTTTGCCATACGTGAATGGGAAGAATCCTGATGCAAGTTTAATATATAACACCACTAGAGGTGCTATCTTATTTATTCACAATTGATGGTGACAATTTAAATTTGTTCAAAACTTATCTAGAGATGGTTTAATTGAGCAAGGTGTGTTGTGATGATGCAGGAATTTGAACCTGATAAGTCAATAAAGAGTTCTAAAGAAATTGTGATGAGGCAACACATGAAGAAAGACATCTTTCATATTTTGGAAAGTTTGGATTCAAGAGAGAGGCAAGTGTTGGTGCTGAGATATGGGCTTCATGACTATCGACCAAAGTCACTTGAGGAGATTGGGAGGCTTTTCCATGTGACCAAAGAGTGGATAAGAAAATTAGAGAAGAAAGCTCTGACAAAACTAAGGGATAACAAAACCTGCAGAGATTTAAGCCATTATTTGGATTTGTAGTTAAATTTAACCAGAGAAGCTCCTTGTTATTTATAAAAAGGAAAAAAAAGAAAAAAGAAAAAAGAGGATTTGAGCTTGGAAATACAAGGCAGTTTAACTTGCTCAATGTGAAGAAGGCTGCATGACTTTTCATCAGAGTGCCCAGTCTTAACCTCGCCAACAGTTAATGCTAAGGTGCTTCTCTTTCTTATTTTCCAGCCGGCTCGGAATTATGCTACGACGAGTCTTATGCATTTTGGAGCTAATAATTAATCCATCACATCAACCCTGTCCTTTGAAAAATTTTCCACATTCTTTTATAGAGATACTACTGTGATTTATAGCACTTCCATTTTGGTTACCTCTCTTTCTTTGTGGGCAGGAATTGGAAGTTATACATGTATATTCGGTTCACCAATCTGTAGTAATCATCAGCATAATGAATTCTTGTACAATTTCCTGTGAAATTAAGTTTCATAAATGAATATTATGGTATATAGTATACCGTTGTGTATCATTATAAATTTATACGTTTCGTACTTCACAGGGATTCTAGATTTCAAAATTGGAATCAAGAATTAGATTTAATAATGGCGTTTAATTTACAAAATGGAGGCATGAATAGGAATCGGAATTGTAATTGTAGCGCTACGCAAATTTGAGAATAGGAATAGTTGGGAATCAATCTCTCATTCACAATAGTGATTATTTTAGTTCCTTACAAAATAAAAAATGTTTACTTTATCTTTGGTTAAAAAAAATTATAAATGACTAATATATTCTAATTATCATAATAAAATAATATATTATTATTATCATAATTATTATTGATATAATTATTCTAATTAATTAATATATTTTACATTATTATTATTGTTGTTATTGTTATTATTAATGATAAAAAATATTATAATTAAGTATGATTTTTTTTTTACAATTAATTAACATGTTAATACATTATTAACAATAATTATTATTAAAAATGATTTTTGAATGAATAATCACAATAATTAAAATATAAAATAATAATTATAATAATAATTTATTAAGTACTTTTTAACAATTTATTATATTCTAACTTATTTTAATTCTGATGTCAATATAAAATAAACACATTAATAATAATTTAAATTTCTGCCATTCAAATAAATAATTTATTTTAATTTTAATTTTTCAAGTTCATCCTAGTCTATATTTATTTTTATTAATTATGATTCTAATATATTTTAATTTTTATTTAGTAAATTCATCATTAACTATGAATAAGACTTTAACAACGTCTCTTTCAATGATAACTTATCATAAATTACTTTTTTAATTCTAGAAGTACTCGCATTAATTAATAATACACGAAGATAAGAATTTGGTGCTTAGTTTAGTGTGTCCTAAGTATCAAAATTAACCGTCATGAATTTTTTGGGACCCATATAGATATAATATTTCTGTTGGATAAATTCGGACCGTTAACTTAAGTATTAAAGCACAGACTCACGGAATCCTAGTCCATTATTAAGAATGTGACAATTGCTATTTTAACTTTGCCAATAAACACGTATGGCATTTAATTGTCGCCATCATCTCACAACACGTCATTCATTGAATCGCTTTCTAATCGTAGATGTCGTTTTAAGCAACTCGTTCAGATGACTCATGAATAAGAAACGGTTTTCCAATTGACCCCGAGCCCCTACGTGCGTCTTGATGTTGCTTGTTATAAACAATAACAAGAAATTGTTAACGAACGAAACGACACAACAGCGAAGCAGGTCGCCCCCAGAATTAGCTAAAGTGAGTCAGCTTTCACTGGCTTGCCTTCAGTACACGTGTGCCGCTCTACTATTTGCATTTCAGTCGGAGACACAGACTATATCTGTCAAGAACTGGCTGTAAATTGCTCTCCCCCGCGCTGTGTGCACTCATAGTCAAAGGTCGGTATTTAAAATTGTCGTGTTGTGTGTGCATTAAATTTGGTTCCACGCAAAACATGTTCTATGTATATTAGTCGTGCTGCTTGTTTTACATAATTTACTTTCTAAAAGAATTAAATCGTTTAACATAAATTTGTGTCCTGTTTCAAATAGATGGTTATGTTATAAGTTATTTTCAATGTGTAAGAAATTCTAAACTCGAACTTGCACGACGATTATAAACGAGTGTTCTATACTTAAATTATTTAATGAACTATCCAAATCTATTAATCCGAACCAGATTAGATTAATCAGTGTCGAATGAATGACATAAAAAAGAGATTAAAAAAAAAAAAGTCACACCGATTATAACTTTCTAGAAGTGAAAAATCTATACATAAGTCACTTTACTTCGCTCAGGGGTTTGTTTGTTGATCACTCCCCTTCCAAATAATGGGTTTATTCGCGTATGGCTCCTCCACGTCTCGCCGCTACGCACCTTCCACTAGTAAAACGACGTTGTTTCTTAAATTTTCGTTAATTCGAGTATTTAATACCGGGATTTATTAAACAGCTATTCAAACATGCTCAAGGGTGCCCATGTAACACGTGGCAATATCCTACTCGCCAATTATAAATGTTAAAAAAAAATTGGCCAATAATCTCTCAAGCTCGTATGATACAAACCGCGTCCAATTATTATTATATTTTGATATCTTACACAGTGGAACATTTTTCTCATTTGCAATTGCGCTCTTCAATCTCTTCTCTCTCTCTCTCTAAAACTTTCGTTGCAGGGAGAAAGATACTTCTGGCTAGGGTTTTTATTTTCAGTGCTGAAGGATTTAGTATAATCACAAATTACGAAGCAAATTAAATATCTGATGGTGGCGGCGTTGAAGATTGCGACGGCATGGTCTCAGTTAAAACTCGCTGCAAATTCAAATCGTAACCTTCGATTCTAATGACTTTCGCAATCAGTGAATGGCTCCATTTCACTCTCACCACCACTACACTCTCCATTTTACTTTTCTTTTTACTCTCTTTATCTTCTTCACAAACCCTAACTTTGTTTTGTCTTCAACCTATGACGACGATTTCTCGATAATCGATTTCGATTCCAATCTTTTCCACCAAGATTACTCCCCGCCGTCGCCTCCGCCGCCGCCTCCTCACCCGCCGTCGGTTTCGTGCACGGACGATCTCGATGGCATCGGCACGCTCGATTCCACGTGTCAGATTGTCAACGACTTGAACCTCACACGTGACGTATACATTTCTGGCAAAGGCAATTTTGAAATTTTAACAGGTGTCAAATTCCATTGCCCAATCTCTGGCTGTTCAATTGCCGTTAACATTTCCGGTAATTTCACATTAGGTGTGAATTCCTCTATTGTTTCCGGCACTTTTGAGCTCGTAGCTCAAAACGCGTCGTTTTTGAACGGCTCGGTAGTGAACACAACTGGCTGGGCGGGTAACCCACCGCCCCAGACGAGTGGGACGCCGCAGGGGATAGACGGGGCCGGTGGAGGACATGGGGGGAGAGGCGCGTGTTGCTTGGTGGATGAAAGCAAGTTGCCTGAGGATGTTTGGGGTGGAGATGCCTACTCGTGGTCGTCGTTGCAGAAGCCTTGGAGTTATGGGAGTAGAGGAGGGACCACCAGCCGGGAGTTTGACTATGGTGGCGGCGGCGGTGGTCGAGTCAAGATGGTAATTGATGGGTATGTGGTATTAGACGGCAGCATCTGGGCTGATGGGGGTGATGGAGGGCATAAAGGTGGAGGTGGTTCTGGTGGTAGCATTTATCTTATAGCCTATAAAATGTAATTCATTTCTTTATCTATTTATTTCATTTTTCCCTTGGCTTTCTATTTTTGTGCTTTGGAATAGTTTTTCTTTACATATAGCTAAAAAATTGAAATTCAGATTTGATTTTGCTTTTAGTTTCTTATTTTGGTTTGATATATATAGTTGGTAAACTTCACTCAACTGATATGTTATACTTAGTTTCCCTAGAGTTTAATGTGGGTGTTGAGCACTAATTGTCCCAGTGTTAGGATATGTAAGCTATTGAGTATTGAGCGAGCTTGCTTGAAATAGTTTGATCGGTGATCTTCTTCAACAATAGATCTTCAAAGCTGTAGGAACTTTTCCTTCTAATTGTATGTGCCACGATACTTTCTTGGTCCTCACTGGCAGGACTTTGGAGGGAATTAACATTGATCTCAGTTACTCTGAAGAGATTAAAAAATATTACTATGCTCGGAGTCATCTTTGCATGAACATACTGTCATTTGTTAAATTCAATGGAGCTTTGTAAGATTGTCCATCGCCTCTGATTTTCATTGAGAGGAGGCACATGATTCTTATTATTTTTCTGGAAAAGGTCAGGGTGTTGGTTTCTTAAGCAGTTAACTGTTAGACTTAAGAGAGAGCAGAAAATGATTTTCTTGGTAAATGCTGTTTGAAATCCTGAAATTTGGGTTCCTATTAATGTTACAGATATTGATAGAATACATTCTAAATTATGCATTTTCAGTTAAAAATGAAATATTCGTTTTGCGGATATTTGACAAATATCGATCAATATAAAGCATGCTTCCGTGTCTTGTTCAAGTTTTCTTTCAAGGATGTTAATAATTGCTATCAATTATCAATACCTGCATGCTGATAAATGTACTCTAACTTCATTATTAGTTATACTTGTCTCAGGGCTCTCTGTAAGAATATCAGCATTGTAACCACTTAATGATTCTTATTTAAGAATATATTTTTTTTAAAGTGCATAATGGCTTGTGGATGGAGAGAGTGGTTTTCAGTGTCCACTTCCTTCCCTTTGTCATTCGGCTTTGATATCTTTAGGAAGACTTAAAGATGCTTGTTATAATTTTTGTCTGTGTATAAGATGTATTCTCTATTAGTGGTATTGATGTTGGCTGTTTGTGGGAGTTATTACACTATAGCTGCTTTAGACTGTATTTTGCTTGTAGAAATGAAATGCTTTCTTGTAAATTCTTTGATTTTTCTCTTGTTTGCTCTCTCTTAGTCTTTGATGTCGAGGTTATCTTTCTGTGAAGAGCAGGACTGGAGGTGGCTTGATTAGTGCTTGTGGTGGTAATGGTTATGCGGGTGGTGGTGGTGGAAGAGTTTCAGTTGATATATTCAGCAGACATAATGAGCCAAAAATTTTTGTGCATGGTGAGCCTTATAATTTCTAGTGTGATGGTTGGTTCCATTTTAATCCTTGAATAAATCTTAGGAGAAAGATGGTTGGTTCGTTTAATTAAGAATTCCTGGTTACCACTTATTTTTTTAATCTTTCTTTCTGACAATTAATTTTTTTCCATTGATTTAATCTTCTGTTTGTTCGGTCTCCTTTTGGTAATATTGATCTAATTTAATAAATATTTGAGTGCCTTTTGAACATCTTTGCAACAATTTAGTTTTTTGAAATTTCACTGTAAGGCGCCTTTGCAGGTCCACATTGTGTTATGTTTGATGATTGGAATTCTAATGCATCGTCTTTGTTGGTGGTCCTAGTGAATTATGTTTTTGATAAGCATTCATTGGGGCTTAAACACTAACTGTTTTTCATGTGGTTCTGCACATTATCTGGTGGGCCTTTTTTCTATCATCCTTTGCTAGTGGAAATATTCAGCTGTTGCTTTGTTATATTTGCAGGAGGAAGCAGTTTTGCCTGTCCAGAAAATGCTGGTGCTGCCGGGACTTTGTACGATGCTGTTCCACGAACTCTTACTGTTAGCAATTACAATATGTCAACAGATACAGACACACTTCTTCTAGAGTTTCCTAATCAGCCTCTTTGGACTAATGTTTATGTCCAAAATTGTGCCAGGGCTACTGTTCCCTTGCTTTGGAGTCGTGTCCAGGTTTGTGAGATTGGGTTACTATTATTTGCTGACTAAAAATTTCTATTTTGTTTTGCTTCTTTATTAGTTCTTTCTCTTTATATCTCTCTGTTATCTTGTTGGTTGGGATGGTGGAGATTTTAGTTCTGGCCTTACCTGCAAACCATTATTTTGACCATTCAAATTGATATTTTCTTGTTTAAAATGTGTTCATAAAGGAATGATCATTACTTCCGTGAACATTTTGTCTACTCTCTGTACTTATATTTGTTACATCATAATGCTACAATTCTTGTTAACTCGTTCACCAGTTTTCGTTTATTAATTTATCTTATAGTGTTTCAGTTTTAAGTCCGATATTTCCGGTGGGATAGCCTTGATCTTTCTTGCTCTTCACTAGGTCTTTTATTTTACTGATCTTTTCTTGGCCTTTTGTTATGTATTTTTTCAGTAGAGTAATTTGGGGAAGTGTACTAAATACATTGTTACCTTTATTAATCAGTTCATCATAGTTATTTTTTCTTACAGTATTATGAAGTTGAGTGTTTCTTTTTTCCTTGGTAATGTCCTCCTCTTCTTTATTATTATCATTATTATAGTTGTTGTTGTTGTTGTTGTCGTCATAGTCATTATTCTTATAATTTATTGCTATTCCTAGTGTGTGAGTTTGGGAAAATCATGTTATACATTTGGAATTTAATTCAGTTATCTGTTTCATGCTCTTTTTAGGTCCAGGGACAGATAAGTCTTTCATGTGATGGAGTTTTGAGCTTTGGTCTGGCTCATTACGCTTCGTCAGAGTTTGAATTATTGGCAGAAGAATTGTTGATGAGTGACTCCACAATCAAGGTGACTGGAAATGTCGTGCTGCATTTTATGGGTCAATGATGCTATATTCATGTCCTTGATCATCAATCTTTGCTTGGCAGTTAGTACTTGGAAATTTTGTCTACAGTTTGATGTACTCATTTTTGTATTCACGGTATCGTACTATGTATTGTTTGATCGCTCACTAAATCCCTTACCTTTGTTTTTAATTGAATTTCAAATGGAGGAATTTCAAGTATATTTAGAACTGGATAGATCTCAACAACACGACTTCCCATATCCACTTCTTTTTCGGGAGTATATTTATGTACTTGCTCTCATTCTTCTGATGCATATAGTTACATTGAGAGCATCAATATACTTATTAATGTATACAATTGTTTTTCATTTTTCACTTAAAATATATTTGAATCAATTTGATTCAGTTTCTTTATGGTCAGCATGTTGCTTGCTTTCTCTCAATTCTTTTGTTATTTCCATTTGCAATTGCCAATTTTTTAATCTAAACTTTAATAAAAATGATATCTTTTATGGGTCTACTTTGTTTGAATCAATTTGTTTCCAAACATTATTGAATTTCTTACAGCCAAAAGTATGTGTCTACTTTGAATCATTTTTTTTTTTTTTTTTGCTTTCAGTATGAATGCCATTGTTACATGCTAAACACGTGGCTCTAAATCTTGCCAAAAATCATAGTTTCTTTTCCTTTTGTTCTTCATTCAGAGATACAAAGTTTGTTTTCCCTATCAGATGTTTCTTTACACAAACACAAGCACATATACATCGTCCTCAGAATATGTTATTGTAAGCTGGTTGATCATTGTGCTTTTTTAAACTTTAGGTTTATGGGGCTCTGCGCATGACTGTTAAAATATTCTTAATGTGGAATTCCGAAATGCTCATAGATGGTGGTGGAGATGCAACAGTTGCGACTTCGCTGCTTGAGGCTAGCAACTTAATTGTTCTCAAAGTATAACCTCTTATACCTTTTCCATCTCTTTTAACAAATTTAGGATGCACTTATCCATGAAATCTGTCTTTTTCTGAACAGAAATTTTCTATGATACATTCCAATGCGAATTTGGGAGTTCATGGACAAGGTTTACTAAATTTATCAGGCCCAGGGGATCGAATTGAAGCACAACGTCTGGTTCTGTCATTGTTCTACAGTATTCATGTAAGCTTCTGTTTATGATTGTATGTGCCGACCAAGAGTTGGTGTTTGGCGACGTATAACAGTGGGATGGATAACGGAATTTTGGCAGTATATATATTTTTTCTGTTTCCTATATGGCTGTTTGGATGTATAAGTAATATTATTCTTAGTGTTTGTACTATTAATTAGCTACTTCAATGAAATAATTTGTGATATAGAACTCTAAAGTGTGCATGTGGTCCTTGTTCCTTTGAAATAGTATGCTTTTATAATGTCAGAACCTTTAAGTGGCTGTGCCTTTTGCCCAAAATTTTTGCCTTGTTTTTCTCTTAACCAGCTCAAATAATATATCCTTGGCTTTTAAATAACTTTTATATCATAGCAGGACAATATTTGTTTCATTCTTAAATGAGATTATAAAAAAGCAAGCTTGTTATTGATTATGGTTTATCTTTGTTACTCATTGTGAGCCCTTTAGGCATTCTGTTAATGTTTCCTTATCATTTCTGAGTATAAAAAAATTCCTGGATTTTTGTTCTGTTGTTGTTTTACAATGTAGTATTCTGGTATTGTCTTGTTTGAGTATGTTTAATGTTTATCTGATTTCCGAATTGCTTAAATGGTTGCTAACTTATCAATATTTGTACCCTCTCTCACTTGAGCTTGGATTTGGTCAGTTAATAGTCCAAGGTAGCATTCTAATCTTATGGTGTGTTTTATCAATAGTTCAGCTCATATTGGTTGAACATACTTTTAATGGTTCATGATCCCAGTTCTACTGTTACTGCTATTCAATCATACAACAGCAGTACCAGCAAACACATCTTAAGCATGATGCTTCTGTTTCCAGAATGATTGACTACTATTGGGATGTGAAGGCATGTACAAACTATGAAATGTCAAAGTGATGAACATTAGTACTAGACCTCTATGAGTAATAGTGACAGAATGTCGGTGCTGTGTCTTTAGCTAGTTTATGCTTCTAGTCATACATGATTATCAAATGACCCTCTTTTTGTTTGGAAGGTTGGACCTGGATCTGTTTTGCGTGGTCCTTTAGAGAATGCCACAACTGATTCGGTGTAAGTTTGGATTGCTTGGTCATACTTTTATTCAGGTCTCTTGTACTCTATGGTTATGTTAAACTGCATTTTTCTTTGTTTATACTCTATAGCACACCAAGGCTCTATTGCGAAATCCAAGATTGCCCAGTCGAACTACTCCATCCTCCTGAGGACTGCAACGTGAACACCTCTCTGTCATTTACTCTTCAGGTGTTCATTAAATATAGTTCACGCTGTTACATGACTTGAATCTTCTTCATCTTTTCAATCTAGCTAAGAGTTTTATTAGTTTATGTTTTTAGATATGTCGAGTTGAGGATATTGTTGTTGATGGCCTGGTAGAAGGATCAGTCGTCCATTTCCACCGTGCAAGAACTATATCTGTCCAGTCATCTGGAGCTATAAGTGCATCTGGAATGGGTACATATTCTTTTTCCTTCACTTTTGTCTTTTTGTTTTTCCTGTATTTTTACTTTTACTACTAATAATTTGCTTTACCTCATTCACTCTTATCATTCTCTTAGGTGCAAACATTTGCATACAGTTTATAGTTCATTTGTGGTCTTGAAGGAAAGAAAACATAGCATGGTTAAGGATCATGATGGACCTGCATTTTTTCTGTTTTGCAGGTTGCACAGGTGGTGTGGGTAGAGGTAAAGTTATAAGCAATGGTGTAGGCAGCGGTGGGGGACATGGTGGTAAAGGTGGGCTTGGATGTTTCAATAATAGTTGCGTTGAAGGAGGAATTTCCTATGGAAATGCAAACTTACCCTGTGAACTTGGCAGTGGAAGTGGAAATGATAGCTCCAGTAATTCAACTGCTGGTGGTGGTATCATAGGTATGTTTGTGCCTATTCTTTGGACATGCTTTTGGAACTCTTGTGAACATATAGATTAAGTCTTTTTTACTCAATTTTTTTTTTTTATTTAACTTTCTGAATAATTGGGGTGTGAAAGACTGATGGGTTTATGCTGCTATCGTATTGGTTACGTTTGCATCATACTATCCATTTTGTTCCCATGAGTGGGAATGGTATATTTGGTCATCAGATTAGATATGGCCAAATTAACTTCTTATATGTGAATAAAACTGGTCTGTTTTCTAATATCTTTCGGAGCTGGTAACTACCTTCCTTTTTTTTTTTTTCTTGGAATCATTTATTTTTATTCATTGTGTGTCTGAGCAGTGATGGGTTCCTTTGAGCATCCTTTGTCTAGTTTGTCTGTTGAAGGCTCTGTAAAAGCTGATGGACAAAGTTTTGATGACCTTTCAACAAAGAAAAGCTTTATTATTAGAAATGGTTCAATTGGAGGTGCTGGAGGTGGTTCTGGTGGAACAATACTTATGTTCTTACGTACACTGGATATTGGTGGCTCTGCAATTCTTTCTAGTGTTGGAGGATATGGTAGTCATATGGGAGGTGGTGGAGGTGGTGGTGGGAGGATTCACTTTCATTGGTCAGACATTCCTACAGGAGATGTATACCAGCCCATTGCCAGTGTAAGAGGAAGCATCCACACTGGGTTAGTATATAATTGAATCTTCCAAGTACTATACGTCTCTAATGATACTGTTAAATAATTCTTGCATCTATTAGTGTATTTCATATGCATTGTAATGATATCATGAATAGTATATTGTTCAAGGTCACACTACTGTTCTCCGTTGGGGTTCAAAAGTCGTATTTTATTTTCCATATCTTATTGATGTTGTCTATCATTATTTTAGGGGTGGGCTGGGTGGACATGAGCTTGGTGCTGGAGAAAATGGAACCACCACTGGCAAAGCTTGCCCGAAAGGGCTTTATGGGATATTTTGTGAGGTGATGTTGCAATTTTATGACATTTTCATGTCTTTTATTTCTGTTGTGTTAGTTTTGAATGACTTTTTTTTCCCCCTCCCACCCCAAAGAAAGTTGGGTACTATATATCTTTGACAAAATATATAGTTTTTGCTACCTCTGGGTCCCACCTTTAATCCCTTATTAATAAGTTATCATACTGCAGCACAAATTCATTAATGTTAAAGTTTTTATTTTTCATTGTTTGTATTCCGTTCAATCGTGTCTTAGTAGCCCTTATCAGAACCTTTATAATGTTTCTAATTTATCTTTTGTAATTCTTCAGGAATGTCCTGTTGGCACGTATAAAAACGTTACTGGATCTGATTTATCTCTCTGTCATCAGTGCCCTACTGAAGAGCTTCCCCACCGTGCCGTTTATATTTCCATCCGAGGTATTTCTCTTTCAGTCAGAATCTTTGTTACATGTTAGAAATCTTGTGGATAGTCGCCCACTATGGAAAACATGGAAGCTCTCATGGTTATCTGTTTAGTACTTTAAATGCTACTTCCACGTGTCATTTTATGTTGCCGTCTTTTTATGTCTGCTGAAAATCAATGTCATATACATTTTTAACTTCTATAAGTTGATCTTCATAACCTTTTGTTGTCTGTCATAACAGGTGGTATTGCAGAAACACCTTGTCCTTATAGATGCATTTCTGACAGATATCACATGCCACACTGTTATACAGCCCTTGAGGAGTTGATTTACACATTTGGTGGGCCTTGGTTATTTTGTCTTCTTCTCGTTGGTCTCCTTATCCTCTTAGCGCTGGTGCTTAGTGTTGCTCGGATGAAATTTGTTGGGGTTGATGAATTACCAGGCCCGGCTCCCACTCAACATGGCTCTCAAATTGATCACTCCTTTCCTTTCCTGGAGTCATTGAATGAGGTAAATTTTATGGCTTATGAGTTATTGTATCCAGGTAGAATCCATCTTTAGAACTTCACTTTCTTCCCTGTTGTTTTAATATCCATTTTCTTTTTGTGATGGGAAGTTGAGAAGATGCTATTCAATTTTTTTAGGTTTTGGAGACAAATAGAGCTGAGGAGTCCCATGGTCATGTACATAGGATGTACTTTATGGGCCCTAATACTTTTAGTGAACCTTGGCACCTCCCCCATACTCCTCCAGAACAAATAAAAGAGATAGTGTAAGTTAAAATTTATTATCCCTGGCTGTTCGGGTTTCTTAAATTATCGTCATGGTTATATTGTTATTGATTTTATAATTGAAATCTGGTTATTTGGCCTTCTTGCCTTTTGTGACAATGTTTGCTAGGGTTTAATTGCACACCTGAATTTTTTATCCTGTAGATATGAGGGTGCGTTTAATTCATTTGTGGATGAGATAAATGCTATTGCAACTTATCATTGGTGGGAGGGGGCAATGTACAGTATTCTTGCCATTCTTGCATATCCCCTAGCATGGTCATGGCAGCAATGGCGCCGGAGGATGAAATTGCAACGACTGCGTGAGTATGTACGATCAGAATATGACCATGCTTGCTTGCGTTCATGTCGTTCTCGGGCTCTATATGAAGGGCTTAAGGTTAGTCTTAAGAGAACTTATTTGCTAATCAGTTCTAGTACTATGGTTTCTGATGGTCTTTTGTAGCATGCTCCATCGTTCCTAGTACATCTCAGATTATTGGTTATTTGAGATTATTTAGGTTTGTCCCAGGATCTTGTGCATGGTGTTTATGTATCTACAATTAGAAACAGCTTCATTCTGTAGATGCTTAACATTTTATGTTGTATTTGTGCATGTTGGGTACATAAAGAAATTACAGAATTATTGGTTTAGATTTTTTCACTATACAAAATCAATCCTGGTTTGGGTACACAGCTATTCATGTTGGTTTGGATACTACAACGTAACCTGGGAAATACTTTATCCGTTGGTACTGCCTGGTTATCTGATTCTGATGTTGAACATACTAAATGCTCAAAAGTATGTTTTATGTACAATGTACTAATTATTTTCTTGGGGTGTGGAAAGCGATAAAAGAGTTCCTCACTAATTGCTTGCATTGATATTGTTGAAACTCTTGGTTTCCATTCATTTAGTTTCTTTCAGCGTCATGAATATTCTTTCATATAGTTATATTCCTCTCCACTCTTGAATACTAGTAAGTGGTAACTTCTGTTGTTGCCGGAGTGTAACATTTGGGCTTGATGAATTTGGTACTCTTGATTCATGAAATATATATTCATACTTTTGTCTCTGTCTGAACTGTTGTTTTCTATTTCTGTAGGTAGCTGCAACACCTGATCTAATGCTAGCATACTTGGACTTTTTCCTTGGTGGAGATGAGAAGAGAACGGATCTGCCACCTCGCCTTCATCAGAGATTTCCAATGTCTTTAATATTTGGTGGTGATGGAAGTTACATGGCACCTTTCTCACTTCAAAATGAAAATATTCTAACTAGCCTGATGAGCCAGGTTTGCTGTATGATTATTCTTGGTCAATAATTTTCGCATATACTTTTGTGGGACGGATCTGGCTGCGTCAACATTTTTAATATTGTAAATTCATCTTTAGTTGATTTGTGTGAGACATGTGGCTGAGTCAAAATGTTTATTTGCCTGGATGCAGTCAGTCCCACCAACCACTTGGTATAGACTAGTAGCTGGCTTAAATGCACAGTTACGCCTGGTTCGTCGTGGAAGGCTGAGAGCAACATTTCGACCTGTGCTTAGGTGGCTTGAAACTCATGCCGATCCTACTTTACGATTGCATGGGCTACGTGTTGATCTTGCCTGGTTTCAGGCTACAGCTTGTGGGTATTATCAGTATGGACTTTTGGTGTATGCTGTGGGAGGAGAAAATGACCCGACTTCGATTGAAAGTTTTGACGGAGGAAGACTAATTGAGAGAGAGTTACGGTAATGGTGTTGTATATTTCTGTGCACTAATATCATTTGTTGTCATTTCCCCTTTTTTTGGGTTATGCTAGTTTTTTAATAGTTGTTCTTGAGATGATGATGCAAACCTGTGTAGAAATGTAGGATATTTTGCTACTAGAGCACCATAATCCATATTGAGTGCGCAGAAGATAGTAATTCTAGTAAATATTTCAATAGTTGAAATTTTTAAAATTGAAATTGGGGGACTGATAACATTGTATCAGAAACACTTTGGCATGAGGTATCATTGGGTGGATTTACAACAAAATAGGGGTATAAATGCACTCGAGCACACAATTTTGTTGTGGTTTATAACAGATGCATGTGACCACAACGAGCCTTCTGCAGACTGTTAATTATACTGCATCTATATATACGAATGATTGTACCCTCTTCATGCTCACGTCCATACCACACTGAAGTTTGTCTTTGTTAATATTGTTTTACTTTTGCAGTGTGAAGAGCATAGACACAGAAGATCCATCTGGTCGTTTGAGAGAAGATACGCTCTTAACCCGAGCCCAAAGAAGCAGTGAAAGTTATATGAAGCGTAAAAGGAGTCATGGAGGGATTATAGATACTAACAATGTGCAAATGCTCAAGGAGAAGAGAGATATATTTTATTTTCTCTCTTTTATTGTTCATAATACTAAACCTGTTGGCCACCAGGTATCGTTATGCTTTTGATATGGGTATATTTGGCAACATTTTTTACTATGAATTTACATTTTTATAACTCTCTTTTGTCATCCTTTTTTTGTTTGATTGCAGGATCTTGTTGGTTTGGTCATCTCAGTGCTACTTCTAGGAGATTTTAGTTTAGTGTTGCTTACGTTGCTCCAGTTGTATTCAATTTCTTTGATGGATGTTTTTCTTGTTTTGTTTATTTTACCCCTTGGCATTCTTCTTCCATTTCCTGCTGGAATCAATGCTTTGTTCAGCCATGGACCAAGGCGTTCTGTTGGCCTGGCACGTGTTTATGCTTTGTGGAATGTTACATCCTTGATTAATGTTGTAAGTCACTGTGTCTTTGCATTGTTTCATTTACCACTACAACTGCTTTATTGTTCATTGCATCACCAGGACCAGAAGTCAATATCATTTCATTTTTTTTGGGTCACCAACCATATTTTATATTTCCCCCCAACCATTAGCTAAGTGACCATTTAAAATTTTCTATATCTTGCTGTTTTTACGACCATAGCTCTTATGCAATATCTTTTTCTCTTGGAGAGAGTACGAAAAATTAGAGATTTCTATTTGCCGGTCAAATTATATTATTTATCGTAGATCCTTTTCTCCCTTCTATACTCCAAATTGGATGGAAGAATGATGGAATTTTCTTTGTTCTTTGAAACTACAGAATCTTGTTTAATCTCCTTTTGATCTATTACCAGGGAGTTGCATTCCTTTGTGGATATGTTCACTATAGCAGTGGATCATCACCAAATAAAAAAGTGCCGAACTTTCAGCCTTGGAATTTTAGCATGTGAGATGATCTTTTGCTTTTATAACAAGTTTATTTTGACATGGAATCATTACAGCAGACTAATATAGTTGTGTATCTATTTTCTTTATTTGTGTAGGGATGAAAGTGAATGGTGGATTTTTCCCGCTGGACTGGTTTTGTGTAAAATTTTCCAATCCCAACTTGTTAATTGGCATGTTGCAAATTTGGAGATTCAGGATCGCTCATTGTACAGTAATGATTTTGAGCTCTTCTGGCAGTCGTGATGATACTTCAACATTATCTTCCAAAATCTTTTGAGAGTACTAGCTAAGTGGTTAACACAGGGACGTAGAAATAGAAGAAAGAACACGGGAAAAAAAAAGTATATAATTAGCGTGAGGCGTTCATTCATGTAATTCCTTTGATTGTAGCGTTTTGCTTTTTCTTCTTTACCATTTTGTTTCGAAGTTGAATGTAAATATAGAAATGGGGAGGAATACCCATTTTTAAGAGAGTTCATTTCCATTTGCTTGCCTATATTTTCGCCATGCAATCTGATGTTCATTGTTTAATCATTCTGAAGGTAGATTTGTTTTGTGCTTGAGGAGGAATATATGGGTTTCAATGTTAAAATGGGGGAAAAATGGAAAGAAAAGTGACTTAATTGAGATCTATCATCATTGCTTTGCTCTGATGCAAATTCTAAATTATTGTCGTGAGCTTGTGGGGATTTTTTTGATTCTGATAACAGAATGTTGAATTCTTTTTCTTCGCGGATTCCTCCGTACCATTATCTACCGTCGGGCAAATTCATTCAAACCTAATGGATGTGATCGGTCTTAATTTAATTTGATTTAATTTTAACGGGTTAAAATTGATTAATTATGTTAATTTTTTTAACTTAATAAATAATTAAATTGGGTTGGATTAATAATTTAATTAAATTGAATTATTTATGATGAATCTGTTTAACTTAATTTATATAAATAATAATAATAGTTAACCTTTCCTTAATTCTTTTATAAAGACGTTAATTCTAAAATTAAAATTACTTTCTCAAATGTTAATTCTTAGTTGAAATAAAGTATTTCTTGGATTTATTCATTATTAATTTTTTGAAATATATTTTTAACTTATAAAATGGTATTAATTTATTTATTTTCACATAAGTTCATTATCTAAATTTGTAAGTAAAGTTTTATGTTATCACAGATTTATATTTTATTTTAATAAATTTTATTTAAGTTTCATATCATTTTTATTTTATTTTATATTTTATTTTAATTTGACCTTTAACTCAATTTAACCAGATGATTTAAGAGTTAAATTAAATTAAATTAAACATAGTTATTTTATTGGATTGAATCAACTCATTCGATAATATAGTTAAATTTTACAAATACGCAACCCATGACCTACCATTATCTGTTCAAAGCTGCGCCATCTCTCTACCGTTGTCTTTCACTTCAGTATATATAGATGCAAGTCCTTCAAAGCTAGAAGATACAACGAGGTCTGTTGCATTTGTGATAATTCTAACACCATATCCTGTTCATTGTTAAAGCTGATCCCGTAAGATCAGAATCTGATCGATTGTGTTAAGAAGAAGATAATATCTGTCGTTGATAGGTACAACGGAGTCACCACAAAATTGATGAATAATGAGTACAATTTTATTCTTCTGTTTTCGAATTTTTTTCTCGTTTTGGGGGAGCACGAGAAAAAGAAGCAGTGAGAGTTGTCTTCTTGGTCTTTCCCAACTGAATTAGCTAAGACCCCAACAAAATAGAAACAAGCTCCCTAGACGGCATTACTCTTTGTTTAAGACTTTGGGCACTTTGATATAAGGCTCCTCATAGCTTGGAACAGCAGCTATCATGGATTCCCTGTTCAAATTTAATCGGATCAGACTTTGTGCTACAGAAACAGCAGAGCAATAGCCTTCAAGAAGAAAATCATCTCACCTGTTCTTGAATGTTTCAGGAGTATCTTCCCTCAAATTGCCAGTCTCAGTATCTGTAAATTTAATGGAGAACGTCAAAAACATATTGGAACTACAGATCTAAGGTACGCCACTTTTGAGGACTATCACCAACCAGGAAAGCTTATTTTGCTCCTGTCTTTGACTTAATAATTTGGTCCAATAACAAAATATCGTCTCGATAGTTTTCCAATATTAAGCAGGCATACAAGCGGGTGGAGCTATACATTGCATAGTAACCAGCTAATGCTCTCTGGCAGCAGCTAGGACACTCAATTTTGCTACCATTTCATGGGATCACTTCAGTTATTGGAATATCATGCCAGACACATTCCATTTACTATACACTCTTACTGAAAGAAGGCAGAATAATTGAATGATCAAAGAAATTCCACAGCACAAATTCCGGGATAATTACATAATGTGTTTTTTTTTCCTTACTGAGCCTAACATAACATGTTTGAAACAGAAAGAATTAAAAACTTTGCACTATGTAAGGGCAATCAAGAAAGCCACATATCTCTACACGTCCTCAGTTCAGTAACTTCACGAGGGAGACTTACAATATCAGTATATGGACAAAAGCACATTATGCTAGAATTCATATAAAGTGAATACAGTGCTATCAATGGGTGATTTTCTGACATCAAGTAATCCTATGGTAAGTCTATATAACTACCATTTGCTGACTATGTTGGAAAAAATTTTGCATAGTTTTAAATTCTTAATCTTGTATATCAAATTGGCTTCATAGGAATGAAAGACGCAAGTATCACCTTCAGTCGACATGTTTTAGTTTTACTACCACCATATGTGCAATAGTGCAGACAATATCATTTGACAAATAACAAAAGGAAGGGGAAAAGCGAAAAAAAAAAAAAAAAAACAGAAGCAAATTTTTCCAACCCAAAAAGAATCTTAAAACCTGCTCTAAGGGCAGGATCGACACTGTAGAGATCAACATCCTGGAGTTGTCCAAACCTGCCCAAAAAGAAAACAAAGAAACCCAAACCATTCAAGAAAGCTCGAAACAAACAAGTAAATTCAAATTCAGGAAACAAGATAGTAATGTTACGGTTGGACCAAAACACAACAATAGACACAAAATTTCAAGTCGCCGGCCCAACATACCAGTCTATAACTTGTCGAATTTTAGGAGCAAATTCTTTGACCTGCCATTGGAATTTATTTATTTATTATTGTTATTATTTTAATTTATAAAAACATAATCAAACAACTTCAAAACTCATAAAAGGAGAAGAAAAGTTCGAATGAAAAGTGAGTGGAGGCATAGGAGGAAACAAAAATGAAAACCTCAAGAGGGGTGAGAGAGATTCGAGCAGTTTGCGCCAAACGAGGCACATCTGGGGGCTCAAGAGAGGACCTTGAGGTTGCTGCTGAGCAGTTTCTGGTTCCGTTATTATAATAATAACAGTAATAATGAATGGGCATGTTTGAAGGAAAAATACTTCTTTTTGTGTTGTTAAAAATCTGATGCTTTAGTGGTGCTCCTTTCAGCAGAAGCAAACCCCTGCTCCCCATTTTTCTTACTTCTTTCTGCCCTGAGTTTTGCTCTCAGCTTTCTCTCTTCTTCTTCAAACTCTTATCCTATCAGCTAAGCATTGCATTGAAATTTTCTTGAAATGTAACCTAAACGACTGTGGGTTGGATTCAGGATTGGACTAATTTTTGTGATAAAATATTAATTGTATGATTGGCAAGCTTACTTGAATTAGTTAATGGACTAAATTTAAAATTTAATCTTAAATTTATGAGTAAATTTGTAATTTTAATTTTTATGTAGGTTTAATTAAGATTAGATAATAAGAAAAAATTTTTATTTATTTATGATATCTTTAATAATTTATTACATTATTTTTATTTATAATTTAAAAATTATTTATTTATTTACTGTTATTAACTAAGTAATTTATTTTTTATTATTCATGATTTACTTAAAGTTATTAATTAATTTATTATTTGAATAGTTTTATTTATTTTATTTAATGAATGACCTATAATTTAAATAATTTATATTTCTTTATTATAATTATGATTATCCAACAACTAATTGAATATATATATATATATATATATATATATAATATTCTTATTAGTTTTATTATAATATTTCTTATTAAATATCTATAAATAGTTGATATTTAAATTCAAATATTAATTTAAATACTATTTTATTTCATTTATATTTAATTTAACAATCCAATCATGTACCAAATATAAGTAAGCATTATTTGTAATCTAGCATAATCTAATCTAATACTAACACTTAATTCAGTCCAACGTTGCATACCAAACTTAGTCTAAAGGTATTAACAACTCTTTTGTGTCGACAAGATGAGAGAGAGAGTTTTTCAAAACAGTTTTATTTAATTGGTTATTTAAATTTAAATCTTAATTTTTCAAATCTTAAACATTCTAAAAAAAATCTTAATTTTTCAAAACAATTTTATTTAATTGGCTGTTTAAATTCAAATATAGAGAAAATAAGAAATTGATAAATAAATTTTTCTGACTTTTTACTTCCAAAAAAAAAAAAACTTGATTTTTCAGTTTCCTTTCGCAACACAAATCGCTTATAATATTTTTTTTTCTAATTTCAAGTTAACAAAATAACATTTGACTCCGTATTTAATTAAATCACAATTAAGGAGACATGTTTTAACCTTTTTCAATCAAGCCACCGCTATAACCGGCAAGTGAACTGGTCTTCACCACTTCGCTAAGTCTCCCCCTAATCCTCTTCTCACCGGGAGTTGGTCATTGTCAAATCTCATTACTTACTAATACCACTGTTTATTGATTTAAATGCAATATTTATTTTTGTCAAATTTAATATGATTCAATCATATATTTAATTTTGATGATTTTTTGTTCAATTCGATTCATTCTAATTATTTATAACCAGCAACCCAACCCATTTCACATGAGCAAAGTTCAAATAACAAATGTATTGTTTCCACTTTAAGAAATTTCATTAATTGAGCTAATTGACACAAACCCAATGTAATTAACCTAATTATCATACAAGCTTACAAATATGTATTAAAATCCAAAGATGAAGAACATATATTCCACAGCCACAACAACATAAATCATAACTTATTAAGGACCTATGTCAAAAAATTGCAAACTACTATCTTTAATAGAAATTTTGTCAAAACTATGGAATGCGGATGTTATACTCCTTTGACTTTTCTATTGAACGGGCGGCTGACTAATTCCACAAAATCTTAAAAATTCCCTGCACATCTAAACATATTCCTTTCCTTTTTCTACAAAATTCAGGATCATGTTTCCATTACAAATGGGATTAATTTGCAAAGTTTTAAATGGTTAAGTGAAAAAATCAATGACGATAAAGTACTAAGCCTCTGTCCTGATTATCCCCTTCCTGGGCTTTAGGACTCCTTTCTGCAGCAGTATCGCTACATAGCTGTAGTGGAGGAGCACTAATCAAGCTCTTCTGAGACTCAGCAGAAGAAGGAAGTGCCAAGATGTATTCCGCATTCTCGCTTGCAGAAACTGAAGCAGGAGTCACCGAAGTAGGTGCTACGGTCACTGCAGTTATCTCTGCAGATGATTGCGACTGTGAAGCAGGTGCCACTACCGTCACAGGAGCCGTCTCTGCTTCAGTCCCTCCACTGTAGCCCATTCCGTTTTTAGCACCACCTACAGTACATTATTTTTGAACAACCATCAGAATTGGAAAATCAATAAATCTGATACAAGTGAATTAAGGTTGGGGGACGGATAATGTCTTAATGACTGCAGATTTCTTGTATGGCATGAGAAGGAGAGATTGCTAGGTGCACAATTATGAAACTTAACAGATTGAAAAAACAGTTTGCTAGCCTCATAAATAAAAAATTATTCATTTGTAAGGTCTATTTTCTTGAAGGGAAACGTTGGGGAACCCAATTGTAAAATCAACGGACAAAAAAAGATGAAGAAAGAATGCCATCAGGGGGTAAGTCTAACCTGAAGTTATGGTAGCAGTCTGAATGCTTGAATTTGTGGGCACAAGTGAAGTTCCAGTTCCCTTTTTCATCTTTGACTACAAAGAACAACCATATGTCCATGATATTAATCCTCTGTTTTCCAATACATGATAACATTGAACAAACCAAGTATCCTGACTCATGTTTTCATGTTAGTGATGGGTAAGTTTGAAGTGTCCTTTTTCAATGGTCAAAGTCTTTAAGACCTCTCTACTTCTAGCTCCAACTGAACTATAAGAAACAGTGAAGCAATCTTTGGAGTAAAATAAATATCCCAAAAAGGAAATTATATATTTGCGACGCAGATAAAACCACAAAAATGGATGTTTGCTTTCATACCTTCACATTTTCTTCACAGTGCTTTAAAACTGCCGAGATGCTTGCACAGTGGCCTTGCAATAATGTGTAAGACCACAAAAGAAGTTTCCTAGGAATGCTAAGATCAACAGTTTCAACACCATCAATACCTGGTTGAAATTGAGCTTCTGATGCTAGCCGAGATGGCACCAAATATAGGTTGACACCAGATGGGAGTGTTACACAGGAGCTCTCCCGATAGAAATTGTAAGAACTTCTGAGCATAGCATAGGCAGTGTCTAAATTTTCATCTGCAGCTTTCTTCATTATTATATTCTTAATTTTGCTCAATGATGGGTTCCATTTTTTTTCAAGAGTTCTCAAATGAATTCTGTCTTCAAATGATGAATTCCAAAACTCATTCATCTGCAGATCAACGCAAAGCAGCTGGCTATTTTCCAAACCGCCATCTGTCGGGTTAAGAGCTTGAATCCCACTTAGGGGCAGAGAACGCAAGGGAGTGATTGATGCCAAAATAATTATAAGAGATCGACACCAAGCAATAGAAGCATGCCTGCAGACTTTTGCACAATTGCTATTTGACAACTTTGGATTCTTGAAACGCTTTCGAATCTTCTCATTTATCGCCTCAAGAGTTTCCAACTTGCCTTTGCTTTCCAACGTTACAATATATTCATGGAGATGACTGGAACAAAGTTTTACAGAGTTTTAAGTATAAACTATCAGAAAAATGAATTTTACTCATGAAACTCAGCAATTACACTATTTAAGTGTAATGCACGAATACAGCAGCAGTAAATGTCCATTGTCTCTTAGGACTCTAGATTGCTGAAAAATCAAGTAATATAAAATTGGAGAATTTAGATGTCCAACAAACAATGTTGGTGGCTATACAACAAGGCATTGATTGAAATATTAGAAAGATTTGGTGGAAAGAAAATGAATACTCGGTTAGGATAAAGGAGAAGCAAATATAAATTGCAGGAAAGGAATTATGGAAATCTGCCCAAGATTGAAAATGTTTTTTCACTTTCCCTTTATTCAGGTGGAGCATGAGTCAATGCAGGTTAGGGAGAAAAAAATGATATTCTAATGATATTTGGATTAAGATATTTTGTAGTATTTGTCTAATTTGGGACATTTGACTCTAGTACAATTGATCTTTTATTATATTAGCTGAAGAATAACATTGAAGGGTTTCTCAAAAACAACTTCAGAAAGTATGGAGAATGCAAATTACCCGTATAAGCTGTTCTCTGATATTTCTGGACTCATTATCTCAGGTGCACCACATATCTCAGGCCACAAGTTCCCCTGTTCCATAAACAAAGCAAATATCTTCTCCAGTACCAGCTCAGAACTGCTTCCAGCAGCTGCGTAAGTGATCTCAGAATGATGCGTAGAAGAAAGCAGGGCCCTGATGTACCTCCCAAGTGCCACCGGTACAAGATCTTCAACGCACAATGAAAACTGAGTTCAAAATATAAGTTAGATGCCACTTGAATTTCTGGAAAATGCATGCAACATTCAGAGTAGCAATCATCCCTTGCCATTATAATATTTAAATTCATAAGATCATTTAATCTAGCCTGCACATACAGGCCCCTTTTTTTACGACAAAGTCTCACAATAATTAAGTTGTCCAGTTTAATGAAGCTTGAGATCCTTGACAGGAAATCATTTCCATTGAATATTTTGTATTGGTTTTAAGGGATCTAGGATATGTTTGTTTGAAAGGTAGTCAACAAAAGTGTGATATTCAGCTCAAAAGGATACAATCACTGATGCATTGTTAATAAAACAATAATAAAGTTTTCTATAAAATGTCATAAACTTTAGCCAATATTCCAAGGGATTGATTTTTGTTACCCTTTTGTCTGCCCGTAGAGAAACATAAGCCCGTTCAAGAGTACAGACATCTCCAGTTTCTTCCAGTAGTTTCAAGTAGAACAACAAGTATTTCCTGATACAAGTAATAAATTTTCTGGAGCTTTCTGGCAAGTTAACTTCAAGGACCTTTTTATTCCCCGCCAAACCTGCTGTCTTGCGCCTGATATACAAAGCAAGAAAGAAATTAGATGCTTAGTATTAAACAGCATGCACCGTAATAGGCAATAACAGAATTATTGGCACTGCAAAATAATGAAATAACTCGATTTTGTTTTACATAGCATCCAAATGAGCATCCCCCAACCCAACCTAAGAATAATATAAGCCATAAATATTTTACTATTATTATTGATGTTATCATCATAAGGGAGATATTGTTGTATGCATTTACAGAGTTAGAATTTCTGAAGTTCTTCTCAAGCCTGTGAACAACTTTTAGTGTTTACATTCTCTACATAGGAGTAATATCACATTCTTTCACGTCATTGCTGCATATTAACAGCAACAGAAATCAAGATAGACATAAATCTGAACTGCTGAAATACTATCAACTCTCCAAACAGTTCCATCTAGGACCAATATCTTCCCTTAAGTATTAGCATCCAATGTCTGTACCTTCAATTCAAAACCTGCATAATTCTAAGCATAGAATGGAGTTCAGGACCATAACCATACCTTCCTTTTTTGACCAATCCATCAATCTCCCACATATTTATTGTAAATGATGACCTAGAAGACTTGAAACAAAAAGAAAGTTCCTCCTTTGCCTTCTCCAGATCCCCCACCTCGCCCCTCTTATACAGTCCTTGAGAAAGCATATATCTAGCCTTATGAAAATGTTTGAGATCCCCTTCAACACAAACTTCAAGTGCCAAGAGGCAATCGTTGTAAAGCATGTGCCAGACCTCTTCAATTCGAACTGATTCCTTATCTTTTCTCTCCTCAGCTTGCAATTGAGGGCTTCCATCCTTAGCTTCAGGCGAATGAGAAAATTCAGTATCCATTTTGCTGAAGATGTTCATGACAGCATCCTTTGTAGATTGATTATAGGAATATGCAGAAAGAACCTAGAATGGGAAACAAATAATAATAAGATAAACATGAGATGGCCAAATTAAAGAACTAGAGGATTAAAGCCGTTGAACTACACATAATTCACAGTAATGGAAACACCAGACACATTGCTAACTATTTATAATTTAAGTATCAGGTGTAAAAAATGTTTTAATTTTAAGATATAGGGAAATGTTTCAGAGAAAAAAGGAAACTGTTCATAAAGAGGTTTTCAAAATCGCAACATGTTTCAAGAGAGACCTTTAAAACCTCCACATTCTGTTTTTCACAAGTCCAAAGCAACTTTAAGCGAGAAGCATGCATCCTATAAAGAGCATCTACAGCTGACTGATTCAAACCAATAGCCTTATCATAGTATGACAACGAAGTGTCATGCGAGTATCCCAGCTTTTGACATAGCTTCCCCATATAAAATGCATATGACCAATCCTCCCTGTAAATGGAAATTATATCAAAAGTTTACATCATAAATAAGAAAAAAAAATCCTGAATATCAATTAAGGAAACAAAATATACTTGTGCGTGAGGGCTTTCTTAAAATGTTTCAATGAGTTCTCACAAAACATCTTCCATGCAGCATCCTTTGAGGGAACAACAGATCGCTGATCATAAAAAGGCACCACATTCTGCAGGCTGTCATAGTATACTAATGCCAGTAACTCACGTATCTCGCACTGGAATCACAATGGTTAGATATGCTATATGAGAAGATAAACCATTTCACTTGATAATCAAACAACTCACTGAAGTCAGTACAAATATAGATAGGTACAGAATCAACTACAAAATAGCCACCTCAGCTTTATCATCATCACTTAAGTAATTAGAAAGATGTATCTAGCATTAAAGTGCATCAATAGACAGTCTTATACAATCTAATTCCACAATCAGACTTGTCAGGTGTGTCATTTCAGTACATCCCACATATCTAAGGATAGTTCCTGCGGTCCAAACCAATAAGCATAGAAGCAACTGTTTACAAAAGTACAAATAGAGTGTGAAACCTGCTGCTCAGATGTTTTCGCCAAAGCCAAACTCATTAAAAGACAACGCCTGCTCCTCCTTCGACTTGACTCGACTCTTTGAGGTAAAGTAACATTCTTCCTCCATCCTGTTACATTTATGTGCTTACTGCCATCATTTAGCAACAAATCGACCTCCTGCTTTTGTCAAAGTCATTATTAAAAAAATAATCACATAATGACCAGGGAAGTTTTGCAACATCCCAAAATAAGATATTTATAATTTGTGCCACAATCATATCTGAAACGACAAACAAACAAAATCTTGCCTCGTCATAAATATTTGCAAGACGTTGCCAACTCTCAAAGCGCAGAGGATTATACAGCAGATCAAATTTAAAGAGATTAGCATTTTGCTGTACAAATTCTTCTCCTTCCTTGGTGAGTACAAAGCCAGGCCATTTATCAGTCGTACTCATTTCCTCTGCCTGTGCTAGGTAGTAGTACAAGTTGCGGTATACTTCAAGATATGGCTCAGAGCTGTAATATTATCATTACACAAGTAGATACAGCTTATTCCTAAAGGTATGAAAAATATTTATGATTTTAACCATATCAGTACGAAAGGAATAAGCTAAGATATACCTCCCAGATGATGGTGCCTTAAACTGTTTGATGCACACTATATCAGGAAATATTATCTTCAGTATGTTTCCAAGATACCCATCAGATCCAGCTTCCTCTGAGAGTTTATCTTCACATAAATCAGGATCATCTAAGAACTTGTCTATTGCATTTCCAGTCAAGACATCTTCAGGTGGTTGTGGAAAGTGTTTGCGTATAGCTCTTAACACTCGACGGAGTTTGACCAATCCAGTTTTCTGAGACAAAAGCATATACGAAAAGAACACATTAAAATACAGCAGAACTTAAAACAACATGTGAATGAGGAAGAATGAGAATACTCACAGAAGAAGCCTTGGCATACGGCAGCACATACTGAAAAACATCAGCAGATTGTTCCTTGGTCTGGTAATCTCCCCGACTAGTATTCCTGTGAGTTACTAAATCATCCTCATACGATGAATCAGATCTGAGATTTAGACCATATAAACAGTAAAAGCACTGGTCCAAAGCATTATCTATTATCAGCTCAAGTTCTTCCCGTTCATCTTCTGAGAGTTCATTTCCACATTGAGCACGAGGGTTACTATTCTTTTCTCCTTCATTATTGTCCTCATCATCACAGTGCCCATCAGACCCTACTTCCAAATTTTCTTTCTCCAGGCCTGAATGAGATGGCATTCCATTAGAAGTAGTCCCTGCAGAATCATCCTTCTTGCCAGAAACAGTTTCACATGTATCAGCCCCTACCATTTCCAAATCCATTGCATCTAATCTTAATTCGTCTTCAGATATTTTGACACGACCATCATGAGAAAGTGGCTTATCATATTCGGCATTTTCCTTGCTTGATGAGCTAAAGTTAGATTTTAGTTTCATGTTGAAGGCCAAGAGATGTTTTATTGCAAATTTCAGAAATGTTCCTTCTTCCCCTCCATCACCCTCGCCCGCACAGCAGAGTCCGTACTCAGAAAGCAAGTCATGGATTGCTGCAATTAATGTAACCTAAACAGAAAAAATAAAGTTAAAAAAAAAAAGAAAAGAAAATAATTTACTAAATGTTCAACAGAAAAGATTAAGGTGATTCACTTGAGTTTTAACAGGTACTGTAGGGTTAAGATGTTGAAGTTTGCAGAATCCAATGACTGCATCAACGAAGCAGCATTGTAGTTTCTGGTCAGTTTGATCAACATTTAGAGGGCCAGAAAATTTTTTGGAGAGAAAATTGCTTGCCACATTGTACATGACTGCCAGCAGCAAATGTTGTATATCACAAATGGTGCTCACTAGAACATTAAAACCATTCTGCAAGCAGAAAATTAATCAAATATAACTCTGGTAATAACATCTTTAAATTCAATATTAGTATGTTACAAGAGAAAATGAATCAAGAAAACCAAATTATATAAACCCGTAATGCAATACCAAGATCATGAATTTATCTCAATATCATTAATTTCAAAGTATGTCTACCACAAACCAATGAAAATTATTAGAATCTAAATGCAAATGTGTTACCATGCTTACCTAATACACAATGTGGCATCTGAACCAGATGGTTGAACACTAGATCTTAACAGCTGAAAAATATTCTAAAGTACTTTAGATAGACTATTAGTTTCCAAGTGCCTAATTTTAATCATGTGGAGAAGTGAGTTGATAACTTAGATAGTTATGTCTCTCCAGGATAAATAGAATTCCAAGTTTTCTCCTCCAACTCACATAAAAAGATCGCTACAAACAAGAGAAAGTCGGATATACATGATGCAAAATTAGCACACCTGCTTGGTAGTGAAAAGATCCATCACAAAAATGCCCCATGGAAGTATTATTCTAATTTGTACATCTTAAGCAGCGTTACCCATTTTTGATGGTTGATGTTCATCCAGGGAGGAGAAAAAAAGGGGGACAAACAAACATCACATTGGGTGATCAGGAAATCTAAGGTGGCAGTCTCTGGCTATTTCAAAACAATAAGAAACACCGGTCTCTCTTCTATTGAAGAAATAACTATAAATAGAGGATCTCTTTCCAACAAATTTCAACCTATACTTTGGTTATGAATTCAGGGAAATATACCAAGTTAGATAAGCATTTACAAAGAAAGATATAAAATTTCAGATGTAAACAGTTAATACAGTAAAAAAGAAAGAGTAATAGTCTTTTAAAAATTAAATTAAAAGGAGTGACAATAAGTGGTCATAATTATTAATGATATTAATATCCATGACTACATCATGTGCATTAGTTATTTTTAATAACAAATTGATATGAAAAAGGGTAATACCTAAAAGTAGTGTCACAGAAAACATTGATTCCTAAAAGTAAGCAATAACTTACATAATCTCTAGACTGATCAATAAAGTTCTTCACTTGTGATATGCATTCCAAGATTGCTTTAATTTCATCTGCAACCAAGTGATAGCAGTGTTTGCTTGAGTTTTCTGTTGATACCATATCAGAAGCAGAATGCATTTTCAACCCTGAATTCTGGAAGAAGGTTTTGCAAGAAGCAACACTGGCATCCATTCCAGAAACAAACATGAGTATTTGTAGCTTACGGCGGTGACAACTGAGATACATCTCAGTGTTCATTGGTTCTGTCTTTTCACAAGCTTTGATTAAAATGTCTAAAGCTAATAGTTCAACAGATTTAATTTCTTCATTTTTGTCAGCAGCAGGTAAAGGCAATAGATCAAGATGAACATCTTTAGTAGAAAGTAGAAGTGGAGCCAGTAGGGTCACACACTCAGAATACATTTCCTTCCCAATCAATTCATCTAGTGTCTTCTCCAGCAAGGAATCAATCTCTAATAAATTAATTTCATGAAGAATCCTTCCAATAGTTATCTCTCTAACAATTTTGCAGTGTGGCAGGCGGATTAAATGTATAGAATCATTCATATTTTCTTTTTTCTCAAACAGCGACAAAGAAATACAGAATTGTTCATGAGCTTTTGATTTGTTACCATCCAAAATAGATAATCTCCCACTCAACCAGAAGTACCTAACCCAGAAGGAACTCTTATTGGTTAATAAGGAACTGTCCATCAGTGAATCATGGCAAACTGAGTTGTTGGCTGATACCCCATTTGTACCTTGGAAAGTCTCTTTTGAAGAGCAGTTTACATTACCAGGTGCACAGGTGAAGTCAAATGGATAATCCAACGATACCGATTCAATTATTTTACAGAGATGATAGGAAGCCTCTGACATGAATTCAGACCGCTTAGAAACATTAGAAGGAGAAGACCCAAGGTCATAATACAACTCTGACAGAAATAGACTACATTCAGGGGTCCTATCAAGCCCTGAATATCTGGTCAACTTCTCCAATTCCATGAACTTGACAAATGCATCGTGGCATGTAAGGCTTCTTCTTGCGGCATGTTCTAAAAGCAAGTGACCCATATGGTAAGCACCATAGTTTTTTGAAGTTTCTTGCACAAATGTAGTAACATCGCAACATTCTATATCCAACGAATTAGGATGATCCGTACAAATAGCAGCATGATTACAATCTTTATTTACTAACCTGCCAATGATAAAAGATTCAAGAAATTGAAGTACATTTTTCGGCACATCCTTATCGTTTGCAAAATCTTCTTCTTCTTTCCCGGGTTTACGACTCCTAAGCCTTTCAAGTCGAGTACTCCGCCTCTCTAGTGGTTGTTCTTCAAAACTATTTGTTTCCTTTTCTTTAACGATACTTCTTTCAGAGTTACTCTCGCCAACATGCATGATTTCCCCAATTCTAGATGAGCTAGTTCCTGTCTCTACCCCAAACCCCATGACAATATCTGAACTAGAAGGCAAGCGAATAGCTAATCTGACATCCCCAGATTTGGGCACATTCTCAACTCTCACCTCAGAAGCACACCCATTTAGTGGAAGTAAGATATCTAAGAGTGCGTCAGCTAGAGCTGCCCAGGAACTTTCTGCCAGACACAGTTCTATGTTCTGGTTCAGCTTTTTACACACAACACCCTCATCAAGAATTTCATCAGCTGCTTTTCTCTTGTCAATAAATTTAAGTCGGACATGTTTGGGTTCCAGCTTATCTATACCTCTTGGTGCATATGGAACTGGCTCTGTATCTTCAATAGTATTTTTAATATGCAAAGCACGAGAATGTGATGGCCAATGTCTCAAAATTAACTCAGCAACAGAAAGACATGCAACCTCATCACCGATAGCAATGAGGACTTCTAATAGTTTCTCCATGCAATTCCCTGTACAAGTCATCCAGGAGAATTGATAAAATGTCCAGAGTAAGTCTAGAAATAAGGATAAAACGTAGACACACACACACAAAAGTAGAAACCAAAAAGCGGTAATAACGTTGATAAAACAAGCTAACGATTATTAAATAGTGAAAGAAATAAATAAATGCTTACAATTATTGGGGCTACATAAAAGCCCTTGCTCAAATGCCCAGCGTGAAATACTCAGCAAACCCATTGAACAGGCTAATGTTCCTAATTGGTTCCAAACAACAGAGTCTTTGGTGTCAATCTCTACTGCTTGAAGATAACAGCATAGAGCACTTTCATGGTGACCAGAACCTTGTTGAAGGAAGACAGTGGCAAGGTTCTTCAACGCCAAAAATCTGAAAAGAAATATATATATACACACACGCACACAGACACCAAAAAAAAAAAATGATTGATATAGATACTCCCACTACAAAAGAAAGCTCCACAATTAACTAAACATTTCTTTAACATTAAAACCAATAGCTAAATCATTCAATCTGAAAGGTGATAGAGTGAGAGTGAATGTTAAAATTCTGATACAAGAAAGGAGTAATGAGAATTATAACTCAATAAAAAGCAAATGTATGGACATTGTGCTTAACCTGAGCTGCAATAGATGACCATCACTAGATTTACCGTCCGCCACCTGAATAACAAGAACCATTATCAATGAGTACAAACTTGAATCAATCATAGTACAAACACAGTAGCACATAAAAGTTCCACGAAAAGAAAAGGAAATACTTGAGCATTTAATATCAGAGGATCTTTCAAAACAGATTCTAACAATTCCTGAGCCTTATCGTATTCTTTAGACTGTAACTTGAGAAGTCCTTCGTGATAAGTTTGGGTAAGATGAAATTCCTGTACAATTAAAAAACCTCATTAATTGTGCCCTTTTTTTTTCTAATCTCAATTACATTAGTCTCAGAAAACCTAAAAACAAGCAAACCGGAACATTTTCATAGAAAATTTAAGGACAAGCATAATTTCTCCAAATGAAGACCGTGATGAGGCGAAATTGATACAAACGAGTATCATAAAACGTGCACAAGAAATAGAGAGATAACTAGACATGCCTGAGCTTCTTTAGTAGGAGCCAATGGTTCCCATTGACCTGTAGAATCGGTATCGTTGATAGCCGAGATTGAGAACTGAATGAAATTCGATAACAATTTGAATCAAAATCCAGAAAACGAAATTATTAAAACTTAAGAGGAATCAGGAGAAAAGCTGAACTCATGATCGTACCATTTTTGTATTTCTTTCTGCAATTGTTATTGTAATTTGGTTTTCCCCTTTCAGAGCTTAGGCGGGTTGGAGTTGCACAGACTATAGCCGCTAGCTATGTTGTTCTTTTTGTGCAGGGTTTGGCGTTTTCGGAAAGGAAAATGAGATTCTCCCCACAGTTGACACCACAATTAGCACAGAACGCTGCGTTTTGTGCAAATTATAAAAAGTTACTATAGAGTGAGAATTGAGGAAGGAAAGACTCACCGTTCACAACACACATGCTCTCTCGCTCTCTCCCTCAAGTCGCAAATCTCACCAAGCTAACAATCTCTCTCCCCTCCAAATCTACAGCAACCATGGGGCAGATCACTCTCTAAATTGACAGATTTTGTGTGACTAAGGCTTAGTGGAAATGGAAGAGTAAATAGAAGACGAAACCGTGTAAGCAAAAGCAGCCAAGGGTCGGGCTACCAGCCTCCGCCAATAATTCTCTGCTGATTGAACCCAGAATTTCCATTTCCTCCATATTTGCTGCCTCCCAGTTCAGTTTAGGTTTTGTTGTTGCAGTGGAATGCAAGTAACTTACCATACCGATGTTCTTTTGTGGGCTTCCTGCCTTCAGCTTTTTTGTGGATGGGCTTGAGATTTCAGCTTCACTCATGGGCCTTTTCTTGGTGATTGGCCTAATTTTATTCACTTTATTTTCATTCTGGTTCCTAGCTTGGAGTTTCCATTTTCTGATCTTGGGCTTTCTCAGAGTTTTACCCGATCCATTATCCACAACTTCTTCATCCGAACTTGCATGGATATTTTGGGAATTCTCACTTTGTACTCCTAGTACAGCTAAAATCCTCAAATTTTTATTTTGATTTTCCCCTCCTATTCCCCCCACCCCCACCCCTTTTTTTCTCCCGCCATTTTTCCCCCTGCCCCAAAACTGTTGGTGTGTCCAGCTATGAGCATCTGATTTTGGCTGCAATCAAGCTGCTGTCTCGACTTTCCCCCTTCTATGTTTACTTTTTCAATGACTTCTTCAGCCACGTGTTCAACTTCTATTTGCTTTGTGTACCCACCCGTTTTTCCTCGGGTTGACTCTGCCCCATTTTTTGCATGCAAGTTGTCTTGCATCTACTGTCTTTGTGGCTGTTTGTGCAGTTCTTAACTCACCCAATCCCCTTCTTTTCTGTTTTTGTGTTGATTCCATCTTTCCTGATTCGTGTGTTGCTTGAAACGATCTGAGAATGTAATCGCTTTCATCCAGGAACCAAAGCCAAGATCCTCCTTGAGCTATCCTTTATACTTCACACATTCTCTGAATTGATGTCCAATTTTGCCACAACAATAACAAACATCTGGTAAACTTTCATATAGAACTGGTATTGGAATATTATCCTCCCCCTCCTGCTCCAAGAAGATAATCTTTTTCAGTGGTTTAGTTATATCAACTGAAATCCTGGCTCTCGCATACTTCCCAATACATTCACCATTATCATCTGTCTCCACTTCTTCAACTTTCCCAATAACAGCTCCAAGCTCCTCAACGGCATCTACATTCATACACATGATAGGCAGATTATGAAGGTGAACCCAGAATGTTGTATAAGTAAATGCCTGTGCGTTAATGCTTCCAATACCCTTTGGTTCTATAAGAACTATCAACGCTCTGTCAAAATGCCAAGGACCTTCTTTTGTCCGATTCAAGAGCGAATTTGAACATGAAAATGTTCTCCCAGGCTCTCAATCTTCACTTCTCGCACTGTCCTCCATACTTGTTGCATAACCACACGCAAACCCTCTTTATTAACCCCCTCGTGATTAGTATTTTTCCTAATAAGCATCCCTCTGCAGTTATAGCCCCTTTTGCTTTCATTTTGCCAGCAAAAGAAACCTTATTAGCTTCTTCCTCTTACAAAGTAATCGATCTACACTTCTTAATAAGCGCCTCTGTTTCCACTTTCCATAGAGCTTTTAATGTGTTTTACCTACCAAGGACTTTTTACAAATCTCTCTTAACTCTCTTGTTTATGAAACTCTACCCAACACACCCACAATCTCATCCCAGTCAACTCCAGGGAGTAAAAACTAGAGTTATGACTACTCTTTTTCAACTTTCATTCTAAGGACTCTTTTAAGAGAAAAAAGCTCTAAAGAAGAAAGACTTATATATGTTTTTTTTGTACTTGAGGGGTTAAAAATGCATTATTCTTTTGTAAAGGTAATATAAAATAATACCCAGAAAAATTTTGGTGATTAATATAATTGAATCTAATAGATTATATTTTTTTATGAATTTTGCTTGTGAATTAATAGAATTTTATTAGCCATATGGTTAAAAAAAATTAGACTGGGATGGCTTTAATAATTAGTTATAATATTCAACGTCCTCTCAGAAAGTGATGTTATTTCTTATTTGCACGTTAGATTCTAAAACAATGATCAGAGCCCATGATGTTGCTTATATTAGATTGCTAATCTTTTATTTTTCAAACTCATAAGATAACATATTTGACTTATTTTTAAACATTATATTTTACCAATAATACTACGGATTCAAATTTTTTATCTCAAATGATGTGGCATTTATCAATTGATTGATAAAATTAAAGTAAATTAATTATATTATCTTACCAACCAATTGATGAATGTCACATTATTTAAGTTGGTTATTTAAGATGAAAAATTTAAGATTTATAGTATTACTCATATTTTACTCCAAAAGAAATAGGCCATTCTAATTCTTGTGGCACTTTACCGACCTAGTGGGAGCCTTTTATTTTTATTTAATTATTTATTAAACAATAAATTAGGATTTTCTATTTGAAGATGGAATTTTTCACGTGGTAGGTAGATCACAATCACATTTTCTGTGGATTGTAGTATGATATTGATGATATTTTAATTAAATATTTTAAGATAATATTCTCCATCACCTCGATTTCTTTCTTGAATTTTAATGTTGGTTTTCTAAAGTAATTCTGGGCAAATTCGAATGCTTCTGCATACATGCGTTGGTCTCATTTTAATTTCTTTTAGTTATTTGTCAAACAAGATTTAAGGCAAAAATGCAAGTACCCAATTAAAATAACTTAAATAAGAGAAATTAATATCTTAATAAGAGAAGCTAATACTTTGCTTAAGTCTACACTGAAAATCTCAATAGATATAATACATTACGATACATATAATTAGTTGTGGGGCATTTTACAATTAGACTTGGTGTCTTTTTCGTACTTCATCCTCCGTCAATTGCCTTTGATCTTCATATTGTCGTCTTTATTGAAGTTCTTGTTCGTGAAGTCCGCAAAATCTTACTATAGTTGCAGCATTTTTCATAAGCTTTCAACCGTGGGTTTGGAAAATCACTTGTGGTAGAAGACATATCGATTGAACAAATTTTCTACAAACATAAACAGCACATAATGATTGAACAAATTTTCCAGCAATCTCAATCTCAACCAACCAATTGAATTTCAAAATGCAACACTCATTGATGCAAAACGAAAAAAATTAAGAATACAAAGCGATATAACATCTTGACAACACCAACTTAACCTTAATCAAACTACGCAGGCATCAATAAAACATTGTCCCTAAACTAACTAATAATAAATTACATCGTGCCTAAACCAACTAATAATAAATTTAAAAACCAAATATTTCATATCAAGTTTGCGGCTTTAGTTCTTAGTTAACGGGAGAAACTTCTTACAATTACAAAATACAGGCATGTATGGACAGTAAAAATAAAAATAAATATTTGAATCACTAAAATTGTCTGTTCAACTTTGTTATCAAGTACTTAGCCAAGATCAAGCTCAGAAAAGATTACTACATATTTAGAACTTTGACATTTGCTAACCATCTTGGAAGCTTGAACTTTGACTTGTGCCAACCATTAATAAAGTACTTTCTTGTTTAACATAGCAAGTTTACTGAGGAAAAACACTACTTGAGAAATCACAGAAATAAGTCAATAACAGGCCACTAAATACAAGCGTGTACATGAATTTAAAATAATTACAAAATGATTCCACCCTCCATTATACTTTCAAGCCTGCAGTGAAGTAAATACAAGCCTGCCGTTTTGGGCACATATGCTTGCGTGCCTCGTTGACCATGATTCATGGGCGTGATATTACGAAGTCATGGACATTAATTCACTTTGGTTATGAATCTTCACCCCTTAATTAATTTTTATTCTTATTATACTTTTATTCATGTTAAAAGGACTAAAATATTTTTTAAAAATATTAAAATACATATGTTTATATAACATAATATGAGATAATTTCGTGTAATACATGATTTTATAGTGTAGTACAAAATATGATTATGAAATACATGACAATATCGTCTAATGCATGACACTATAGTGTAGCCCAATACAAGATAATTTCGTACAATATATGACACTATAATATAGTATAAGATATGATTATGAAATATATAATAATATCGTGTAATACAAAATAATATTGTACAATATATGATTTCCTTGTGCATAATAAATTAGAATTTTAAAAATTAAAAATTATTGAAACTGAAAAATTTATAAATAAATACATTTTTATACTTTCTTATAATAAAAATATATATTATAGATATTCAACTATTTAACTCACTTTAAAGTACAAATTTATACTTTCTTACAATGATGCTATTATCACTGTCATGGTTAAGGTTAATCCTGACAAGAATAACAGTGTCCCGCGTATTGTGGCTGCTGTCAAGAATTTCACCGCCTGCCGTGTAGACGGTGCTTTCTCGTACAGCGCCTGGGTCATCGGTCTTGATTGATCAGACGCGATATGATGGATAACTGTTATTGTTAATTAATTGATTGGCAATGAATGATGATGATGATCTAAAGAATGGGCAAGCAATAAAGACAAGCAATAAAGAAAGACATTAAAGATTTGTAAGGAGATAAGAATTTCAGGTGAGGGGATAAATGGAGTCAAGGTTGCATGGCATATGAGGAGGTGCGGAGAGTACACGTGGCTTCAACGTGGATTCATTTTAGTGCCAGTATTCTCGTGATATGTATCGTGATCAGGATTGATGAGGATGGTGTCTAGAAGAAAACACAGCCGCTTGTACGCTTTGGCTCGTGTTTTTTAGGTTGGCACCTTTGCATGGGTATGAATCGATAGTGTTCAAGCACGTGGCAGCAGATACTGTCTCCTTGCAGACCTTCTTATGTGTAACGGTCGTTTGAGCTTTGAGGCCTTTCGATTATAGATTGCACAGCCCATGGATTTGTAATATGAGGCCCACTAATCTTTTGGGCTCTCCGTTACGGTAACGGTAGATATAAAAATGGTTTTTATTTTTATTTTTATTTTTAACGATAATAAATAGCACGGCTAAAGATCCAAATCCCTTATACACCTACAATTTTAAAAGGGCACTATTATTTAGACCAAAAAAAATAAAATACTGATAAAAATATTTATAATTTAGGTGGATTTACTCACTTAATTTACGTATATTGTAATCCCTCTCAAGGTTATACACAACTTTTATCAACATTTAGTTCACTTAATATTTTTCTTTGTAAAATATTTATAGATTTTAACAATTTAAAAAGGACACTTAATTGGCTAATTGGTATAAACTGCTTAATCATAATTATTGTGTTTCCATATATTTTATTTAAACAAATTAACATAACCAGCCAATGATATGTGCTGTACTTGAATAAATAAGTAATATAAGTTGTTTTTTCTTCTTTTTTATATATTGTATATAAACAAATGATAGGATTATTATTATTATTATTATTATTATTTTTCTTGTATTGTATGTAAACAAATAATAGGAATAACAAATAATAGGAATAGCCCATGATAGAAATTTGACTTAATGTAAAATTGATCTGAAATTTATGATTGAGTAGTTGGATTTGATGGGTGTTAATTGATGCAATTAATAGAATATTTTATGACACTACAAAAATATTGATGTTTGACACAAACACAAATAAAGGAGGAAAAAATTAAGTTACATCATGCTACTTGTAAAAATGAAAAATCATTTTAATGAAAAAATTATTTGCAAGAGAGGAATTTAATTTGAAGATGGCAAATTCTTAGTTTTTGACGTGTGATTGCATGTGAACGAGAAGTCGTGCAATTGAATCGAGTCTAGATGACGAGTCCCGCTTATTACGAGCAGATTGTGAATGGATCAATTATTTGTACGCAACAAGTAACGTGGAATCAGAAAGTTGCGCCAATGACAAGTTGCAAATCCCAACCATACAAATCCATTCACAATTATATCACAGCCCCACGTCCACCGTCAGATCAGAACAAAAAGGAAATCTACTGATCTACTGACGGGGGTCGCTAAGAATAAACCGGCCTTTATATAATACTCTGACAACTAGGTAACAGTCAGTGAGTATAGTATAGCTCTTTTCCGAAGACAGCGAAGACGCTCCTCCAAACAAATGAAAATTTTGAAAAGCGGCTTGAGCGAGATTGGACCACGTGGCTGTCCGTACCAATTCGACCGTTGTATCTAAAGACTTTTGAATTATGCCTCAATAGATCCGTTTCCTTCTTTGTCCCTCTTCATCTCCACCCGATCAATCAAATCTCCCCACTCACACACTTGTTCTTCATCTCTTTCAATGGCGATTGCTGCAGAGCAAGAGAAGGTAAATTAATGTTATTGTTTAGAAGAAATTTTTAATTTTGACTGTGTTTGGGTTCTTCCATTGTCTTATCTTGAAATCTAGGGTTATTATTTTTTCGTGACGTCATTTTTTAAACCAATAGGCATTTTCTTTATAAGAAATTTCCGTTTCTTTTTTGAAAACCTAATGGGGTTTCTTTTCTTTCCTTTTATTTTTCATTGAATTAAGACAGTGTTTGCATTTTTCATGTTATGTACATTGGGTTCATAGGCAAATTTTTGTGCAGAATTGATTCAATTATGATTTTCGGTCATGTTTTTGGGATTACGAACGCTGATTCATGATTTGTATGCTTTGATTTTATTCAAAGATTTGAATTTTAATAGGGTTTTAACATTTAATTTACGTTGGTTATCATTTATTTTGATTTCGATAATTTGGTGATCTGAGTAATGTATTAGCTTGCATTCAAAATAAAAATAAAAGATAAAAGGTAAAATAATTTTTAGATTATGATAGGGGTTTTAGATTTGGGGCTTATTTTTTCAACAGGCTTGTTCGGAGGTTTCGGCAAAGGAGAAAAAAAGATGGACTCTTAATGACTTTGACATAGGAAAGCCTCTCGGTAGAGGAAAGTTCGGTCACGTGTATTTGGCCAGAGAAAAAAGAGTAAGTTTGCTTGTTTGTTTTCAGAAATCCATAGCAATTCTTAGACAGAAGGTTAATTACTTAAACTTGCTTGATGGTAGAAACTGTGCTTCTTGCTTTTGTGATATTAAATCTGTCGACTATGGTTGTGTTTTTGTTGTCAAAGAATTTGCTTATGAAGTTGAGTAACTTTTTCATCACTCAAGTGTCATGCATTCGGTTGCTGAGATGTCATTCTTTTGTGTGTTGCTCATTGTACTTAATTGTCTGGCATCCTTTTTTAATTTAGGTGGTTTTCTATTCTTGATAAATTAGAGATCCGGGTCCAAAAAGAGAAAAGGTGTATATGGTCGGCACCCACAACTAGTACAGAGTCTTGATTTTTCCCTTCAAATGATCTATATAATGTGTCTGCTCTGCTGCTACCTCCCTTTTGGTATTTTGTAGGATTGCACAGGCAAAAAGGGAATGGTATTTGTGTCTCAATTCTGATTCCTTTCAATTGTAACAGAGCAATCACATTGTGGCTCTAAAAGTACTATTTAAGAGCCAGCTGCAGCAGTCTCAAGTTGAACATCAGCTGCGACGAGAAGTTGAAATACAGAGTCATCTTCGACATCCCAATATATTACGGCTTTATGGTTACTTCTACGATCAGGTTTACTATTTTCTCTCCGACATTTTCAATGTGTGTGGTTCAAGTGGGAAATTACCCAGTTCAAATGATTATAATGCTTCTTTATTCTTCTTTTCATGGAATCGCTGCAGAAACGAGTTTATCTGATACTAGAATATGCAGCTAAGGGTGAACTTTACAAGGAACTTCAGAAGTGTAAATACTTTAGCGAGAGACGTGCTGCCACTGTAAGTTCTTTCTATTCCATATTTATTTACTTTTATTTCACTTATCCTACCAGAAATTTTGACCCTCTTGAATCTTGTGCAACTACCTCTGAGGATTTTGTCCCTCCCTAACCTGATTTTCAGGTTTCCTGTAGTGATCAAAAAAGGACTTGTGTAAAATCTCTCTCTATTTTTATCATTTTAATGTGTGTGCATGTGATATATGGGCAGTATGTTGCATCATTAGCTCGAGCACTCATCTATTGTCATGGGAAGCACGTAATACACCGAGATATCAAGCCAGAGAACCTGTTAATTGGTGCACAGGTGATAATTAACATTTTATGGCACTATCTGTTGCTTGTTTGTTATTTTAAAAAGTAAAACATGTCAGGGGCTTATCTTATGATGTTGGTTTGCCTTGTCAGGGTGAGCTTAAGATTGCAGATTTTGGATGGTCAGTGCATACATTTAACCGTAGGCGGACCATGTGTGGCACACTGGATTACCTCCCACCTGAGATGGGTATGTAAAACAGCCATTGCAATTAAAAGGAAATTATAAGGCTTGCTTCATATTATTTGCTTGTTTTATTTCAGTACAAAACAACCTGAATAGAAAATATTATATATGGTTGGTTAGTTTTTTAGAAGTTCTAAAAACCAATATCCAATTTCTTAACAGTGGAAAGTGTCGAGCATGATGCTAATGTGGACATCTGGAGCCTTGGTGTTCTGTGCTATGAGTTTCTATATGGGGTCCCTCCTTTTGAGGCCAAGGAACACTCCGACACTTACAGAAGGTAAGCATAACTTGCAAGTAATTGTTTATGTAGTCACTCATGGTGAGGTGTTTCATCCTTCCTAATGATTTTCAATCAATTGGTTTCTAGTTGCAAGATATTCTCGCATATCTTAAAATACACTGTTTTGTATTAATAATAATTAATCTCACATATTTACAGGATTGTGCAAGTGGATTTGAAGTTCCCACCTAAACCAATTGTGTCTTCTACTGCTAAGGACCTTATTAGCCAGGTTAGAAGTCTCTGCCTTGAAACCTCACAAGTTTATTCTAATACATATAAGGAAGTGTGACTACTTGCTGTAACATTGTTAATATTTTGTTAACGGAGCATGCCTGAAATTTTTGTTTTCAAATTCAAAGCAGATGCTTGTCAAGGATTCTTCACAGCGCCTGCCACTACACAAGCTTCTAGAGCATCCATGGATTGTTCAAAACGCCGATCCCTCTGGCGTCTATAGGGGTTGAGTCAATGTTGCTGATTCTTTCTAATGGCGGGCAGATTTTCCTTTCGGAACTTTAGCAGGAACTTTCTGCTCGGGTCCTGTTTGGTGAACATTGTGACAGAGATTTCTTGTCTGAAATATAATCAAGACTAAAATGGGCTATATATGAAAAATATGTATCCAATCTCTGTAGAAATTAAAACCATTGATTTGCTGAAGTTTTAAATTCATTTTGTATCTTGATTATTATGATGCATCCTGCCTTGAGCAGCAAATTTATTTTTTATACTTTACATATTCTTAATTTCTTTCCTTGCCAGTTGTCATGCCTTGTGAACCAGTTGAAAGATTTGTCCAAAACTAGAGAAGTATGCAGCAATTGCTGGCTTAGCTCAACCCAATAACACTTTCTCTACGGCCGAAAAGTTTAGACAGCAATGATATAGCCTCGACTTCTTGTACCAACAAATTAATATGGTATAATATGATTGGTTGAATACAAACATAAACTAAAAAAATAATTCATATAAATCATGCGATGTTTTCATTAATCCAACATATTATATATGTCATGTCAGTTCTACAAAATTAAGTTGGTTTTATATTGTAAAAAGTTTGATCCTATTATTTCACTCAATAAAAATTAAAGAAGAAATGATGTTTAAAACTCAACCATCACAGAAGAGCAACAAAATGCATGCCACGATGCCGTTTGTTTCTATTATTATTTTAGCTTTAATTAACGTTTCCTCTTGAAAGGCGTTTTTCTTAATTCAGAGTAACCTATTCTTTCATTCCCATACCAGTGGCTCTCTTCTTCCTTACTCTTCCGACTGTTCATATGGAAAAGCTTTGTTCTTGTTTTTATAATACCAAATTACTTTTAAGGATTTAGAAAGAAAATAGAAACAAGTTGCCATTTAACAACATTGCAGAGTCAGCACCAAAAACACAATGGTAAAGTTGAAATATCTTCAACTGTCACTAGTCCAGAAAGAATCTAACTACAACTAGTATAAAAGAGGCACGTACATATAACAAGCACATATACCTTTTAATATTACTAGTCAAAACCGTGTTCAAATTTTTATCAACAGTAGATCGAAGGTGGCAAGGCGTCAAACTACAAGTAGCTACCAACTAAGTACAGGATAGGATAGTGTGGTTTTCTCTCATGTCCTAGTAGTTACAAGGCGTCAACTACAAGCAGCTACCAACTAAGTACTGGATAGGATAGTGTGGTTTTTCTCTCATGTCCTAGTAGTTCCGTCTTTGGGCTTGGATTTGTCGTCTTTGCAGTTTTCCCTATCCAACAACCGGGTAGGAAGGTTTCTCTCTCTCTTGAATTCAGCGAGTTCCTTGGTGTTTAAGAAGCTTGGCTGGTTCGTTGAAGAAAGTAGTCTTGCCCACATCCTGTCAGTAATCACAACTTGGTTCTGCCTCTCGTTGATTCGCTGCATGCAAAAACAATTGAATTGCTCAGTGACAAAAAGGTTATACATAAGAAGATGTCAAGATTTTTGAAAATCAAGTTATCCTTCATTAAGATGAGAAGCACCCCAGATTTTAAAGTTCCAACAAGAATTAGGAAGTAACAACATGAATCTCTGTAGCCAACTTCGGGGTGGGGGTGTTTCTAGTTTTCAAAATACGAAAGTAAAACCAGACTTCTGAAAATTAATTTCAATGATTTTATAAAGAATGTGGAAGAGCATACATTGAAAGGAATGTAAGCATGTCTGCCATTGACAGGACCAACTGTGAAGCCTGTATACCCTGCCATTGCTCCATGAACTGCACTCTGAGCCAGCAATGTGCAGTAGACATTGTCAGATCCATTACTTGGAATAGCCCGGATCATGTATGTAGGATCTGCAAAACAAATTGGATAGATCAGTTTTTGGCAAATACTTCCATAGGATGAATTTTATGAGAAGCTTGCTATAAAATGGTAACTTCTGACCTATGTATTTCAGATTAATAACCATCTTATGTAGTCTGGCAAAATGGTCCTACAATAAAAGAAGACAAATGTCATTTTCACAGACATAGACTTCCAAGAATAGCCCGTATCTAACATATTGATATTCATGATGATTAAAATTTGAGATACCTTGATCTTCTGAGATATCCATAGCCCAACATCTTGAAGAAGTTTGTTTCCTGAAGCATCTTGCTGGTTCATGGACTGCAAACTCTCTGCGAGAAGATCCTGTCCTGCTCCTTCCGCTATAACAATAACCATGTGTCCATTTTCTTTGAGTCGTTTTTTAATAAATTCATAAAGGCCACCTTCTCCTTCAAGATAGAAAGGTGACTCTGGAATCAAACAACAGTCTACATCTCGGCTGGCAAGGGTGGCATACATAGCAATAAAACCTGCAGTTGTGATTTCACATAGTATGTGAAATGCTGAAAGGATTAAGCAATGAACATGTGGTAGGAGATCATAAATATTTGAACTAGTTGCTTTAGACAGGTCCATAACGTTTCTATCCATAAATCACTCTAAACATATAGAATCTTGAAACATAGATCCAAAACTTACCACTGTAGCGTCCCATGAGCTTCACAATTCCAATTCCATTCTCAATACTTTCAGCTTCAACATGTGCTGCATTAATGGCTCGTTGTGCCTCCTCAACAGCAGTATCAAAACCAAATGATTTGTCAATAACCTGAATCAGGACAATGGCAATTAGACATGAAGCTACATCAAGTTAGAATACAAAAGTCCTTCAAGTTAAAAAATAAAGAGGAACAAATTTATTCAAAACTAGAACAACTGGGCCAGAAATATGTACCGGAATGTCATTATCAATGGTTTTCGGAATTCCAGCAACTGAGACCTTGAGACCACGCTGTCTGATTTGCTGGAAAGTAAGAATAGCATCAATTTACATTGCCCAATGCATAAAATTTCATTAGTTACCTGGTTTGGCATTCAATTAAAACAATCAATGAATCTGTGACCAAGATGATAAGAAAGAGAGTTAAGATCGACACAGAATTTGTCCCGGACACTTAGCATCATCCTTGTAGCCTATGAACATTGTAAGCATACAATAAGCCATCACCTACAATCAGAAGATTCCTCTAACATACTGCAGTTGTGTCCTTCAAATTTGGTGAGCAACATTGGACATAAGTCCAACTAAAGGAGTGTGACTGTTTTAAGGAAGGATATAAGGACTTCAACAGCACAGTGAAAAAATAAGGCATAGAAGGTGAGCAAATCCAAAAGGTGAGAATATGTAGACACACATATCTCCAACAGATGATTAAGAAGAGGTGGTTACCATGTTAAGCAGATGAGAAGAGTGAACTAGTAAATAATCAAATTGGCGCACACAGATTTAAACTCCTTGTAAAGATGCAAACTTTTCTGCGATTGGGAGACCCCATTAGTCAAATGCGCAAATCACATAATGCATACAGCAACATTTTAACAAGCTGTTGTATAAATTAATCAATCAGCAAGCAACATTTGAGAGTTATTAACAACTCCTAACATCCCAAAATACATTACCTCATAAATGACTGCTGCTCCTTTTTGAGTTCCATCACCTCCAATTATATAAACCTGCATCATAAAGGTCTTATCAAAACCTATGACGGGATTAATGTGCCAATGCAGCAACAAATTCATTAACCACCATATATGCCATTCAAAAACAATTATGACATTAAAAACATTCACTGAAAGAAAAATCCTACCCTTCACAAACCTGATTAATACCACGATCCTGAATGCTGTCAACTATCTTTGAAGTATCATGGCCTCCTCGTGATGTCCCAAGGATGGTACCACCACGCTTATGGATGTCATTGACAACCATAGGGGTTAAATCAACAGTATTTTTGGAATAGAAGCCTCTATATCCTCCCTGAAGATGTATCAAACATAATCTGCTGGTGAGTGACAGCCAAAACTGAGCACGTCTCATAACTTTAAACCAAGTAGTAAACTTAAAAAATGTTAGAAATTTATCACAATATTGGAGCAATACTATTATGCACTAGACTTGCATATGTGCAACCTTTTCAACAACAGACACAATAACTCATTTACTTGAAGATTAGAAACCTGATTTTTTTCCATTAGCATTATTCCAGCCAAATTTTAAATTTCCGTTGCCATTTTATAAGTTGAAAAACAAATGTAAACAATAGCCTTCCAATTTTGTTTCTGATGTCTTTTAAAGGTCATTTGATCAATATGTTGTGAGGATGGGAAACCAAAGAAAACAGAATTTGTGCCTCCGAGCGAGGTGAAAAAAATGTATGTGCGTGTATAGTGAGAGCAGTACTCTTATAGTTTCAAAGAAATAGAACAATGCTCTGATGATCTCCCATATGGACATACATAGATTTTTCCTCATGATGTGCATTGTGATTGTTCTCTTAAATTTAAATTCCCTTATTACCAGTAGACACATATGCACATAGCATGCATTAATGCTCATATATGAGACTAATCAACTCATACATCAACCTTGGCATATCAGGCTACGATCACTTACATCTATTCCGAGGACTTTGCTAACACCATACATGTGATAAAGGCCACACACAATTTCCCTGATCACAGTGTTGAGCCCAGGGCAAAGCCCGCCACATGTTACAATACATGCATGTACTTCATCTGATTCAAAATACACCTGAACAGCACATCATTACAAGTTCATTAGAAATATAAATTTTTCACGACCAAATCTCCACCATTAAAACAATATAAGAAAACCACCATTTGGCGAGGTCCAGCGCGTCGAAAATGTGTCCCTCTCGGACTATCTTTATGTACAACAATCTAATAAATAAAAGATACAGAACAAATTTAAAAAAAAATGATAATAAATATATAAAAAGTCTTCAAAATTTTGAAAGTGTAAGCATAAATTCACCTTTTGAGCAACAGTATCATCTACATTAACAAAATACTGCCTGCAATCACAAATCCATTTCAAAATCAAGACTCATATAACACATAAAAAAGCATTATAAAAAAATGCAATTAGCAACCGATCCATGTGGACTTGAAGAAAACACATTATTACTTACTTAACGACTGAATAAGCAGCGTTGAATTGCAATGGATTGGGATAGGTCTGCAATACAAACAATTTCTCCAAATAAATAAATACTTAATTCCTGAAATATATACTAATACAATACAGTTTTTTTCCTTTGAAGATCAAAATACCAAACAAAACTTAGCCAGCACGATTGAATCAAATCTTTAGCTTATAAGCAAAAGAACACACACACACACACAAGATACGTATACGTACAGAAACACGGAGAACAATAAATACGTACGGGAAGATCAGGAATGTAATCAGTCAAGTGAGGAACATCTTCGAGCACATAGCCAGCATCGCCATTCACCAGCTTTAGCTGTAAATTACCAGAATGCCCCATACCTTCCTCTATTCATTCTTCACGTACACTTGAACGTTAGAATATAATGACGTGATTCAAAAGTAGACGAATGTTGTACTCTCGATTTACGATCGTTAACTGAAGCGGCAAGCGGCGGGTTGCTCTGATGGAGGAGGGGGATCGTTTAATTACAAGAATTTATGGAGGAGGGGGATCGTTTTAAAAGAATATGGGTAATACGGTATCGGTATGGCTTGAAAGCACTTGTCACGTGACATGGTTTTAATAATGGAAAGTTGTGGGATTGGATTCCATTTTCGAATATTTTAAAACAGGTGGCGGGCTTTTACGGATCACCCACTGGTTTTGCTTAGGTTGTCGGGTTTTGCGGGTTAGTGGTTTTCACTTTTCAGGCTTCGTTAGTCAAAGTAACTTCATTATACAAATTATTATGGATAAGCTCTCGTGAATTAATATCTTCAGATCACTTTTATTATTTTAAAATTTCCAAGTTATCTTTATTATTTATTTAAAATATTAAAAGAAGAAATGACTTCTTAAAAAATAGGATATTTAAGTTTTTAAAAATAATAAGATAATTTAAAAATAATTAATTTTTGAAGGAATAATCTGAAATAATTTAAAGATTATCCTCCTTCTCATTCTATTAGTATCATTGTTTGAATAAAAATTATCACTGCACTAATTTTTTTTTATCTTATGTATATTTAACTATTATAAAATTATAACATATTTTTTATATCATCTTTATTTTTAAATCTGTATCAATCAACTATTTTAACAATAACAATAATCATTTTACTCTTAAATGAATTAAAATATTATTTTATTTTATATTTTTAAAAAATAATTACAAGAATATCTCTAAATTTAATAAAATAAATAAATTACAAAATGTAATATGTTAATTTTTTGTACTTATAATTTCATTTAATTCTTGTAATTAAACTAAGTGTATGGAAGTTTATAAAAATTAATATAAAGAGAAAAATTCCCTATAATTATTATAAACCTTCCCATAATTAAAATTAAGAAACCTCACTATATAAATTAAATAAAATTATAGTAACTAAAAATTAAAACGATAATTTTTAAATGAAATTATAATTATAAAAAATTAACATATTTAAATTTTAAGATTTATTTATTTTATTAAATTCATGGGTAATCTTGTAATTATAATTACTTTACTTTTTAAAATTTTATAGAATAAAATAGTTTTTAATTTATTTAGGGATAAAATAATTATTTTATAATATGAAAGTAGTTGATTGATGTAAATTTAGAAACTAACGTAATCCAAAGAATATATCAAAATTTCATAATGATTAAATAGAGTACAAAAAAATATATAATATAGTGATAATTTTTTATTTTTTAATAATGAGTTTTGCTCTTTGTAGGTTATGATTGTAGTTAAACGGAAAATATACGCAGAAATTGATGAGAATTAAGGAATTGAAAATAAAAAGAAGAAGAAAAGGTTAATTAAAATAATTTTTTAAAAATTAATTTGATAAAAAGATTTTAATTATAAAGATAGTGTAGTGAAAAAAAGGTAGGTTGAACCAATTCTAAGTTTTTCCACCAAAGAGTTCTTAAGATAAGAATAAGAATGCTTGTCATGATTTGGCGCCTCCAGATAGGATCAGTTACGTTTTCACGCTCTCTTCTTTTCTTCTGTACGCCACGTCAGTTAGTGACCCCATGAAAAGAAATCTTGCGGTCCTATATCCACAGTGTAATCGGAATGCAATTACGTACACTATCGTTGCCTGAAAGGCTGAAACGACATCCCGTTTAATTTTAATTGTTGTTACTCATTGATCGACAAATTGGATGCTGAAGAAGATTGTCTGCTTCGAATTTTCCCGTCGTCAAAATGTCGTCCCCAGCAGAGTAATTCGCTACATTATCTTCCTGGTTATGATTCTCAGTATTATTATAATTTCTTATTTTCGCCGTTTTTCTTATTCCCTTTTTTATTATGACTCCAGTTTTTGTTTTGTTTTGTTTTTTTTTTATTCTGAATTACTGGTATTGTTTCTTTTAGTCTCAATGGTCAGTTTGGTAAATTATGAATTTTTCATCAACTTTTATAGCGTCACTCCAATTATTATGATTTTTTTTTTTTCAAATCAAAGAACAAGTTATTATTGTTACAAAAAATAAAGCAAGATATTAAAGTCTTGATTAAACAATTTTTTTTATTAGGTTTTATTTTGAATAATCATGTGAGAAATTGTTGTTTGAATTGGAGCAAAAAATAATAATTGACATAGATGAGACATACTTACAATTTATCATGATGTGATATTGTTATTTTTTTATAAAAAAAAATTATTTTCTTTTCCTGAACTTTACTTTTCATGCCCACAATCTTTATTTTTCCTACAGTTTCTCTTACCCAAGAGAATACGAGGCAAATTTGATTCAGTTTGATGTTATGAAGATTGCTGTAAATGCAAGAATGTTGTAAATAAAATATATGCTTTCTCAAATAAAAATTTGATATTTTGGTAATTCGTTGCGCCTTATGCTGATAACTGTGACTCAGTTGATTATTAGATTTGTTTCAGATTCTATAATTCCCTGCCACCTATCACCAAAGCTTACGGGACAATATGCGTAGCGTCCACTGCTGCTTTACATTTGGGATTATACAGTCCCCTGAGTATTGCATTGTTCTATAAACCAGTATTCTCACACTTTCAGGTCAAATACACTCCTATAATCCCCAGCAGTTATGCTCTGCCAAGTCATATTTAGATTTGTTTTGATGATTACTATGCATTGAAAATGTTTTAAAATAATGAATGTAAATGCTGTTTCTAATACTTGCCGAATCCTTCTTTCTTTTTAGGTGTGGAGGCTTGTTACCCCTTTTTTCTTCCTTGGAAAGTTTTCCGTCAATTTTGGAATTCATCTGCTGATGTTGTAAGTAATAATCACATAATCTGATCTGCGTACACTCAAATCTGTGTTTTGTCTGCCTACACGTGTGACGAAGCTTGTTCTAGGATTTTAGTTCAGTTACCGAGGGCTAAAAGCTTGGGTATTGTGTTTACTTATGTGGTGGCATTCTTTTTTTATAGAGCTAGATATGGAGTTCAGCTGGAAAAGAGTACATTTGAGAGGCGGACAGCAGATTTCCTATGGATGATGATTTTTGGAGCTATATCATTGCTGGTGTGTGTCTGTGTTCATCCTTACAATACATTAATGATTTACAGAATGATGCCTTTTTTTTTTTTTACTGGACTTCTATGTTCTATAAAAAATGTTGGTTATCTTTGATAAGAAATAATGCATTTTAGTTATCTCACTATGGTCATTTGGTATTCAGGCATTATCGGCCATTCCTATGTTGTGGACTCCCTTTTTGGGTGTCTCATTAGTGTTCATGCTTCTATATGTATGGAGTAGAGAGTTTCCAACTGCCCAGATAAGCATATATGGGCTGGTCACTCTTAAGGTACACTCTCTCAAACCTATTTCTCCCAAAAGCACCAAAAATTGGGTCCCCTCTGTTTTGTGTCTTGTCATGTGGTTCTTTCTGGTCTTCTGGATAACATATATGTTTTGTAACTGAGTGAGAGCCAGGTTGGATGAAACATGGAAAACTAATGTACATCAATTTCTTCAATGCAGGCATTTTATCTCCCATGGGCAATGCTCGCTTTGGATGTTATATTTGGTTCACCTTTACTGCCAAACTTTCTTGGAATAATTGCAGGGCATCTATATTACTTCCTGACAGTGCTACATCCTCTCGCTGGTGGAAGAAACATATTGGCAACTCCAAGATGTGTGTATCCTTGTTTATACTTTTAGTGATGTTTGATTCACTTTTTCCCACACATAACAAATAAATAAAATATAAGGAAAAGCACTTCCTCTCTTGCTTGATTCTTTCTAGACAATATCATGAATATGGTGAGCCATTTAAATTCAAGTAGCCTTTTCCCCAGATGTTTTAGATGACTCAATGCCCATGTTACATTGTTCTTTTTTCCCTTTTTCTTTCTTTTACTTCAAGAAGCTTGTATAATAACCTCTGTTGATCTATTCTGTTTATGAATTTGGACATATGCTTTCATAGCTTAGTTCATTTTTGTTGTTTGCGTTTCTAAATCATAGATTTACTTTCCAACATTATGTGCTCCTGTCTACAATATTTTTTTCTTATGCTAGCTAGTCATCTGTCTGAAAGTTCCATCGACTAGCCCTGACTCGTGTTTTCTAATCTTACATGCTTCACATTAAAGAGACAGTTCTTTTTCTTTAAAATTAAAAAAAAAAAATCAATTGCTGCAGCTCATATTGGTGTATGATGTTCTTACAGTTGGATATGCCTGTGTACATGTTGTTCTATGCAAATTCCTTAACTTTTACAACACAGGCATAAACTTGTTGCCTGTTGGAGATTGGGATATCCAACAAATGCCAGCATCCAACCAGAAAGGGGAGCTGGAGGGGCTTTTACAGGTAGGAGCTATCAGCTGAATCAATCCTCTAGTCGACCATTTTCTCTGAGAAGCTTGTGGTCATCCTAGAGAATTTGTATTTACATCATTGTTTAGATGCTACGAACCCTGAGGTAAAGAAGAGAATTATACACAGAAACTATAAAGAATTTAGCTATAGACTTAAACATTTTTTACAATGCTTGGGCTTCTGTAGTATATTTGTTTATTTGATCAGAATTAAAGATAAAAGGTATTTATTATGTTCTTCTCTGAATCACATTAAAGTATTTTCAGTATGTGCGAAGTGAGATTCAATTTTTGTCATACAAAATAGTTGTTTTGAACCTCATAATCATCAATATCCTGAGTATTCTATGCTTCTTACATGGTTCATCACCTCTCTCGAGTCTTGAGATTCAAGACACAGTAGTGCTGAGCAAGTTTCTTATTCGCTGCTGCCGCTGCCCATTTGCCATTTTTAGACTTTAATACTAGTATTAAAACATCAATTAATCTTACAGTGAAGCCATTGCTTCACCACATGGAATAGCAGTGTTAGACTGCCTCACACTAGTTTTTTCCCCAGTGCACTTGAGGCAGCAATGGCTGGTGCCAAACCAAAGCAGTGAGTATGATGGGTCGAGAACACAAGTCAGCTGTCATCTTTTTCCATGAGAGTGGTCATGCACTTGTGAAATAAGAACTGCAGTCTGATTGTTGTGAGACTACAGAAGCTAGAAAGAATTTTAGAGCCAGTAGCATCACAATGACAATAATAGGCGCTTCCAGCTTCTCAATGTACAAGAAAGTAATTTTTCCTGCAGACATAACATGAACGGGTTTGCAGAACAATAATTTTATGTAAATATATTTTGTATGATAGTTATTGTCATGCTATTAGTGAGAGATTTATATAGGCTGATTTATAAACACATAATAAGAGTGGAGGAAATTAAAGTAAAATCAAAACTTATTAATATATTCATTCAAACTCGAAGCACAGGATTCCACTCTTGTTTTAGATTCATGTTGTGATTATATATCACATACAATAAGAGTGTGGAGGAAATTAAAGCAAAACCGAAACTTATTAAAGCAAAATAAAAACTTATTAATGTATTCATTCAAACTCGAAACATAGCAAAATCAAAACTTATTAATATGTTCATTCAAACTCAAAGCACAGGTTTCACCCTTGCTTTATATTTGGAATCATTAATGCAGACATCTATATTAAGTGCTGCAACCTCTTGCCGATAGATGAAACATATGGATAGCCACAAATGGGTGTATCATTTTATTTATTTTGATTCTTACTTTTCCCAACTATAATAAGTAAGTAAAACATAAGGAATAAACATTTTTTCTTTACTCGGACCTCTTTACCATTGGCCATGAACCTCCTTGGGGTTTTGATTCACCCAACTTTTCTATTTTCCGACTTGAAACTAATACGAAGCATGGGACAAAAAAATAGAAGTTGCTAACCACTCAAAAAAAAAACTTATGAAATAAAGATTTTATTGCAATCAATATAGTAAATAAATAGGAAATAATAAGTAATATAAGAATTTCTAACTATATTGCTAAATCGCAGTCCTGTATTTCATTTAAGGACGTAAGATGTCTCAACTTTTCAAGGTAAGAAGGGGTAGAGAAAATACCTCGAGCCAATGTTCGAGTACCAAGCGCTACGGCGCTGAAGTAACCATGTTATACTCCTAGGAAAAGCTCGAACAACCTTCAACAAAAGAGTACCTATACCCGAAACCGACACAGGTGGGTAGATAGAGAATACCTAGGGGTGTGAGATGACTCTCTTTAAGGAACTCGGCAAAATAACCCCTTAGTTTGTCCGTATCATGAATTTTTTAGTTTAAGGAATGAGACCAGACAAGCATTTTATTCAAATAGCGTTTGCCCTAGACTTGAAAGATTCAATGAACATTTTACCTCCTTTTATTCTGTAAGTTCGTATAATAGTTCCTTTTAACCTATTCTTTTTATGAATGTGGACATATGATTTCTTAGCCTTCTTCATTTTTTTGTTGTGTTGTTGTTAAGTCATGGATCTATTGTCCACAACAGTTTTGCTTATGTTAGCTAATAATCAGTCTGAAAATTGCATTGACTAGTCCTGATTGTAGTTTTCTAATTAACCTTACAAGCTTCACTCTAAAGATTAATTTGAAAATTCCTTTAACTTGTTGTGCCAGCATCTAACCAGAAGGGGAGCTGGAGGGGCAGGAGTTATCGGCTGAATCAACAGGAGTTATCGGCTGAATAAATATCCAATAAAAGCCAGCATCCAACCAGAAGGGGAGGTGGAGGGACTGGAGTTATTGGCTGAATCTATGTACGTAGAAGGAATTTATAGAGTGGAAACTAGATATGATTCAGCTATAATCGCACTTTTCGGATAATTTTTGGGCTGGATCATTTTCAGTCAATATTAATTTCATTGAATGTGAGAATAAATTGTCTTATACTCTTATACAAAATATTTCTTGTTGAACGTGAATCATTAACATCCATTCTTTTGTATAACCACTAAAAAAAATGTTTTTTTTTTCTTTTTGCTAATGTTTTAAAAAACTCGGTAGGTAATTAATTTAAACATAACTACGCACCTGAGTGAAATGGCAATTAGTGTTTAATGACTTAAAGAGATACGTTGATTCCTATGAAATTGGGAAATTAAAAGGAGTATGATTCTTTTCTAATATTTTTTTTCTTAATCTTCTTTATTTTTTAATGATTGGTATTTATTACATAAATTGACTTAATTATCACATACTTCACTAATTATTAAAAAATTAAAATGGTTAAGAAAACAAAAAATTAAGAAATAATTATTTTCCAAACCAAAAACACGAATTACTACTTACTTTCCAAAGTAATGTACAAAAAGGTTCAGTATTGCTTTTGGATCCAAATACTAGGTTTAACACTTAGAACTAATCCTTCCATTATTTGAAGAGTTTGTACCGCTGTAGAATAAAATTCGTCCGAATCCTCACATTATTTAAACGCACAGAAACTCCACCTATACCTCACAAACAGAGAAGAGAGTTTTGAAGACAAATCTGATCCTCCGACTCTGAGAGAATTTTTTTTTTTTTAATTGTCTACAATTAATATCGATAATTTTGTCAATATTTTTTAGTCAATTATTTATTAAAAATTATTTATTTATTTACTTACATCCATGGAGTTGGAGAATTATTTGGCAGAAAAAGATTTAGAGAAAGTGTTGAAAATCTATAGTAAGGATCAAATAGTGGGATGGATGGCAAGCGTAGGACCTAACCAAAGAGATATAGTGTTACGGTTTATCAAGATTGATGCTGAAGCTGCTAAGAGGTACCCTGCTTGGCGTGGGATTACGGGTGTTATTGTTGACACAATCAGGCTGAGGGAACGTTATCGGGCCAAGCTCAAGCTTTTAGACCAGCAAGCTGCTGATCTTCTAGCTCGTATTCGTGCTGATAATGAGAATGCTGATCTTCTTGGTGGTGCTGATAATGTGCAGAGTGCTGTGAATGCGTATCTTCGTGGTCAGCTCGCTGATCTTCACAATCAGCATGCTGATCTTCGCGTTCAGCTTGCTGATCTTTGTAGTCGGCGTGCTTATAATTTTCAGAGTAGTGTGGATGTCGATGCTGACCGTCTTTGTGATCAGTTTGCTGATCTTTTCAGTCCGCGTCCTGATCTTTGTACTCAGAGGGCTTGTAACTTTCAGAGTGCTGTGAATGCTGATCACCTTCGTGGTCCGCTTGCTGAAAACGTGCATAGTACTGTAAATGCGGATATCCGCTGTCAGCTTACTTGTCTTCGTGGCCAGTTTGCTTGTATTCGTGATCAGCTTGCCAATAATGTGTGCAGTAGTGTGAATGCGGCGGACGTTCGTAGTCAGCTTGCTTATCTCCATTCTCAGCTTATTTACCTTCGTAGTCAGCTTGCGAATGATGTGCAGACTACTGTGAATGCTGATCTTCTTCGTCAGCTTGCTGATATTCGTGGTCAGGGTGCTGATATTCGTGGTCAGCTTGCGGATCTTCGTGTTCGGGTTGCTGATCTTCGTATTCAGCATGCTGATGAAAGGAGGGGAAGGGGCTGATGCTTTCTAGTTTCGAAGCCTAGAAGGTGTCGAGAGTTTTTTAATTATTTTTCTTTTCTTTTTATTGGCCTGAAACAGCATTGTTTCAAGTTTTCATTAATGAAGTATTTTTTACTGAGAAAACCATAAGCTTGATAGTGTTAATCCTTTCATTATTTTGACCATGTTATATACTTAATTTTCTATTAAAGAGTTTTATTAGTTTAATGTACAGTGAAATTAGTCTACACATGTTTAGTTGAATGGAATACAAATTTGATACTTTTTTTTTTTTTAAAGGGAGGGTGGGCAAGCCCAAAGACAAGTTTGAACCCTCTCCCTACCTCCAAGGAACCCGGGCCGCCACGGCTCTAGAACCGAGCATTGCGACCAACCCGACCACGGCCTTGGGAGCTAATACAAATTTGATACTTGATAGGAGGTGGATTTTCAAAATTGTATGCCTAACATTACATTACCCAGTTAAAATATATCAACATATTAAAGGTAGTGTAGCAGAAAACTCCTTTTCTAACAGTGGTGGTCTATGTGTGGAAAACTTGATATTTGGAGTGCTGTGCTGAAAGCAAAGTGAAGTAGCTTATGGCTGCTTCGATGCGGGCTTTATGATCTTCAAGCGCAAGAGGAGGGGGCCCCTGAAGATCCTGTAGCCTTCTATGTGCGCTATGGTAAGAGCGAGGTAATGGCTGCGGCTGTGACCAAATTTGCATTTTCTGGGGTGTAGATTATGTGGAGGTGGAAGCTTTCGAGGATTTGGTTTGCAGATTGATATTTATATATGATTAATATTGCTAAGATTAATAGACATTTATCAACTCAATGCTCTTTATTGGAAATTGGGCTTAAATGTAGTTTTATGTTTGTACTTGTATGAAATTTTTCACAATGATAAAGAAATTTTTGTGAGGTTTTTTAAATGGGCTTTAAAAATTAGTAAACTCCTACGTACATTTCTCCTCTTGCTCACAACACATCATTAACTATGAAACATTATAATTACTCTGTTTCCCTAATTAAACATTAGTAGAACATACTCCTATTTACATATCGCCCTTTGTTGGTCATTGAAAACGCAACTGTTCTTGCTTCTCAACCATTATAACTTCTCTAATTATTTATTTTTTTGTTTCTTTGTTTCGCTTGAACTTGATTATAAGAAGCGAATGAATATGAAACTGAAAAACTGAAATTTATAGTAAGGAGGTCTCCAATGAATAATGGATTTACGTTTGTACAATAATTACTATAGAATAATTGAGATCCAACATCTAGTGAAAGGTATTGGAAATGAAAGAAAATTCTATGACTTCTTTGGCAACAACAAACTCAGTTAAAGTTTAAGAAAATGTTTGGTAACTGAGAAAAGCAGAAAAAATGAAGGAGAATACAGAAAGAAAATTAGAATTGAGTTTTGAGAATATGAAACTGAATTATATAGAGTGTGAAAAATTTTGAAGAATTTTAATTGTGAATGTGTGAATTGTTAATTTTATTTATAAATTTGAAGATATTTAAATTTATAAAAATATATATATAATTGAAAATTTTAATTAGGTATTTTAAAATTTTACTAATTTTTTTTTAGTTAATTTTATAAATTTCCCATATCCAATTGCCCTCGCATTTTGTCGTTACACATAAATTTTGCAACCCGCCGCGAACCGGTATAGTCGGTCATAATCCCCATTGTCTTACATAAATTATCACACGTGGTATTTATTTACGGGCGATGGCGCACACAGATTTGACCAACATCAAACCATTCAAGATTCAAAAGCGCATAAAATTAGATCAAAATCGAAACGAGCACTGCCCTGCACTGCACTCTCCTCAAATCTTAATCAGCCGTTCATTTTTGAATTTCTTACTCTAATTAAGAAGAACAAGAAGACGAAGGAATGGGATTTCCGTCGGAAGTTAGAGATATTTTTGCAAACAGAAGGTCAAAAAATTCGTTACTGATTGCTTCTCCTGCTGAAGATCTAAAGGCTAGGGCCGCCAACGACTGCGTTCAAGGTTTCGTTTATTTAACCTCTTTTTTTTTTTTCATTTCTAACGTTTTATTATCCAAATTAATTATGGAATTCGACAGATAATGGCTAAAATATGTTTTAAAAAAAAAAACTGTGTAATATGTTGTAAGCTGTAGAGAGAGATTTGCTGACGTGGCTTAGTGTTCTGAGTAATTGTTTGCAGAAGGCGTTCGAGCTGGATTAAAGGCCGCTGCCGTAATGTGTGTTGTCACCGCTGTGCCTACGGTACGTTTTATCTGTATTTGTTAATCTTGATTACATTAAATGTTGGAAATTGACATATTGTATTTTATTTATTGCATTAATGGAAGCAGCGAGTAGTATTTTTAATTTTTTTTTTCTTTTTATAATTGAAATGGATGTTTTGCTTGTTCTTCTTTGTTTAGATTATTGTTGTGCCTAAATGAAGAGTATTTTTTTAGGGAAGGACCTCAATGTTACCTAATCTTCTGTCTTGTATTATTGATCTCAAGTTTCACTTAATTTGAAAATCTATCTGGTGGCCACTGTTATTTCCTATGTTATAGTCGAAGCAGCAAGTTATATGGTTTAAGCTGAATATTACAGAAAATGTGACTGCATTGGTTGATGTTTAAAATACTTTGGTCGATTCTGGGATTAAGAAATAATGAGCATGTGAGCTCATCGCACGATAGACTGCCCTATTATATATTATATGTATTTGGTGGGGAAGTAAAGTGCTGAGAAATATATACAACAATTGGAGTCTGTTTCAGAATTTCCTGTTTAGTTCATATCTGCTCTGTTCATGCATCAAATGGCAGATCTGGCCTTTTTCTATCAGTCTCTCATTTACTTCTTTTGTTATCAGTTGGTTGCAGTTAGAAAAATTCCTTGGGCAAAGGCAAACCTGAATTATACTGGTCAGGCACTCATCATATCCGCAGGTACTGTCATGACTGGCTGAATTTGTACTTTTAAGCTTCTTTAATTTTCTATCCTTATTGTGTCTTTGACACATAAAAACAGAATTATTTGATTAAACTGAAAACGGAAATTTGAGTCATGTGAATGTATTAGATTTATGTTTAACATATTTTGAGTTCACGGAAAGTTGATCTTTCCCTTTAGCATTTTGTTTGGTTTATTTCTGCTCTATTCATGCATCGCTGTATGATAATATTTGATGGATTTGCTACTTATGTTATGTTACTCGGTGTCTTCATGCTTTTCTTTAGGCTGACAAAGCTAACATTAAGCTTGTTTTAATGGTTAACAGTGTCGATTGCTTCTTACTTCATCACTGTTGACAAGACTATTTTGGAGTGCGCAAGGAGGAATGCCCAGTATGACAAAAGAGCTTGAGATTCTGTACCTGAAGCAATCCACCATGAAGATGCCGTGATATGCATGGTGAGCATAGCACATAATGCTGCAGGTTTATATGAGAATACCTGTATGTATTGAGACAATTTTTTTCCCCCCACTTGAGCAAAGATGGAATTCTCTAGCGATAAGTTTCCCATTTTATCTTTTGCTGGTATCTGTACCACTAATTTGTCTTTATTGATAGGATGAGAAACTAACGAGCGCTCTGGTAAAAAACAAAAAAAAAACTTTTGTGGGCTTTCTTATTATCATTATGGATGTGGTTAAGTTATATTATATAACTTACATTTAATTCAAGAATTGTACTCAATAATTAAAGACATACGTTTAATCAATAATTAGTTATTGGGTGCAACTCATGGGTTGATGTAAATATATAATGTAACTAGGGATGGTAACTCAATCCAGACCCGGACGAACCCAGATTTTTTGGAGTGGGTTCAACTTGCATCGAATTAATTTTTTATGGAATTCGGATGTAAAAATAGGAACGTGGATATTTTCAGGTCCGAGTCCGGGTTTAAGTGTTTCGAAAATTCGGAACCCGGACTCGGATTTATTTATTTATATATTAATTTTTTAAAAGTATTTAATATAAATATAAATATATTTTTTATTTTAGTCAAAAAATTATTTTTTAAATTATAAATAATTATTTTTTTATTTTAATTTAAATAATTTTTAATAAATTCAGGTTTAAAACTTAGAATTCGGAAACCCGGATTTTCCGGGTTAAACCCGGACCGGACCCGAATTGAAAAAACTCGGATTTTAATTTGGATCCGGTATAGAAATTCATTATCCGGGTCCGGAACCGGAAAGCCTAAACCCGGACCCGGACCCGAAAATTGCCATCCCTAAATGTAACATAGCAATGACCCAATTTTTTTTTTTTTTTTTTCTAAATCATGATGTGTGTAAGAGCAAAGTGTTTCTCCAGTATTTGCAAAACAAAACCACAGGATATATATATATGAGTGGTTTTCACATCCAGGAACTTGGATTGTAAAAATAATGCCGGAGTGTGGTTGTGGTCGATCTAACTATCACTTTATATGTTATTTATAATAATTTATTTCAAACATGAGGGATCATTTGCATAAATTTTTTTATAATTTTTAAAAGTTGAAAAATAAAAGAATGAAAGTATGAAACTGATTTAGAGAGAGAAAAGTCAACTTTTTTTTTTTGTGGTGGAGGTTTTATGGCTATTAAGGAAATTAAAACGCAATCTGGATTGTTATTTGCCAACAGTTTGGTCAATTTTGGCAACAAATTTTTCATAAATCAAAATGTAAAGCCAATGAGTTCTCATGGACTTATTACATGCTTTAACATCAAATTACACCCTTAAAAAGTTAAATTGCACAATTTTTCCTCTTTGACAAATAAGAGTACTACACAATATAACATCAAAATTATACAAACTGCTACTTTAATTTAATAATCCATTAAGAGTCGTTCATCTGTTACAATAAAGGGGAAAATGAAAAGAGTTAACCACATATTTATTAAATTGAATAAAGAACTAGAAAATAAAAGGTCCAGTTTGCATTTTAATTTCCGGAAGAGCCATAAAACCCGCGCTTATTGCTTGAATAATGACCTCCACCTCCGAAAAATAGTCAACTTTTCTCTCGCTAAATTAGTATCATTCCTTTATTTTTTAGCTTTTGAAAATTGTGAAATTATGCAAGCGGGATCTTTTGTTGAAATAAATTATTATAAACAAAATATAGAGTGATATTATTACTACAATTTAGCTTTCTAGATGTGAAAATCATTATATATATATATATAATTATTCTCAATCGCCTTCAATTTTTTATATATAGATATGCTTTTAAACTGAACAATTTAAGAGAGTTAAGTTTTAAATGAACTATAAAATCGTATGGTTGAAGAGAATTAAAACTTAGCTCTCTTAAATTTTACAGTTTAAAAGCATGTTTGCATAAAAAAAAAAAAAAAAGACGTCCGCACTAATATATATATATATATAGAGAGAGAGAGATAAATGTTCTAACGAGGGAATAAAGTCAATGATCAATTAAAAACAAAAATTATAGATTCCAATGTACCTTTTTTTTGTATTTTAGCTCATCCCTGATTATATTAAATTTTAATAATAAAATCAATAAAATTAGTATATTGGTTTTTTTAATTGTTAATAGTTAATAATTGTTTTTTATAAATAGAGTAAGTAAATTAAATATCATGTTATATATGGTATGTGATATGTGCTGCAATAGCTTTAACTTTAATAAAAATTAATTAATTTAATCAATTAATTGTATGTTGATTGTTAAGTATATGTAAGTCGTTAAGTAGTAAATGCATGAAACGTGAGCATGAAATTTAAGGTTTTGTTTTTATAATAAGAATTTAGATATAGATATGCAAAAAATATTCTATTATTTTGGGAAATGAATAATTAGATATTATAAATTAATTGATAATTAATTCCTTACTTTTCTATTATGGAATATGAACAATTTTGAATTTTTACATATACAATTATAACCTAATCAATTAATCATATAAAAAATTAAAAATATTATGATGAAAATATCGAATTAAACAAGTTTCATAAAATTAAATTAATAAATATTCAAATTGATTTGTCATAAGATTATGTTCATAATATTTTTTGTTTTAATTTTTGAATGAATGACTTGAATTAGCCTATATTCGAATCAGATTAAATCAGGTCATAATATTAATTTGAGTTCGGATGAAATTTTTGGCAACCTGATGAACTCAAAATTTGATCGGATTGACCTGAACTCGAAAATACCCAACCCTATATTTATGTATGTATGTACATACAATAAGTGTCATATATAATCTTTTAGGTTTCATACCATTAGTTGGCGTGGGCACACTTAAAGTATGTTTGAGATTGAAGTTGGACAACTATAACTTTTAAAGTTTAACACTAAAGTGTTTGATAAATACTAACTGCTGTAACTTATAAATTATGTTAATATGATTTTTTATTTTTATGATAAAAAATCTATTATATATTTAATAATTTTATGAAAATTATTATTTAAAAATTATATTTACTACATATTATTAACTTTATATTATAATTATAATTTTTTTCTACACCAGTTATAACTTAAAAATTACAGCACCTCAATATCAAATATATTCTTAGTTGATTATTGTTAGGCGCCTCCTTGGATCCATTACCCAAGCCAACTCAAGTATATTTACGTCATTTTATCCATCTTCAATTCCCATTGTTTGATTGTAAGCAATTAAAATTCACTAGGAAGTTCAACATTGGAATGATTTCAAATGGTCAAAGTAGATTTTTACCAGTAATATTGGAACCACAAATAATAAAACTCTTCTATGTAAGAAATAAATTATATACGTGGAGAAATAAGTTATACGGGCATGCATGAACAGCCAATGCAGGAATATAACAGAAAACTTGCATCATGCGGAAAAGGACGCACCTCAAGCTTTCGTCAAATGTCTGCATGTCCAGGGCTCGGGCCTTACAATCCGGCCATTCCTATTGCGTTGGCAGCGTTGATTGTGGGTTTGTAATCAGTTTGGGAATTGGAGCTGCACGGGTTCCATTATTTCAATAACATCGGCCATTTGTCATAACATTGGCTTTTATTATCTTTAAATAGTTTTATTTTGTCAAAAAATTTATTCCTAAGGTTGTGTTATATAGTAAACAGCTTCTGTTGTAATCACGATGAATAAAACAATCTCTTCTGTTGGAGTGGTCAATTTTCTTACTCTTCCTTACATTATAATAGAGGATCTCGAATTTCTCATTATTAAGAATAATTTCTTATGTTGAATTTCAATTTTTTATTTTAGGAATATTATCATTCTAGTACTTTAAGAATTGTGAAATATTAAATGAATACAATAATTATTAAACGACTACTATAATAAAATATCAAATTTACTTTTTATAGTAAAATACACAAATATCAAATAATAGATATAAAATTATTTTTATGCTCCGAAATTGTTAAATAATAATTTGAACGTTGAATTTATTATAATTATATAGATATTTTTATTTAAAAAACACAACCTATTTTTTAAATAAAAATATTTAGGAATATTTTTGTTAACTCACTATTTTTATAATTATAATAAATTCATGGTTATTTATAAATTCATGATTAAAATTATTATTTAACAATTTATAAGCATAGCGATGATTTTATATCTTGATTTGATATTTGTGTATTTTGCTATAAAAAGATAAAATTAATATTTTATTAATTGATTAACTGATCAATTAACAATTCTAATAAAAAAGTAGTAAAATGAAAGATTTTGGGTTCGGTATTTCATGACTTGGCTGTTGAAGGAGGAGGCTCTACCTTAGCATACCACACATTCCTGTCAGGCAGGATTCTTTTATGACAGGTTGGTTTATTCATCCAGAACAGTAAGAATAAAAGAATCAGCAGTGAATGAGAAATCATCGATTTCAGTCATAACAAGCTCACCAACTTCAGGTTGCTTATAGCATCATCCATTGATACTGGGAGGGCAAAACCCTCATTTACCTTTAAACTTAGAAGTTGAGTTAGTAGGACATTTTTTAAATGAAATCTCTACACTGACAACTCAAGAATCTTATTATTTTATTCCTAGGATTAGTGCAAGTCAAGTAAAGAATCAATCATTCAATATTACCTCGACTCAAGAACTAAATCGAAATTTTCAACAGCTAGTAGTAAAACAATAAAGAATAATAATTATTGTAGTCTTTTGATATTTCACAATTCTTAAAGTAGTAAAATGATAATAACTCTAATTTTATCTAATTTTATACTATGTTTGGCTTTGATTGTATAAACTTTTAATAGTCAATGACAGTCAACAAATAAACTTTTCAAAAATTGGATGCCGCATTAAAATTTTCAATAGCTAGAATAGTAAATTGAAGAAAAGCAAAACATGTAGATCCAATATAACACTCACTTTATTAATTTTCAAAATCAATTTTTTTATTATACACATCCTTGCCCTTATGAATATCAAAATATATTTAGGATTATGATTCAATACTGAGTTAAATTTTTGCTGAGCACTAAATTATTGGTCAAGATTTATTTTTAATTTTACTTTTATATTTTATTTGTCAAACAACCACTTATTAGTGATCTTTATCCCATTTAAAAAGTTAATAATAATATAAAAAAATTATTCTATTCATTTTTTTTTCTTTGACCAGCCATAAAAATATTGTCAAAATGATGATCCCAGATCACAGAATGCTTTTACTTTTGCAAAAGTAAAATAAAATCACTTTCTTTCATCAGTAGTAGCAATTTGCTTTTATATATGTATATAAAGTTGATTTTCAATATCCCTAGTTCTTATTATTTTCTTGAGATATTAATTTTCATTTTCGTATTTGTAAAATAGATAAAAGAATTAACACTATTCAAATCCATGCTTATAAGTTAATGGGAATTTGGGAATCATTCTTTCATTTACTTACAAATTTTTGGTAAAGGAATGATAAACAAGTGTGTGGAGCATATACACTATTGAGAATCAATAAAGAAATTCTAATTCTCAAAAGAATAGAGACGTCCAAAATAATTAATAATATTATATTATTTTAATTATTTAATTATATTTTTACTATTATTATTATTATATAATATTAAAAAAATAATTAAAAATATTTTAATAATTCATAATCATTCATTTCAATTTCAGGACAAATTAAACGTATCAATAAAATTATAATTTATTTCAAATCTAATTCTTAAAATTCAAACAATCAATTTATTTTATTTAACATTCTTTATTTTTCATTCCAAATTATTCCAATTACTAATTAATAAATACACCATTAATTTATCTCATGAAACCATTGCATCGGAGTTCCCATCAGAGTTCAAAACCCTTGTCCTAGTTAACTTGGCAAAGATGAGATACTAACGCGCACAATTGTCAATCAAGTGTCAAAGTTTCGATTTTTCTTTTGTGGGCTTTCTTTATATACATACATATTCCCCAAATCATTAACCAGCATGAACGGGAATACATATGTAGAATGTATAAGAATGAAGTGTTTTTGTGTTACAAAAACCACAAAAACAAGCCCTACCCCCCTTCCAATTTCTTTGGAAAAAAAATATCAAATCAATGTCATGTCGGAATTTGCAGGTCACAACTTCAACTTCAGAATGCATAACGATAGATGGCATCGGCCACACCATCTTCGTCATTGCTGGCACCAATTACATTGGCAACAGCTTTTGCCTTCTCAGATCCATTACTAAGAGCAATACCTAGAGAAGCCAACTCGAGCATCTCAACATCATTTTCTCCATCACCAATTGCCATTATCTGGATGCAAGTAATTAAATTCATTCGGAATCCCAAAATTAGAACAATTTCAAAATTAGAGAAAACAGTGAGTGTAATGGAACTGCTTCTTCAAATTAGAAAGATTAGAAAGCTATATCCAACAAAATCAGAAACATGCATATGACAGAAAAATGCTATTCTTCAAACAAATGCTTTTTGATGGAGATCAATACCAATGAATTATCAAGTTGACCCTAAAATAAAGAACAGAGAGGAAAAACAAGGGTAAAAGATGTAAGAAGACAATATTAAGCCATACCTCCTTTGCACTGACACCCAAATGATCAAGCAGCATCTTAACCCCACTTCCCTTTGAAGTTCCAGGGGGAACGATTTCAAGCATGTCAGGAATGGCTTGGACAACATTTGCACGATCTTTTGTTGCCTCTGACCAGTATGGCCGTATGGTAGTAGCAACTCCCTCCGCAGTGTCTAAAAAGATAAGCTTCTGCAATTCCAAAAAGATGAGTGTCTCAAAAAGAACCAAAAAAGGTTATTAACCCAAAAAACAACTTTGAATGTCGTCACCAAGAAATAATATTCTTTTATGTGGAGAAAAAACATCAGTGTGGGCAAACACATCAGAAAAACCAATCCAAGGGTCAATATTTGTTCCAATTCCAAAATAAGAAAAAATAAGGAGCCGGCAAGAAAACTTGCATGTTTGTGGTGCACCGAGAAGCTTAAACAAATGAAGCATTAACAAACATAACCAATTGAAGCATTAACAAACATTACATTCAAACTAAAAGACTGACATTAATATCTATTTACAGCTGAAAGTAACCAATCAGTCAATACCAGCAACACAATGGTGCGTATTCGCAAGATGCTTAGCCTTAACAATTCCATAGATTTCCTCTCTTCTCAGCATTGCTTAGTGAAAATAACAAATTAAAAATAAATGTGCATCCTAGCAGAGGAAGTATTAGGTTGCCTATAAGCATGAGATTCTGTATCCAGATATACCTGTATGTCAGTAGCAGCCAAGAGATCCTCAATAGCAGGAATGATCTCTGCCTGTAAAAATCTTTTGTGAAAAAGTTGTCATAAGAAGCAAAAATTGTATTTGGGAGAAAGAAATGTCAGTTACCTTTGGCTCATGATATGTAGTATGCAGTGAATCAACAAGTGGATGATCGAATAAAGTTAGACAACGATCCCCAGAGAATGCGATAAGAGGAACCTTATGCTCCCAAGAGTACCAATATGCCTGCATTTGATAGCTACGCAATTACACTTTAATATAGGTAAGAATTATCTTTCAATTTATGCTAAAGAATCTTGCATCTATAGTCTTGATGGTCAATCACCATCCAACAATTCATTTGGGGAAACAGTAGCACCAGTGTTAAACAGAAGATGCCTATGAGTTCATATAAATTTTTAAAGGACTAATAGAATGTTGGTTTCAATAAATGAATATTAAAGGTCATAATCGCTTGTTTCCAGGAAAAGATAAAGCATGTTGATTGCAATATAAATAGGCAGGAATGCAGTTGATTTTAAAATTACTGTAAAATGTAGTTATACTCTTTTATTACTCATTGAAATTTTTGTAATTTCTTTTCTCTCTCACTAATAATTTTTTCTTGTTTCTTACAAAAAAAAAAGTATTTTGACTTTGTCTCCCCTTCATATTTACACGTTACTAAAAAAACGACCAATCTACCCCATACTCATACTACTAAAGCTAAAGCCTAAAGGCAATCACATCCGATGTTATTTGCAGCCAACAAAAATACAAATCCTGTTATTGTCAGAAGAAGAGCCAGTTCATGCATAATGCACTGAACCAGCAACCACCAACTGAAACATGAGATCACTACAGGCAATGAAGCAGTCTGCATTTCAATAAATTGCATAAAATAAGGCCTCAAATGACAATATCAATATTGTTCGGGACAATTGACTGCAAAGTTGCAAGTGGCCACTGCTTGCTAGTATGATACAGAAATATATCCTGTCAACGTGATAAAAAGAAAACAGACTCATCACTCATCAAGCGCATGCACAAGAGCACACATACAAGTATACTTGAACTTTCAAGTTTCTTAGATCCAGGTTAATATAAAAGCTAGTCAAACTTGTATCAACGTTGAAACTAATCCCAACTAGAATCACACAGAGATGTTAACATGTTACCTCTCTGCAGAAATCTGGATCTAAATTTCTTCTAAAAATTTCCCGACCCTGTCTACCATAAACAAGCAATCCCTGCAGTCAAATAGAAACAGCCAATAAGATACAAAGTATAATAACAGAAATACATACACAAACATCTTCATGCTGAAAAGCACAAAATACAAGAAAGAACCTGTACAAAAACCCCTGGAGCAAATTCTGAAATAATGCCATCTCTACCAACTAAATCAACCTTCTTCAGAGCACTTATCACAGCTGGACGAGTCTGTTTTAAAAATTTCAATTCAACATTGGAAAATCAGAACCTTCATCAAACAAGCAACATATTCAACATAAGGAAAAAAAACCCCCCAACCCGCCCCACCCCTCCTCCCCATCTTCCCAAAAAAATAAAATTGGAAGTAAAAAAAGCAGCAGCCATCCAAAGAAAACTAGACTTATTGAAAAAGTGACAATAAAAAGAAACTAAAATGTATTTGGGTTCAACACAAATAATATATAGAGATACTTTTAGAAAAAGTCCTAATTGTCAGAAAAAAAATAAATAAGGGAATTAGATTCCATGTGTTCTTACTTTTCCAGTGGCTACCACCACTTTCAGGCCCCTTGACAGTGCCTCCTTCAGAGCTTTTGCAGTTGTCAATGAAATTTGACTTTGGCTGTTCAGCAGTGTACCTTGAATTTGAATATAGTAAATCAGTAAAAAGCATAAGGGAAAATGAAGAAAGAATCAAAGATTGGCAGGTGCACTCTCACCATCCATATCGCAGAAGATATAGCTGAATTTTGGTTTATAGAATCGTAGGCTGCCTTCTTTTTTCCTGTCTTTTAACTTTTGCTCTGTAAGAGTAACTCACTACAACTTATATACAGCTACTAACTGAATAAAGAGAGTATGCATCTAATTGAAAGACCTATAAGATATAATTACCATCTGAGATTTCAACTTGAAGATTTGCGTTGGTTTCAGAATCATAAGCACTTCGTATCAATCCTTTTCCTTTCCACCCAAGACTTTCTAAAAGAAACTCCTCATTATTCTCCATCTCTGCTTCGGCTTCTTCGCTAATCTCATGATCAAAACCCAAAAGATGCAACAATCCATGAACCTGCAGAGAGTAAAGAGATGTGTTATCCACACAAGCAATATTATCAGAGACAATTAAAGTACAGTACTTTGATATGTCAATTTACTTAATTTGGTTTGCTTTCATCACACTTTTTAGAAATATTGGACCGAAAGATGTCTTCCCAGCACAATTTCCTCCACTCCACGCCAAACCCCAGAACATGCAGACACACAATATTTGGCATGATATGAAGAAAAAACCAATAGATAAATTTAGCTTTTGTCTCTGCGAAGAGAACAATCTTCAGTTTTGAAAAAAGATACACTGAACAAACAGCGAACCAATTCTTTGAGATAACTTTCTCCAGCTGAATAAAAGATTTGCTTAACTAACCATGAGGATGCGTATTTCATCAAGAAGTGAGTGCCCTCTTTCCTTCGCTTGTCTTGCAGCAGTCTCAACGGAAATGACAATGTCACCTAACATGAGCTAACAAAGAAAAGAAGTATGTAAAATTGGGTAGTGGCGATAGATTTTTTGATCAAAAGATAAGCATCTTACAATTGGAAGTTTGAGTTCAGGGACATGTTGTGACATGGAGAGAACATCAGTGGCATGGTCCTCATCCCTCCATTCTTTGTTAAGTTTACGAATGAACTCATCATTGCAAAAGAGTATGGACAACTCAATGCTTTCAAACCCACCAACATCTTCTATGGCAGTATCTCTTGTTTTATAAGTTGAATCTTTCAAACCATCAAATGATAACTTCATCAAAATTGGTGCATTAAGACGGAGCATTTCTGCAATATTCTGCAGCATGTACAAAAGAAAAAAGATATTTTGCAAATAAGACACAAGTGCAATTGACAAAACGAGTCAACAAAGAGCATGCCTAAGCTACGGTTTTGGCTGCTGGTTATGGACAAATCAACATTTAATTTTCAATCTTCGCAGCAAATATTTACAATTAAAAAAGGTAACAATTTGACACATTGACAAATGGCATAATATTTACCCTCCATTCTCTAAAAGAAGTATCCCAACATTTCCATCCAAGTATATCGACGGCATTCGATTTGATAACTAGTAAAATTATTTATATAGTAGCTGCTAATAGTAACAGTGAGTGTTTACATAAGACTTTAATTGTTGACTTTTCAAAAATTAAGCAGAAATACAGCAACATAAGCTTAATCTATTGAAATTCAAATCTATAAGAATAAACATAACAATGAATATGTGTGCGTGTGCGTGTGTGCGTGTGTGTGTTTTTAATAAAAATAAATAAAAATATGTACCAATACTTCGGGATCATCAGGCAACTCGTCTTCGATGCAAATACTGACATTGAGCTCCAACTCCTTCTGCTTGCTCTTCGCTGCTCGTCTCCGCACTTTGCGGTACCCTCTCTGTTCAGCGAAAACCTTTCTCGACGATCGCACCACGCTCTCCTCCTCTCTTCTACACAGCACGTGGAATCCCCGACCGAATATCGACGACGACCTCGATGGAGAAGATGCATCCAGACGGTGCGTTTTGTAAGAAATGATGGAAGGTGAGTAGAGGAAGGAGATGGCGGCCGAGGAGGTACGGGTAAGAGAGAGAGGAGTGGCGCGTGAGAGTATACGCGCCATTGGAGCGGTCGAGGAAGGGAGAGTGCGGAGTAAGGAGGAGAGGCGAGGGAGCATGTAGGCTTATGTTTTTTGGCATGTACAAACGATAAATTTAACGCGGGCGTAATATTCTGGCCTGTGTGTGAGAGCTTCGTGTTGCGTGATAGCGACGTTGTCGACGAAGTGAAAACACAAACATAATTATTGGAGAATTTCTAAGTTTCGAGATTTTTTTATTTTAGTGAGTTATATAAATAATTATTGTACAAATTGATATAATAATATATTAGTATTAATTGTACAAACTGTACTCAATTTTCGTCAGGTAAACAGTAATATAAATTCCTATAAAAGGAAAATACTAATATAAATTAATTTAATACAAGTGTAAAACCGGTTGCCCAAACACTCGCTTAGGCTTAGCCCACCAAAATCCCCATCTCTCTGTCTCTCTTCTCTGATCTGGTTTTGCCCCATCTCTCTAAACCCAACTTTAGATCCGTTTGACCTTTTATTAACTTGTTCCAACAAAAATAAAATTAAAAATTAAAATTCCCTCCATCTCAGCTTTTGATTAGCTGAATTTTAATTTTTCGCCCTAATTGCGGGAATTGTATGCCCTTTTTTTTTCAAGTTCAATTGGGAGCCTTTGCCTTTTGCTGTTTGCTGTGATCAGGTTACTGAAATGGCGGGTTCTTTGAGGTACGGAATCAATAAACCAATCTCTATTGCTGAGCCCACTCAAGCTGATTTTCAACGTAATATAGAATTGGAGAAGGTAAATTAATTTTTGTTTTTTTTTTAATTTTATTTCCTGACAACGTTAATTTAAAAAAAAAAAAAAACTGATTTTTGTCGTCCTGTTTTACTGTTGTTGTATTGCAAGTTTTTGATTGATTCGAGTCTATACGCGAGCGAAGAAGAAGATGCTAAGAGAAAAGAGGTTATTGGCCAACTGGATGGGGTACTTAATTGTCCATTTACTTCAAATATACTAGTTTTATGCTTCACATTATGGTTTTATTATGCATTACTTGAATGCTACTCTAGGAATTTGCTTACTTGTGATTATCTAACTAGTGGTTTTGAACAACTTGATTTATGCTTTAATTAATTGAGTGTTTATTTTAATATTTAATTTGTTTTTATTCCCTATGTGGGGTGATTCACACTAATGGATTATTGTTGTAGATTGTAAAAGCTTGGGTTAAGCAATTGACTTGCCAAAGGGGATATACAGATCAGATGGTGGAGGATGCAAATGCAGTTATTTTTACTTTTGGGTCTTATCGCTTGGGGGTAAGTTTGATTCTTTATTTGCTCTTCATTGTTGTTGAGGATTTTTCTTTTGTTTTGTTTTTGTCATCCTCTCTTAGTATTAATGCACGGTCTGCAGCTGGATTTTTAATTTTCACCACTGATAGCATATGAACTTTGCTTTGTGGATACTACTAGAAAGTAGAAACTGATATTTCTATGTGCTTAGCAATTTAGAAGAGATGATGGCCCGAACGTAATGCCCATATTGTAGGAACATTGTCTTTCTTCTGTGAATTAGTATCTTGACATTTACTGATACAACTTTGACAGGCACATGGTCCAGGGGCAGATATAGATGCTTTATGTGTTGGGCCTTCTTATGTGAGTCGTGAGGTAAGTAATAGATTTGGGCTATTTAATCTGTTTAGGTTCTGGTGAATCTGAACACCCGGTTCTTGGCTGTTACTAATATGTGGAGGTTTTCTTCAGGAAGATTTCTTCATTATTTTGCATGATATACTGGCTCAAATGGAAGAAGTTAGTGAACTTCAACCAATTCCAGATGCTCATGTTCCAGTTATGAAATTCAAGTTTCAGGGAATCTCAATTGATCTTCTTTATGCAAGTATTTCTCTTCTGGTTGTTCCAGAAGTAAGGCTGTTATTTATTTTTGTTTTTTCAAATTATTTTTTTTTTCCAGAATACTTTTGTTCACTTTATTTTTCTTATTACTTTTTCTTAGATCTGGATTCAACTTATCACAGCACTTTGATGTCATTCTAGTTCCGAAATTGACTTGTTTACAGGACATAGACATTTCGCAAATGTCTGTGCTTAATGATGTTGATGAGCAAACTGTTCGAAGTCTTAATGGATGCAGGGTTGCAGATCAAATTCTCAAGCATGTTCCAAATGTTGAGGTGAACATATTATGTACTTCACTTGGTCTTATTTAGTTAATCATTGATTTGAACATCCTTTAATCCCTTGTAATATTGCAGCACTTTCGCACGACGCTTAGATGTCTGAAGTTCTGGGCTAAAAGGCGTGGTGTTTATTCAAATGTAAGAGAAGTAACCTCTTTGTTTTTTCATTGTCATTGTCATTTTCGCTTCATTACAGTGTTTTAATTCTTTCTCTCTTTGTGTGCAGGTTACTGGATTCCTTGGTGGTGTAAATTGGGCTCTTTTGGTTTCACGGGTGTGCCAGCTTTATCCCAAAGCAATTCCTAGCATGCTAGTTTCTCGGTTTTTTAGAGTGTATACACAGTGGCGTTGGCCGAATCCTGTCATGCTGTGTCCAATAGAAGAGGATGAGCTAGGGTTCTCAGTGTGGGATCCTCGTAAAAATCCCCGGGACCGATCTCATCATATGCCTATAATAACTCCAGCATATCCTTGTATGAACTCTAGTTATAATGTCTCTCTAAGTACTCTTCGAGTGATGACGGAGCAGTTCCAGTGCGGTAACAGGATCTGTGAGGTGAGAGCATACTCTGTAAGTTTTTACCTCCATGGCTGCATAGGTTTGGATATTGATGCTTCATCCTTAGTAATCTATTCCCAACACAGGAAATTGAACTGAACAAGGCCCAGTGGAGTGCCCTGTTTGAACCTTATCTTTTCTTTGAGGCATACAAGAACTATCTGGAGGTTGATATTGTTGCAGCAGATGGTGATGATTTGCTAGCTTGGAAAGGCTGGGTGGAGTCTCGGTTTAGACAACTTACCTTGAAGGTATAGGATATGTCTTCAAAGTGTTCTGTCAAAATGGGTTTATGCCACTGCTTTACAGCCAAGATTCTGAAGAATTCGTGATAACTATTCTAACTATATATTTTTTTTTTAAATTTCCATGTGTCTCTATTTAGATAGAGCGGGATACAAATGGGTTGCTGCAATGTCATCCTTATCCAAATGAATACATAGACCAATCCAAACCATGCCCAAATTCTGCCTTTTTTATGGGCTTACGTAGGAAAGAGGGTGTAACTGGTAAAGAATGCCAGCAGTTTGATATACGAGGAACGGTTGACAATTTCAGAGAAGAGATTGGCATGTATATGTTTTGGAAACCAGGGATGGATATTTATGTTTCTCACGTACGCAGAAGGCAGCTTCCTTCCTTTGTTTTCCCTGATGGTCATAAACGGCCTCGACCATCAAGACACTTCAATGAGCAGGCCGGAAAAACTTGTGAAGATGTCAAAAGGGGCCAGTCTGATTCTTCTGGAAGACATTTTAAGAGGAAAAAAGAACATGGAATGGAGGAGGTGAGGCCAGACAAAAGTGTTAAACGGGCCTCTGTTAGTTCAGAAAGACTACAGCCTGTTTCTCCGGGAATGACAACTGGGGATCCAACTAACAATTCTGAGGTTAGATTATCTGGTGGGCATTTGGTGAGTGAAAAAGATACCATGGTAGCCCACATGCGATTGGATGGAATTGCTGATCATGGATCAGTTGCCTTAAATGATCAGAATTGTATGCTTGTAGATGATTTGTCTGTCACTAACAATGAATCAGAATCATCTGAATTGGTGGAACCCATTTCTAAACCAGGGTTGCTTGCCCGGTGTGAAATTCATAGTGTAGATACTGTATCCTCCAGGAGTCTGATAAATGCGAAAGGCAGTGCCATTCAGGTAGATCAAGAATTAGTCAAACCATGTAATCAGATGGCTGTTGTAGAAGTTGCTGGAAGGGAATATGAGTTGAAGTCTTGCACTCAGAACCTCAGTTGCGAGGTGAGTTTCTCTGTTTGAGGATTTTGGGTTTAAGATTGAGTGGATGGCAGAGAGTGACTCTGGAAGTTTTGGAGATAGTGAGAATCAAGGATCTTTGCAGGGTGAAGACTGTGTTGCTAGTTTGGATACACTTTCAGAAAATGGATGTCTAAATTCCTGTGAGGTCTTTCACAACAGCTTGACAGAGGAATTAGAGGTTTTGAATCTAACTTCCAATCTTATTTGATTTTTCTCATTGATTTATTTTCTAAATTGTGTGTAATAGTTTGCAAAATATTGTTCTTTTACTTTGCTTTTTTCACACTGCTCTTCTGTTTAGTAGGTAAACCCCGGTCACAGAGACTAGCCTGTATTAAAATTGTGATTTAGAGTTGTGAAATTGTCACAAGTTTCCTTTTTAGTTAATTTCCATTAACTTCATTGTGCTAAATGTTTTGCTGGGTGATTTCCTAACTGATGCATATGTGGTGGCAGGTCCTGCACCACTACGTGCTATGTTTCCCGTAACTGTGCTTAAGACCTCACTATGTTTTGTGTCTGAGGATCAGATACATGACCTTTTCTCTTGTTTCTTTATCACTAACATGTTACTTGGAACCTAAGTCCTCTAATTCTTCTTTTGTATTATCTAGCCAAATACTACACTGGGGACCACTGTGTAATCTCGAGATGGAGCTAGGTCAGAATCTTTGCAGAAGCTGGTGTTAAGGCATGAGGCACGTGTTTTAGAAACCCACTATTTATTTATGCAAATTATGATTCCTTTTGCTGTGCTTTTTGGTTCCTGTTGCTTTTTGTGGCAGGTTGACTTTGAAGACAACAGAATGGTGTGTGCGATATGACTCATATGGTAAGATAACAGCTATGGTGGAAGAGGGATTTAGCTTCATGGTTGGTGTCTCATTTATTGCAGAGATTTGCAGAGTGCAATCTTCTTCCCATCGAAATGGTGAGGAAACTAGGTGCAAGCTTTGCCAAATGGGACCACCACACTCAACTATGCACAGAACTGTATATCATGTTGTTTTGGGTCTCTTTAGTTTATTGTTGTAAGAGTTTGGTGCTGTGCCATTGATTTCTACAAGCCCCCAAGAAACTTTTGAAATACACTGGTGCAGTAAAGACTTCTTGTCCAGTTGAGCTGTTTCCTGCTCTCATGGTCGTGGAAGGAGTTAGGTGTAACTCCGTATATTGTATGGAAGGACTTGTATATTAAACAAGAGCCAGTCAGATGCGATGTTGGGTTGTGAGGGTTTGAATTCTGTACCTTTTTAGGTTTCTCAATGATAACAGTTTGTACCTACGTATACTTGCTTCTTTGTAATATAGTCTCTCTTCAACCTACCTGTCCCAAAACGATAGAAATGCGGTAAGAAATTCCATTGCCTTTTATCAAATATATATATATATATATATATATATATATATATATATATAGGATGCGGTGTTTAGAGTTCAGAGGACCTAAATGTCTGATTCCCTCGTCATCTGGTTTTAATGCAACTGATCGTGCAACATAAGTTCTATTACTTGCGTATAGTCATCACAATTAACAAACAGCAAAATTTTGGGATGTGTGAGAGTGAACGGAGAGAATATTGAGGACTGAGTTAAAAGCCATAAAAACATTTCCTACAAAAATATACACGAGTTCTCAACCTACATACAATATAATCTTATATAGCCATTTCATGATTTATGATGCATCAGACATTTTACACCAGGTCACTATCCTCTTCTGCTGCCACCTTCTTACTACGCTTGAAACTGAAAAGATAACTGGCAGTTCCAAGAAGTGGAGCAGCATCAACCTCGCTACCCATCTTTTGCCCCCCGTAATCTTCTGTCGAACAACATCGACGAAGAATCTGCAAAACCTCTTTCATGGAAGGCCTGGAAGATGGTAAAGTGCTTGTACAAATAAGTGCTAGTCTATATACAGTGGTCATTTCTTCCAAGTAACACGGCTCCACAATCTCCTTATCCAATGCATCAATGATAGGCTTGTCTTCCGCATAGTGTCGCCAAGCCCAATCAGCAAGACTAGTGTGCTCATCCCCATAGTTAGCTTCTCTACCTGTTACCAATTCTAGCAGTACCACTCCAAAGCTATATATATCTATCTTTTCATTCACTTTTGTTGTATAGGCATACTCTGCAACGCAAATAAGAGACACGTGTTGAAGAGATGTTATAATTTGAAAACAGCTTTTGATATTGAAAGTTCTAAAAAATATGAAGTTCTTGAATATTTGTTACCTGGGGCAAAGTAACCGAAAGAGCCTGCAACTGCAGACATTGTGTGAGGCTCTCCTTGCTTAGCCAACATCTTGGCCAGACCAAAATCTGCAATTTTTGCTTTGAATCCAGAGTCCAACAAGATATTGCTAGACTTTACGTCTCGATGAATTATCTGGGGAGTGCAGTCATGGTGCATATAGCACAGCCCTTGCGCAGCTCCAATGGCAATCTGAAGTCTCTTTGGCCAATGAAGAACATGATGATGGACAGAACTTGATTCTGATACTGAGCTTCTCTTCCTCCCATGAAGCCATCTATCCAGACTTTGGTTTTCCATGTACTCGTATACAAGAAGCTTTGAGTTCTCACTTGAAATACAGCACCACAGCTTGACTATATTGGCATGCCGAATTGTGCCCAGTATTTCAATTTCAGCTATAAATTCTTTCTCCAACTTGTGATCCAACTTTCTGTTGTTCCATATCCTCTTCACAGCAACAAATTCACCCGCACGGTTGATGTTAATCCGGTACACTTGCCCTGAGCCTCCACTTCCAATTAAATTACTTTCTGTCAAACTTGACAAAATGTTTGATTCTGTGAAATCCAATTGGTGGAATGAGGTCAGCTTCCATGTTGCAAAGTCTCGATTTCGCTTTCTCCTAAGACAGTCTCTAACCACAAACCAGGACAATGATACAGTGACAAGAAGAACAATGATGGCAAGAACTAAAATGAGTGCAAGATGTTTGGAAGAAATTTTGTCAGAGTTGCGGAATATTGAGGGACATTTTGGCAGGTTTATGATTGGATTTTTTACGCAGAGATTGGAATTGTTCAGAAAACTATCATCATATGCAAGGTTATTCAACTCATCTGGGATATTCCCAGAAAGTTTGTTGGAGGATAAGTTAAGAGTGTTAAGCCTCAACTGGCCAATTTCAGGTGGAATTTCACCTGAGAACTGGTTCCCTGACAAGTCTAAAGAGCTCATGACAGGCAAAGACCCAATACCCTTAGGAATTTCACCAAAAAGTTCATTTCTGGCGAGATTCAAATTATTCAGTGAAGTCCAAGAGACTATCTCGGATGGCAATTTGCCCGAAAGCTTATTGCCGTCAAGCAGCAGAGTATTGAGATGAGAAAGACTAGTCAACTCAACCGGAATCTCACCCGAGAAAAGATTGTTGCTTGCCTGGAAAACAATCAAGTTCTTCCAAGACCCAACTCCACGTGGAATTTGACCTGAAAACCGATTGTTACTGATCTCCAATCTTGTCAAATTCCATGCCATTTTGCTTGGTAACTCTCCAGAAAACGCATTGTTACTCAGCATCAAGCTTGACAGATTGAAAGTCGTCCAAAGACCCGAAGGAAGCTCACCAGAAAACCTGTTGCTGTAAAGCTGAACAGTTCTCAAAGTCCTACAATTTCCAAGCGATTTTGGAACCGCCCCACTAAGATTATTTTCGAAAGCCACCACCCCGCGCAGAACACCACGAGCACATAAATTTTCTGGCAACGGGCCGCTGAATTGATTAGTTGACACCTCAAATCCTTCGAGCATGGAATGAAAGCCAAATTCTGGTGGCAAAACTCCACTGAAATTATTATAGAACACCTTAAATTCTTTCAGTGCAGGAATTTTACCTATACTTGCTGGCACCTCTCCTGATAACTGATTATAAAAGAGGCTCAACAGTTGCAAATTCTGTAACTTGCCAAACTCTTCTGGTATTGAACCGGTCAAATTGTTCATTGCAAGATCAACTTGAGTCAATTTCAAAGCTTCAACTGAACTTGGTATCTCACCAGAAAGTATATTATCATAAAGTAACAACTTGCTCAGGTTGTTTAACAAAAACAGGCCGCTAGGAATAGTGCCCATCAGGTGATTACTTGACAATTCCAGGATTTCAAGACTTGACAGATTGCTCATAGCTTCCGGAATCTCGCCTATCAAGTTTGTTTCGGTCATCCACATAGTGTTCAGCCTCTTTAACTTTCCAAATTCAATTGGGATCCTTGCAGGCTGAAAGTTGCCATTATAGGCTAAACCCAGAACTTCTAAATTGGACAGGTCTCCGATTTCTTTCGGAAACGTGCCGTTGAACTCGTTCTTATAGAGGTACAACGTCTGCAACTCCGATAATCGGCCGACACTCGGAGGTATGTCGCCCGTAAAGTTGTTGCCTCCCAGGTCTATGCATTGGAGACCCGAAATCCGGTCAATATCGGATGGTATCGGACCCACGAAATAGTTTTGAGACAGGTCAAGGTTTTGAAGCTTTGTGCAGTTGTAAAGGGATTTTGGGAACTCCCCAGGAATGGAGTTATTGGCAAGGTCGATAGTGGTTAAGTTTTTCAGATCACAGATTACTGGAGGGATTTTTTGGGTGATGCCTTTGTTTCGGAGCGAAATTCCGGTGACCAAATTAGCGGCGCAGGTAATTTCCGGCCAATCACAGGGTGATGACGTGGAGGTCCAGGACTGGAGAAACACTGGATTGCCCAGTTGTTGTTTGAGGTTCAGGAGGATGCTTCGTTCTTCATCGTTTAGGCTTTGGGGAATTACTTCGAAGGGTATGGAGAGGAGAACGAGGAGAACCAGAGTGACAGGTATTTTTGGAAATGCTGAGGCTACTTTGGACATTTCGGATTGTTAGTTTCTCAGGTTGGTTTGGTATTTTATTGCCGGGAATGAAGACGATAGGAAGCAACGGTAATTTGAAATTTTGTTATGAGTAGATCAGCTGCTCGGGGTTATAAGTAAGGTCTCGGAAACTAAAATGACACTGTAAATCTTTATAATTGCATATGTGCCACAGCCACTGAGAAAGTAATGATTATTCGTCTTCGATCAGTCAACTTAAACAGTGTAATTGTTTCCACCACGAATCAACTAAATCGAGTATCATTACATGTGGGTCCTGCACTATTTTTTTCTTAAGAAAATATTTTACTAAAATTTCATACAAAATTATATTTATATGAAAATTTTCTTGAATGCAATTATTAATTATTAGGTTTGGTGGAGAAAAGGTTTTTTTTTTTTTTTTGGTCAATGGTATGTAGATTTAATTTCCAGGCACCATGTTTCATGCACATTGTTATGACAAGTCTTTTTTTTTTTTTTTTAATTTTAACTTGCAAATTTTGGCGGAACGTTCCGGCGCCTGCTCTAGAAGTGGAGAGGTAGTTTTACCATTAGCCTTTGTGCTTACTGCTTTGCATAACCTTGAAAGCGAAGAGAATACGCACTCAATACTGGGGCAGTTCTGTAATTTTCTAACTAGATACAGGCTTTCTTTAACTTGCAGTTAGCCAGCTTCTGCTTGAGCCGCCCGGCTCTGCGGCTTCTGGGCATCTGAGTGATCGTCGTGTGAAAAGATCAGCTATCAAAATAATATAATGGGAAATTTACACTGGACCCCTTCTTGTTGATTGTAGTTTGCAAATATCTATCATGTAGGTCGCCTTAATTTCTTTTCTTTTCATATAAGCCCATTGACTGCTTTTGACCATTGCATAATGCTCATACCATATGCGTAAATTCGTTTTTTCGCCTTAGAAAGATTTTCAATTGTATTTCTTATTTCTCTTTTAATTTTTATTTATTTTAAAGAAAACTTTTTTACTCTTTATGTCTTCTCTTTATAAATATATTAATGAATAAAGAGTAACAAAAATTTGTGTGAAGAATATACAAGTTAAGTTGCTTATGTATTCTTTTATTTGAATCAAGTGTTGAATTTTTTATGCTTTGACCTGAAATCTTGCTCTTATTTCCAAGCACAACAACAACAACGATGGTAATATTTGCCTCGTTATAAATGATAATCATGATGAACTATAATTATTATATGTTTTGTCGTCGTTTTATGATGAATAATTGATGCAGCTATTTACGGGTGAGCAAAAAATTGGAATTGATCCAAGTTAGTTCAAATAAATAAATAAAAACAAAGACAATTGAAAGTCAAATGAAAATAAGTTGATTTGCCCACCCCCAAATTTATTATGTGAAGATAATTATTATGACATATTTTGTTTATACAATAATATTATTTAACTTTATCTAACCTTGCGGTTATAAAATGAGATTATGCTAAAATTTAGAATAAGGCTTTTACGAGATAAGTTAACAATTCACTTTCTAATATTTGATTTGAGTTGGATTTTATGTGTAAAGACAATGAGCGTAGGGTTAATTCGTGCTTTATCGTTTAATGATGTATATTTCCTTTACGATTTCTCATGTATAATGTTGTACATATACCTTAAGTAATATAACTGTTTGGACAAATTTTAAAGGTGCTTGGCATGATTAATTGTGATTTTGATGAAGCCCCGTAGATATAACTCAACTAGCAATACATACATGTAAGGATTGGTGTCACTTTGTTATTTTAAATATTTTTATAGGTAAAATTAATGTTCTAATAGTACTTCTAGGAGTTTGATCAAGTGATTTTTAATTTTAATTTTTTTTTTTAGCCTACCACAGATATTTGAATCTTGGAGAAGAGGTAAGGGCTAAAAAAATCAATAATGTTATGCTTATTTAATTTAGATACTTAATTATGATACTTACTGATGTGTCACTAATTAATTAATTTAATTATAAATTACTAATCTATCACCACTTAATAAATAACATATAAGATATTCTAAATTCTTTAACTTAGAATGAATCAAATCTCTCCAAGTAAGATTCGAACATACGATCAGTTAATTAACAGCCAACTAGTTTAATTATTGTTCTCAATCCATGACCAATATAAACTTGAAGTTTCCTCCTGAAACTTCTTCGTAGTGGTTCTGTTCTATGCTTTGTTTTATAAAGAATCTCAAAGTGACTCCATTTCATTATATTCCATCCATATCCTAATTTCATTAATGTAATATGAGTATTTCATCTAAATATTCAAAGTGAGTAAACAAGACATTACTCAAACAAATTTAAAACTTTACTTCATCGACCTTTTAAAAAATTATATAAATAAAATAGATAAAAGGCTTGATGGTCAATGCTGGTCAAGATTCAAGAACTTGTTAGTAACCAAAATCACTTGGGACTAAAGACGGCAATGAGTAGCACTCGTGGATTTACCATTACCAAACTTGTATTTGTAAAAAACTTGAATTACGAAATTTGCCTATAATCTGTAACAAGTTTTTATTTTTTTTAAAAAAAAAAATCCTCTCACTGCAAGTTTTAACAATTATCAAACCAACTGCAGCATTAAAACAAATTTATAACAATAGTCTAAAAACTTAAATTTTATAACAATGGTCTATAAAATTCACATACAATACTCAATTATAGATTTTATTGATATAAATAAGAAATTAAAATTTCAACATTAAAATAAATATATAAAATATATTAATTTAACACAAAATATTTATGTTGTAAGCAAATCACCATCACTAATATCAATATCTTGCCACATCTTTTAATAAATATATAAGTATTTTCAACAATATTAATAAGTAAATTTTGGATAACTACCATTAACAATTAATTAAATAAATAAAAAGTAACTTTAGTAAGCAATCATTACGTTTAAGCAATTAAAGTAAAATAAATAAAATAAATCAAAATAAAATATTGGTAATATCAAACTTAAAAATTATAAAATTTGTATTGATTAAAAACTTATTGTATCTATCTTAATACAAAGATAGGTTAGGTTTAAGAATTAAAAACTTTAAATTTCATATACTTATAATTATTATTTTTATGATTAAAATTAAAAATATAAATAATTAAAATAAATAATACAGGTTGACGGATATTCACTCATGTATTTTAATAGATTTTTTTCTTAATATAAAACTTATCCGTAACTCGCAACATGTTCAAATTTAAAATGCCAAGTAAAATTATCCACAACGGATGAGTTTTTGAGGGTGGGTTTGGATGGATTTTCAGGTTTGGAGTTAATTTTTCCATCCCAACTTTGGACTTGAACGATGGCTTCTGTAAAGTACAATTCATACAAGATGTTTATACCAAACAACAAGAAGTGCAGTGTAAATTACCATCAGATAATAAACAGATCTAAAAATCAGCTAAGGCCTAAGGCCGAGGCCCAGTCAAAAAGGTAAACAAGTCAATGCCTTGGGAGTCAAAACAAAGGAAATATTGACTTTAGACTTAATATCGTCATTATCCATGCCGTCATGTCACATTAGCATATGGCAACTTGGCAAGTGATCGGAAATTTCTACCACTGATAATTGTTTTTTTTTTTTTCCTAAAATAAGAGTGCATTTTGTTGTTGTGTATTGACTGAGAGAACCTGATCCACATCTGGGTCAATTCAAACTTTCAAAAGATAATACTATTTTTTAAAACGATAATGCAACGCAAATAACTTTATAAAAAAAAAATTGTCGCATTAAACTCATATATTTGATTTTTTTTCATAATCTGTATTTGTTTTAAAGACTATACAATACAGTACTTGTCAATTCCTTCCAGATCATGAAGAATACTAATCTATTGCGTTTAATGGTAGTTTGCCAACTTAACTGGCTCATGCTTGCTGTTCAATATTCAATTTACTTCCAGAAACAAAATATACACTCCAGATTTAAAGCGCATTAAAGAGAATTCTTCTAGACAATTGACAAGTCCATGAAAACGAATCTAATAACTCTTCTATGATTTTCAACATATTCATTGATTCCTTTAATATACCTTCTTAATCGTATCTCGGTATTTCCTTTTGTTTGTTAAATTATTGCACTAAAAAATGCTTTGAGTGCTTTTGTGTCCATGTAAGAGAGAATTTTTTTTTTCGAATATTTAGAAAAAAAAAAATTTGGCCATTTGACAAATTTTTTATAATAACTGTTCGTGAATTCATAATGTAATATTAAAATTCAACTTTATTTTTACTCTTTTCGATGGTGCCTAACACAAAAAAAAAATTGTAATTTTTTTAATAATAACTAAAATATTTAATTTTTATTTTAATTAATGTGATAAATAATGTGTTACTATTTAATTATTTTTTAAAAAAATAAAGAACTTGTTGTTTAGTGGAATAGAATATTTAGCACGACGTTTTTTAAATATAATTTATTTGGTTAATTAATACATCACTTTCTAATTAGACAAGAAAGTGAGGCTCAATGATCTTTCTTTGCTTTTACTAGTCTCCCTTTCACATTATTAACGAAGATTTCGAAAAAGAATAAAGAAGTGGAAACGTAAAAGCGGCCTTGGAATTTGTAATCTTGATGAAACTTCGTTTCATAGTTTTGTCCCAAATCAACAACCATGCATGAGACACGTGTGTGGGTGTATTGTTTTGATGTCATGTGCAAATTCAACTTCAAGAAATACTAATTAATACTATTGCTTACTCGAAGCTTGACGTTTCGGCAAGGTTAGATTCGGAGGGTTTCAAATAAAGTAATGATATTGTTTCTGGCAATATTATAAAGCATTGATGAAAGTTAATTTGTCTCTATCTAAATTTTTAATTATAAAATTTTACAAATCTCCCTTATTAATATAACAAATTTATTGATATTCAATATCAGAGATCTACACCAATCCCTTCTTATGTTTAGTAGAGCCATACCCAAATTTCTAAGTGTGGACTCAGAAAAAATTGAATTCAGGGAGGGTAGATTTCACTAATACACAAGAAAAAAGGTCGAAAGTTAATTTATTACCGGGCTAATGCATGGTTCCCCAACATTTGAAAATCTAAATTATAAGAGAGCACAAAGCAATTAATCATATAAAATATAACCAAGTTGAAGGTGAAATTCTGTTTAATATAAATGTTGTTCTAAGCTATAGGCTAACCTATGTTAAGGGTTTTAGGTCCATCATTCAATTTGCGACTTGTAAAAGAGTGGCAGGCGGCTTGATCGTAATCTAATGTCATTTTTCTATTTTGTTTGGTATATTGTAGTGGAAATTAAATAAAATAATACTAATTGACAATGTGGCATCGTAAAAGATTATATATTAGATAAATTAAATTTTTTAATAATGAAAATTCTATTAAAAAAGTTTGAATGAATAAAATTAAAATTTTATATATTTTTTTGTACTAATTTTAAATTTCATAAATTTATTAAAATAGACAATGAAGCGGAAATTTTGGTTTGACCATGGGAGTAAAACTATGTTGAGTATATAAGTTTGATTCGTCTCGTCACAATATTCGAAATAATATATTATATACTTAAAACGGATACTTGTAGTTTAAATTATGACATCCGAAAAATATTATGTTCATGCTAGACAACTATTCTACATCGATAATATTGTCAGATAAAAATTTTCTTTTAATTATTTTTAGATGTATTAAACAAATGGAAATTTAATATTTATGCAATGATTCGACATCTATGAACATGACATAAATATAATTTAAGTCTGACTATATTAGAGTTATTATTTATCATTTTAATTGTATGATTATGAAAAAAATATTTGAAGGTAGATTAATTCCAAAATAGACCATATAATTTTATAAATTTTGAGTGAATAATGTAATCTTCCAAAAGGATATATTTAAAGATAAAAAAAATAATTGATTTCATTTTTTGGAAAGAAAAATGTAGTTGAATTTTAAAACAGCGCACGCTTGTTAAATTAATTGCAGGCGCTTTTTCAGAGAATTGGTATTTAGTGATTACAGTAGTCAATAAAGCAAAGAGTTTTGTCTTTGTAGAAGGTGAACAGATAGCGAAGAAAATTGGGTGACCACCTAACATCGTGACAAAAATTATCCCTTGCGAACATGCATTTTGATTTTCTCTCGGTAGTTGGAAAATTCGCTGATTTTCATTTGTTTGGTTTGGTGGGTGATTAATAATGTCATTTTCCACACGTGAGAAGTAGGAAGTAGTCTGAGCTCTGCACGTGAACCTGGAATTGGTCTCACCACTCTACTCTCTCCACTCCAATTATTTAACAACCAACAATTAGATCATATTATAAATTAATTTAGCTCTATCTAATTTAGACCCTCCACATATTTAAGCTGCGCTGCGAAGAGTTAATTATGGGCCTATCGGGGCCTGATCCTATGCATTATATGTTTATAGAACAATGGTAAATGAACATAATAATCATAACAAAACTTTTTGTTTTCTAGTTAATTTTGAGGATTATTTTAAAAGGAAAAATTTCAGGCTGTGTTTAGAAGACTGACTTTGGACTGAATTAACTCTTACGATTAAATTGAATTTAATTGGATTAAATTAGATTATATAATCTTATCTTTTGTTTGGTGTACTGCGAACATGACTGTGTTCAAATTTAATCTAACGAAACTAAAGTAACTATTTAAATAATATATTATTCTTTTAAAATTGTTAAATTTAATATTTAATATTCATATTATTGTAAATAAATGATTGAATAATTTTTATGTATCATACTTAAACATACTAGTTAAAATAAATTATTGACTTAAAATTTTGACATTTAATCTTAAATTTAAAGCAAGTTAAAAATAAAATTATTGAATAAAATTTTTATATTAGTAGTAATTTAGATTAAAATAGTTAGTCCTATTTAAACTCATGTGAAAATGAAGATTAATAATACTATGAATGTTGGACTAAAATTTAGATCAATTTATTAGCTTAGAAATCCAAACATAATTCTAGATTGGATTAATTTTTTTTTATCCTTTAAATTAGTCTAATCTCACCTCTTATACAACATCCAAACATAGCCTCAGATCGTTAAAGAAAATTTAACAGATTTATAAAAAGACAAATGATTTTATCTTGATTTTGTCGTTGCTTTGTTCATTCACCATTTTGCATATTTATATTTAAATTGGACTAATGGCACCCCTATTTTAAACACACCATATTAAATAATTTAAATAATCATGTAATTTCTTCGATTCCCTATTTTATTTCATAAACACCCTTACTACTCTTTCTCCTAAACAAACCTCATTCACGATCTCTTTCTTAGGGTACGTTTGGGATTGAGGTTGGCAGCTGTAGCTTTTAAGATGCAACACTAAAGTGTTTGGTAAACACTAGTTGCTGTATCTTTTAACCTATATTAATTATGTTAATATGATTTTTTACTTATATGATATAAAATCTATTATATTTTTAATAATTTTATTAAAATTATTATTTAAAAATTATATTTATTACATATTATTAACTTTCATTTTATAATTATAGTTTTTTTTTCACAAAACTACAACACCTCAATTCCAAACATACCCTTAATTTCTTTTGATAATTTTTTACCATATCATTATTCATTCTTAAAGCTATTCAGACAAAACTTTCTTTATACTTCTCTTTTTGGTAACTGTCCATCATGACAAAACAACATAGCTGGGCTCAACAATCTAATAACTAGAAAGGGGGTTAATTTTTGTATCATAATTTGTAACTTCTCATAGCTTTCAACTCTTAAAAAGAAAATTTTGAAGTTTGGTTGATTGAATAGAAGTATGGAACAAATAATGAATGGTTAAAAGAGTATTGCTTCAAGAGCTCTAGGACTTGAGTTGACATAAAAGGTTATGATAAGTTTTGGTATATAATATGAAAAATGAACAAGATGATTGATAAATCTACAGGCTACGAAGTATATCAAATAACAGCAGCACCCAAATATTTATATGCGAAAGGTACTAATTAAAATTGGTTTCCAACTAGACACTAGTAATATATTAAAAAATACATTTCTGATTATTTTTTTTTTCAGGACGTGCAAAATATAGCAAATTACATTAAGGCGTCATACATAATTAATTAATCACCCAAAAGTAACAATTGGACATAAAATAAATATTTAATAATTTTTATTAGAAAAGCAAGCAAGTAATATTTTTATCAGCAAGTACAACATTATTTCATGTTATGATTAGAGATTCTTAATCAATAACTTGAAAAAGGGGTTATAAATATTTATTTGGTTTTTGTACTATTACTGTCTGACCTTGAGGGGCTTGTAGGTACGGAGAGCCTTGTACAAGCCATGAATGGAGCTACATGCTGCACCCAACGCAGCAAGAAAGCACATCAAGTTCAGAATCTGCAGCCCAAACCACCTACTTGTTCCTCTTTTGATATTTTTTTGGGCAATGTACATCTCCAGAGGGAAATAAACTGTCAGTGGCCAGTAAGCTAAAGCACCAAGGAGACCCAGCACTTCGTTGAAGAAGGGTAATGCCATGGACAGAAGTGTTGCCATCACCACGAAAATTGTTCTCCAAGTTAGCCTGAACAAGTTGACACTAAACTTTAAGTTGTTTTTGCCGATGTTTACAGGATACTCATTCGTCACAAACTTTGATTTAGGCCACCTTGTACTAGCCCATGACTCAATCGTGTCAAATACTGGTTGAGCCACAACCTTTTCAATTGTTAATGTTATATCAGAAAAGTGATAGCATGCTTAATAATTTGATGGGAATGCGAGAAATTAATGCAATTGAACCTGGTATGCGCCTAATAGGTGCACGACAATAAAGGAATTGGCCATGTTGACCAGCCAAAAGGGCTTGTAAAAGCCAGCCAACAGGTTGCCTGGTGCATGGTTCCCTAATGCAGCATAGCCAAAGCAACCGCAGAGCATATATAAAGTTGTTGCTGTCAGTATAGCTATTATGTTAGCCTTCTTCATCACTTTGTTTTCAGGGGGAGATGATTTCAGTGTGTCCTAAAAATTTACAGGAAAATCAAATGAAACAGACATAATCATCAGAATGATTCCATAGCAAATGTAAGAAGATAGTTCTGTTTAAGTGCTCATCAAGTTCAAATGATCTCCCCTGATGATATTTGTACAATGAGTAAGTGACCACTCAAACATTTGATAGGATAAATATATGTTAGCTTACTTGGATCTCAATCAAGATCTGCAAATATGCGCAAGCAAAAGCCATGTTGCCAATTGCGCTAAACATGCCCCTTGTTTTATCTGCTGCAGTCAAATTTGATCCAATTTCTACTCCTGTCAGAGAGGTTGTTCCTCCATGCCCTGTTCATAATTCAAGATTGGGATCACTTCTTAGGACTTTAGGCCTTCGAGTACCCATTGAAGCTCATTTATTGGAAACTAATTTACCTGAGACAGCCTTTGCGAATGCTAATCCCATGCCAATGCCTGCATACGAAACAGACATGATTGCAGCAATGATGGAGAGCCACGACAGTTTATGAATGTTCGGGATCTGAGACAGAAATACTTTGACAATTCCTATTCCAATCATGAATGGATTAATCGAAAACTTGCATTGACCTCCATGACCTCTCTTCTGAAAACAATTTGATTTGCGTATGGTCCTATAAATAAATATACACACCAAATATGATTAATATGAGATTACACTGTCATGCAAATTGAATGTATATATGCTCCATGTTATTCATTTTAGCTTACAACATGCTTATTGCTGCGGTGATCGTATAGCCTAGTACCATTCCAACAAGCAGGACATACTGAACCAAGCCACAAATCTTGTGTTTTCTTCCTCCTAAATACAAACCGAAAGAAGGAAAATTAATCAGTTAATTTGTACATGAGTAATTAAATTCATCTATGTTCCTATTAAATACAATTAAGTTCTCAAATTACCCAAATAAGTTTCAACAGCAGCCCTGTATGTGTGATTTCGCTTTCCAGAGAGTGGAGCTCTGTAGCAATCTGCTAAGAGACCTGATGAATATAAGGATATGCCGGAGAATATTAACAGAGTGGCCACGCCGGTGATCCATCCGAGCTGTGCCATGCCCCATGCCAGAGACAGCACTCCAGATCCTACAATTGATGTGACTATATGTGCACTTGCAGTCCACACAGTCCCTGCATATAGATTGAAAATTCAAATTAATTAATTTCACATGAATTTGTCCATTCCACCATATAATTAATTGATGTCAAATCTGTCTACATTAGCAAATAAAAGAAAGCCATTTCAAATTTCATTAAAATCGTTGTCCTTCAGGAATTAATGTTCAATAATAAGTTGAAAGCTAATCAAATTACCTTATGTACATCATCTGGGTACAGCACAGAAAAGCTTCCATATATGTCAAATATGCAGAGAGGCCACGTTGCCAATGAATCATAACACGTCTTACATATATACTTCCTTTTACCATGCATGCAACCGAAAGCTTGGCCATATGTTCACTGATAATCAACTACTTAATCAATATCTTCACTGATAACCAACTATTTAATCAATCTGTTTTTAAAACCTCTTCCTTTCTGTTCAAGAAAATTCATTTGCATACATTTTTATGAAATCGGATTTTTTAAAATTGTGAATGGAGTTAGAAAAAAAAACAAAAGAACAAAGGAATACTTTCAAGTTGTTCAGGTTCAACAGATTCTCGGTTAATGTCTACCAAAATGAATGAGTGGTTCAGTATATCAAATGGATATCAACCATTAAAGCTCCACCGAGAGCTTAAAATAATACAAGAAAGCAAGATCCGTCAACAATAACATGTACTGTTGCATGCATATATGTATGAGTTTAATTAATTAAGGAAGATAATAACGAGAGAAATTAATTAAAGGGTGATGAATATTATTACATTACCGGTTCTTTTAGGTCTTCCATCATCATCAACCCCACCATCTGCGTCCATACTTGAAATATTATTAGCTTGTTCAATTTCTTCATCTATTTCTCGCATCCTAGCAAGTTCGATATGAATACTATTACCCAGAAGTACTCCTGCAAGCTCACATAATATACATGAAATTAAGAGGAGAAAGCAAAAACTACTACGAAATTGGTTTGGTGCAGAGCCTATAGACTAGCATTTCTAGCTAGACTGTGTCCGTGTCTCTCGATGTTTATATCAACTTCCTCTCGGAATTGCAATGGCCAATCACTTGTTCACAAATACGAATACATTTGTTGTTCTCAGATTGCTGCTGATTCGGCCCAATTGGATTTGACGAAATTAAATGCTTTTGTATTTATGGTATTAATTTAGATTTATTATGTCAATTGCATTTATTTTGGCTGCTTCACTTTTGCATGCTGGCAATGTCATGCGGTGTGACTTTTTAGTCGTTATATTTTCTGTCTCTGCAGTCTGCAACACTAATCAGAACTAGATTCTAAAGAATTTGAATCCAAGTCCAAATAAAATAGTTTCTTAAAGATTGATCCTTGCTAATTAAGTCATAGGTTTGTTGCATCACTTATTAGAGTCAAATATGGATTTCTTTACGTCCTTCTATCTTTTCTTATAAAAAATTGTTGCGGGAAATTAATATGAAATTGAATATTACCTTAAAAAAAAAGAAAAAAAAGAAAACAGAGAGATAGATATAAACTTGGGGTATCAAAACCTTCTTACAACATACATGTATACAATCGCTGCACGGGGTTTTGATTACTGTGTAAACTTGAAGAACTTGTAGGTACGGAGAGCTTGGTTCACACCTTGGATGGATCCACATGCTGCGGCCAATGCAGCAAGCAAGCACACCAAGTTCACAAGCTGGAGCCCAAACCAGTTGATTGTTCCTCGTTTTATATTTTTCCGGACAATGTACATCTCCAGGGGAAAATAGACTGTCATCGGCCAGTATGCTATGGCTCCGAGGAATGCAAGTACTTCATTGAAGAAAGGGAATGCCATAGAAATAAGCATTGCCATCGTCACAAAGATTGTCCTCCAAATTAGCCTGAAGAAATTGACAGTGAACTTGGAATTATACTTGCCAATGCCCAATGGGTGCTCATCATTTATGAACTTCGATTTAGGCCACGTATTGCTCGCCCATGACTCAAGCACGCCGAACACTGGCTGAGCCAGTACCTTATTCAGATGAAAAATAATCACATTAGACATTTACATTTAGAAATTTGCCACATCTTTCCGTGTTTAATTTAGAGGAACGTATCTGAACCTGATATGCACCCAATAGGTGCACTACGATGAAGAAATTTGCCAAATCTATCAACCAAAAGGGCTCATAAAATCCAAATCCAGTCAAAATGTTGCCCTGTGCATGGTTCCCTAGTGCAGCGTAGCCAAGGCAACCGCACATCAGGTATAAAGTTGTTGCTGAAAATGTAGCTATAATGTTAGCCTTCTTCATCGATTCTTGCTCAGGGGGAGATGACTTCAATGTGTCCTAATTATTTTTAAAGGGCACAGAAGCATCAATACGTATTTGAAAACAAAAACAGACCATCTAAACTTTTGATCATAGATTGGCTTACTTGGATTTCAATCAAGATCGCAGCATATGAACAAGCAAATGCCACGTTGCCGATTGCTTGAAATATCCTCCAGGTTTTATCTGCGGCAGTGAAATCCACTCCAATTTCAACTCCGGTCAGAGTGGTCTTCTCTCCATATCCTGTTCAAATTCCAGCGTTTTCAAGAGAAGGAAAATGCTACCACCGATCACTATTCCAAAGCCACAGTTAATTGCTGAGTCAATTGGAGAGGATTACCTGAGACAATCTTTGCAAATGACAGTCCCATTCCAATGCCAGCATAAGAAAAGGACATGATTGCTGCGATGGTGGAGAGCCATGACAGCTTATGGAAGTTTTGGATCTGAGACAAGAGTATCTCAACTAGCCCCACTGTCATCATGTATGGATTGTAGGAATACTTGCAAGGAGCTTTGTGACCTTCTTTATGGTAACAATTTGACTTGCTCATGGCCCTAAAAAATATACATCATTCATATTAATATCAAACATCGATGTAAAGATTGAATTTAGTCTCTAGCATAGAATGTGATCATATATAGCTTACACCATGCTGATCGATGCCGTGATTGTATAGCCTACTATTGTTCCACATAGGAGGGTATATTGGACAAACCCAAGAGCCTTGTACTTTCTGCCACCTTATTTAACTCACCATAAAGGGAGGGTATTAAAATTTAAAATCATCTAAATCTCAGAAATTTTCCCTGTATTGACTAATTAGTTGTTTGAATTTACCCAAGTAGCTTTTAACAGCATCCCTATATGTGTAATTCCTCTTTGCAGAGTTTGGAGCTCTGTAACATTCTGCTAAGAGACCAGATGTATACAGTGATGTGCCCGAGAAAATTAAGAGAGTGGCTATGCCGATGATCCAACCAAGCTGAGCCAAAGCCCAGGCCAGTGATAGCACTCCCGAGCCAACAATTGCTGTAATTATATGTGCACTCGCAGTCCACATAGTGCCTATATCAAACATAAGGGTACGTGGATAGGAAAATTAAAAGAATTTTGACATGAATTCATTCTCTTTAGATGAACAAAAACAAAAACAGAAAATAAATCTACTCACCACATTTAATGATCTTTAATGCAATGATATGTACATCTACAAGTAATGTAAGGAATATATTATAAGCATCCGCTAAAGATTTGAGCTCTCCTATCATTTTGTTAAAACACTTAGTAAACAACACTGGACAAGGTAAGCCAATCAGTCAATCCCTTCCTCACCACCCATATGATTGGAGTGGATTTCATAGTTAGAACTCGATCCTTATCAGAGCACTCCTACTCTTTGTTTAAAACACTTGGTACGTCAAACACAACAATCCAATCCCCCCTCAACTCATTTTATCCGGTTTTATGGTTAGAGCTTATTTCTGATTTGATCTCTCCTAACCTTCTGTTAAAATTTTCTATTAAAACTGCTTGTAAAAAAATCGACTATGGTAACTCAATCTCCTCCCCGTCTATATTAGCGATTAAAACTTGGAAGTTATATCTGAAATTATACTTGAGAAAAAGGAAAAAAATTGGGTATTGCATCCTTTCCTAGCAGAACCCAAAAAGAAGCAAATTGATTGAATTGTATCAACAACTAAACTTACATGCAAAGTTGGATTCCTACATGAATAAGCAAATGAAACATTATCAAAACAAAGCAAAGTGCTGCATGCATGAGCAGAGTTCAGAGCAAATTAATATTATATTAATAGAGTACTGAGAGTATAAACAGAATCAACACCAGTTCTTTTTGATCTTCCATCATCATCAACTTCCCCATTTGCAACTTCAACTGGATCCATACTGATTTCACATATCTCTGGCTCAATTTCATGACTCATCCTGCTCAATTCTAATTCTCTCTCTCTTTGCTTCTCTAAATGAACAAGCCAAATATTGTGCTTTGTAAATTGAAATACTATTAACTGGTCATAATATAACAAAGAAAGTTGGTAGCCAAAATGAATTGCAGCTTTAAATTCCTGGAGTTGTGTGCTTTTAGATAAAGGATTTTCATAAAATTTTGGTAATTAATTTAATCCCATTGCTGCTGATGCAGCTCAATATGGCAAAGATGGTTACGTAAATTGCTGGCACTTGGTTTCATTGTACAAAACCACAAATATAGTATATGTTATTATACTGGAAAATAATAACTTCTTTTCTATAAGTAGGAGAAAATTATACTCACTTCCCCAATATCCCAATTATACCCAATAACTCTCGAAATTCTCTCAAATACAGGAAGAAATGAATTTTCTGGGATGATTGAAATGAGGGAATGAGCACTCAATTTATAGCTGCATTTTGGCTACTATGCATTATTATTATTTTTTCTTTTTATCGTGTTGAATTGGGCACCGCCCTTCTAGATGGGCGGTGCCCACTTCCTTGACATTCTCCCATTTGGAGATTTGATTGAGAACCAATCAATCTCCACACTATCCTTTCTACTTTACCATTGACATGTTGCTTACGTTTCTGCTAAGCCACACGAGGATCTACTCCATATAAACTTGTCGAGAATGATTGACTTAGTCATAACATCCGCTAGGTTCTCCTTGGTATGGATTTTCCGTAAATCTACACTTCCATCTTCCACTACTTCTGAACGAGTGATATTGAACCCTATATGTTTTGTTCTGGAATGAAAGATCGGATTCTTTGCAATATGTAAAGCACTGACCGTCACAAACACAGTGAATTTTCTCTTGTTTGTGCCCGAGCTCCTTAAGTAACCTTTGTATCCAAATAGCTTCCTTGCATGCTTGTGTAGTGCCATGTATTCTGCCTCATCGTAGATAAAGCCATAACAGTCTGCAGCTTTGAAACCCGACTATGACTCCTCCTGCAAGTGTAAACACATAGCCGATGAGTGGATTTTCTTTTATCAAGGTCACCGTGAAATCGAATCCACGTAGCTCCGACAATGAAATTCGATCCTCCATAACATAATGCAACATCCGAGGTTCCTTCGATGTATCTTAGAATCCTCTTCACTGCTTGCCAATGTTCTCCACCAAGATTCGCCATGTATCGACTAATCGCTCCCACCGCTAGTGCAATATCCGGTCTTGTACAGATCATAGCGAACATCAAACTTCCCACTGCTGATGCATATGGTACTCGAGACATTTCTTTCCTCTCTGCTTCATTGCTAGGACACATATTTGAGGATAACTTAAAATTAACAGGAAGTGGGGTGGAAATTGACTTACAAGCTTGCATGTTGAAGCGTCGCAAGATTTTCTTCAAGTAATTCTTCCGTGAAAGCCAAATCTTCCTGTTATTTCTGCCTCGGTGAATTTGCATCCATAGAATCTTGTTCATCGGTCTCAAGTCCTTCATTTCAAACTCCCTAGCCAATCGTGCCTTTAATTCTTGGACTTGATCTTTGTTGGGGCTCGCGACCAACATGTCGTCCACATACAACAGCAAAATGATAAAATCATTATCCTCAAATCTCTTGTAATAAGCACAATGGTCTGAATTGAGTCTGTTGTATCCAAGGCTCATGATGAAGGAATCAAATCTCTTATACCAACACCTCGGCGCCTGTTTGAGACCGTATAGAGATTTGTTCAATCTGCAAACCAAGTTCTCCTTGCCTATTTCAGCAAAACCTTCTGGTTGGAGCATATAAATTTCTTCTTCAAGTCCTCCATGAAGAAATGCAGTTTTCACATCTAACTGTTCTAGATGTAGGTCGAATGTAGCACACATTGCCAAGACTACTCTGACTGTCGTGAGTCTAACTACTAGAGAAAAGATCTCATTGAAGTCAATACCTTCTTTCTGAGCATATCCCTTTACCACCAATCTTGCACGATACCGCTCCACTTGATTATTGCCATCACGTTTGATCTTGTAGACCCATTTGTTTCCAATGGCTTTTCTTCCATGTGGCAATGGCACAAGTTCCAATGTCTTGTTTTTATGTAGAGCTTCAATTTCTTCCTACATTGTTGCCGTCCACAAAGTAACATCTGAGCTGTTTAAAGCTTCATGGAAAGTTAATGGCTCTCCATCCTCTGTTAAAAGACAATATGCAACATTGATCTCTGTAACATACTCTGAGTGCTAAGTTGGTGGTCGTCTCTCTCGAGTTGACCGACGAATTTCTGGAGCCTCAGACTCGACTGGTTCTTGTTCCTCGTGCTCTGGTGCTGCTTCAGAAGACTCTGAATCTTCCTGACTATTTTCTACATATACCGGTGTAGTCTCTGACTTTTCTTTCACAGTACTATCATCCCCATCTTTCTTTTGCAGTTGATCTTCTACAAAGACAACATCTCTGCTGATGACAATCTTGTGGGCAGTGGGATCCCACAGACGATACCCCTTGACACCATCAACATACCCCAAAAAGATACACCTCCTAGATTTTGGATTTATCTTTGTTCTTTCTTGGGCATTATACATTACATATACTGAGACTTCCAAATGCATGTAAATGAGAGTAATCACCGCTTACTCGTCCACATCTCCATCGGCGTCTTCAACTCAATGGTCGTTGATGGAGACCGATTTATCACATAACAGTGCGTTTTGGTCGCTCAACTTCAAAAGAGTTAGGTAAACCAGCAGTCTTCAACATAGCTCTTATCCTCTCTGTAAGAGTTCTCTTCATCCGCTCCGCCACTCTATTTTGTTGAGGAGTGTATGCCATCAGAATCGCCTCCGAATACCTTCTTACTTACAGATGCAAGAAATGCACCATCTCGTATACTCTCCGCCATTATCTCGTTCTTAAGCACTTGATCTTTTTCCCAGATTCAAGTTCAACTCGCGCTTTGAATTCCTTGAATACTGGAAACACATCTGACTTTTTCTTGATTGGATACACCCAACATCTCCTGGAGTAATCATCAATAAAAGTAACGAAGTACTTTGCACCTCTTTGGGATAAATCCGGTGATTCCCAAACATCAGAATGAACTAAGTCGAGAATGCATTTACTTCTAGCATGAGATCTGCTAAATTTCAATCTATGCCTGCTACTTATAACACAATGCTCACAAAATGGTAGACTTACCGATTTGAGTCCCGGAAGCAGCTGTCGCTGAGAGAGAATCTTCAAACCTTATTCTGACATGTGGCCAAGTCTGAGATGCCACATCATCGTTGACTCTTCTCCATTTGACGCGACACACGCATCGCCTTCCATAGTGTTTCTCCTTGAAGCATGAATAGATTCGCACTGATCTTTTCTGCCTTCATTAACACAAGCGCTCCTCTGACAATTTTTATCATCCCATTTTCAATATGGACTTTGCACCCAAGACTATCTATTTGTCCTAAAGACAATAGATTTTTCTTCAGGCCTTTGACATATCGTACCTCCTGAATTGTGCGAACTGTACCATCATATATTTTTATTTTGACAGTACCAATACCAGCAATCTCCAAGGCATGGTCATCGCCCATGTACACAGATCCTCCTAAGATTGGTTCATATGTGTGGAACCATTCTCTCCGAGAGGTCATATGCCATGTTGCTCCTGAGTCTATAAGCCAGACGTCAGCTAACCGCTTTCTGCCTTCTGTAATAGTTGCTGCCTCGCTATAGAGAATTTCGCCATCATCCGAAGTACTAGCCACACAACCCTGAACATTTGATGACTCAGGTGCTTTATTTTCTCTACTCTTCTGATTGCTCCAACACTCTTTCTTCATATGCCCTTTCTTGCTACAATTGTAGCATTTCACATTCTTCTTACTTTTGGATTTTGATCTACCATGATTGTAACTCCCACTGGGGCCACGCTCTGTTGATCTCCCTCTCGCCACCAATAACGCTTCTGCTTGCTGCGAACTTGCATGTTTATCTTCCTTGGTCTTGCGCCTGCTTTCCTCATTTAAGATGGAGGCTGCAACATCATTGAAAATTAGACTGTCTGTTGGGTTGTTGTTCGTCAGATTGATGATGAGTTGATAATATGAATCTGGTAGACTTTGAAGTAGAAGCTCCGCACGTTCATTTTCCTCTATTTTGTGACCCAACGTTGTGAGTTGCGAAAATAAAGTCTTCAAGGTATTGATATGGTCGATTCATCGATGTAGATTCCGCCATGCGAAGAGTATAGAGTCTCCTCTTTAAAAGATCTTGTTGTGCAGATGACTTAGCCTCGCATAATTTTGTGAGAGTATCCCATATTTCCTTCATCTGTCTTTTCTCTCGCCACACTGGATAACACCTCATCCGCAAGTCGCTAAGTGTAGATCAAGAATTGTATTACCGCTCATCTCGCTCCACTTAGCATCATCGGCTACTCTATGGGTCTTTCTCCAATTCTCGCCAAGCAATTGTTTTTCCTCATGATAGCTTTAATCTTCATCTTCCACAACGAGAAATTGTTCCCATTGAACTTCTCAATCTCGTATTTTGCCGCTATTGCTTTCACCACTGAACTAACTTAGTTAGGATCGGCTCTCATCGTTTCACGTGAGCAGATCTATATATATGAATAGTAACCGTATAGTGAATAGTAACTGTATACGTGAACAATGACCATATACGTGAACAGTAACCCCGATTCCAAAAAATGTAACCTCGCTCTGATACTATTGTAAGGAGATTTATGAGTGAAACAGAAACACAACTAAATGAGATTAGAAGAAAAATAAAGAGCAAGCACAAATCCGAACACTGAAATTACGTGGTTCGACATATAGCCTACATCTACAGGCAAAGACGAAGGAAATAATTTTATTATACTTGGAAAATAATAACTTCTCTCTATAAGTAGGAGAAAACTATATTCACTTCCTAATACCTCAATTACACCCAATAACTCTCAAAATTCTCTCAAATACAGGAAGAAATAAATTTTCTGTGATGATTGAAATGAGAGAATAGACGCTCAATTTATAACTGCATTTTGGCTACTATGCATTATTTCCTTCTGTTTTTGCCCGTGGATGTAGGCTATAAGCCGAACCACGTAATTTCTGGTGTTCAGATTTATGCTTGCTCTTTATTTTTCTTCCAATCTCATTTAGCTGTGTTTCTGTTTTACCCATAAATCTCCTTACATATGTTACAGAGAGAATTGGACTGGGTTGCATTAATTAGTTCATATGTAAGTCATTGCATTGCATTTATTGTTTGGGACCTTATTACTTTTGCGTTTATGTAATTTCACTTATTTAAAGTATCTTCGACTGTATTTATGTATTTTAATTTTAAACTAAATATTGATTGGGTGACAGTTACAGGATCACAGTCTCGTAGGGAACCCAATTTGTGCTACGTATATATATAAATAGATATAAACAGCCCACTATTCATCTTAAGATATTTGATATGGATATCTTCATAAACAGAGAAATGTGCCAATAAAAGGTGACCAAGCAAGTACAATTTTGTCGTATAATTAAATTTTAAAGCCATTAAAGTTTACAGGCAGCTAAGCCTTGTTTATTCATGGTTTAGACTAAAGTGCAGCTTGCTTTCAAAATAAATCAATGAGAGGTAAAATAAATCGTGGTAGATAATCGGAAATGCTCCCTAGTCCTTAATTAGCGTCAAGAAGTTGGAAGTAAGCAGTTAGTAAATGTAGTTGTTTGCAATTATGGAAAAGAGAATAAGAATAATTTATCAGAAACCAACCTTAGTTTATTTACAAAATAAAATTTACACAAGTCTATTGTTATATATATATATATATTAGTCTTTTTGTTAAAATTGAATTACATTACTATATTCATTAAATAAATAAAATTGAAATGAACAACATTAAATCTATTAGTATTTTACTCTATTTTAATTGAATTGAATTTGTATAATTAATTAATGTCATGTTATTTTAAATTATAAATAAATATTAAGCTATTAATCAAATTTGAAATTGAATTTGTATTGCCATTTAGTGTAATGTTATTTGTTAAGTTTTCTTGTTATTGTTACTGTTATGTTTTTAACATCAAATCATGAATAAATGTGCTTCCGGGAAAAAAGAAAAAGGAAAAAAAAATTATATTTGGTCTTATTTGTACAATTTATATTTCCAATAAGCTGGCCCCAACATGGCATTGTCCTTTGTCCACCACTCGGTGGCATGGGCCTTGTCAGCCCGCCCGTTCGTTACTGGCCTTTCTTTTCAGCAAACTATCAGACATGAATAGATGTATCAGTTAAGGATCAGTTTCAATGAAGGAATTTGACCACGAAATGACACTCATCTTCATTAAGGTGGCTGAAGTTCCTACCTCACCATAACAAAGAAATTGATAAAGCGTACAAAATCTTAAAATCGAAAGATGAAAAGCCTGTGACCAATGCAATTTACATTTTTCTTTTTTAAAGTAGACTTGCAATTTAGGCCTAGTTGTATATTTTGCTGTAACAAATAAGTTTCCAAACATCATATAAATAGGGTTAATTCATCCAAAGAGGTATCGCATGGATTGGTTTCCTATTATTCTTTGTCAAAAAAAAAAGAAGTTAATAAGGGGAAAAATATTGGAACACCAGATTTTAATTCAATATAATGATAATCATAGGCCGTACATTGATGATGAAGATAGTATGCCTATAAAAACAATCAGTTAGAGATTGAAGATTGATAGCAAAGCATGGTCAAAAGAACAAGCAAATTAAGCTTTCTGCCAACGGGAAAACTATAACTAGCTCTGCCCATTTCACTTGTACTCAAATGATGGCACTGGAGGAGCATCAAAGCTCTCCAAAACCTCCGTTTTATTTCCCCCACTGGTCGCTTGGTCTTCCTTTTTACCACCAAAAACTCCAAACCATGAAGACGAGGAAGATGAGGATGATGATGAACTCTCAACTGGTACTGGTACTTGACCTGGCATTTGCCCCATAGGAAATCCAGGCACGCCAGCCACATTGGGAGCCGGCTCTTCCATCATAGGCATATTCTGCGGTGCACTGAGAACCTTATTTAACATGATCCCAGCTCCTTCAATCAAAGCAAGCAAGACCCCACCAAACAAAGCAGACCTGGAAGCAGCACCAAATCCTTGCCGCATTGAAAGAAACCCTCCAGTGGCAGCACCGGCTATAATTGAGTTCCATGGATCTTCTTTTTGTCGGAGATACACCATTGTGCAATCAAAAGTAGAGAAGAGGCCACCCCACACGGCAAAACTGCCACCAACTCGAGGGGCATTCATACGTACTGCTTGGGTTCCTCCACTTAAGCGTGCACCTGATGGAGAATTATATGTGCCTTTCAAGAAGTGGAATGCAGCACCTCCAACCGCACCCATTCCGAATGCACCGCCAACATCATCAAGAATGCGGTCAGGGCAAGGCTCTCGAGAAGTTTCAGGGGTTCCCATAGATGTCGTAACAAGGAGAAAAATCTAGCACTCCCACACACCTATCTCCTCGCAAGCAATACCCAAAGCCTAAAACAGACATAAAATGGAAAAACTCATTTACATCAACGGACATTAAGACATAGCTGCATATTCAGTGAAATTTCAGACTTCCTCAAGTTTAATTACAACGAACATATATACCCCAGACTATGACCGCAAACTAAAAGAGACAATCAAGTTCAAACCCTTAAAATAATAAAGTTAAAAACTCTTCGATTAGCTTCGAGAAAATTTTCTCTTTTTCATGAAAAATAATAACTACTAAATAATCCTCCTTTCAAACACAAAAAACTGCAAAAAAGTAGCAAATTTTTGAATCGTCAATGAAAAGGAAATTCAAACCCAAATTGATTCTCAGGAATATTCCATTATGGTTGCCCGTGAATCAATTGTTGCTACAATAATCAATAAAAGAAAGAAATTAAATTTTGAGGTAAACCTAATTAGCTAATTAATAATTTGAATTATAGAATCAGAGGAAAATTTAACAATTAAAACAACATGAGAATAAAAGTATAAACAGCCCAACAGAAACAAACTTTTCGTGTGGGGAGTTTTCTTTTAATTTCTCAGCAACCAAACAGAGAACCGAAACTTACCTGTAAGAAAATCACAGCTTGATAACAAAGTGGATACAGCTTGGAAATAGTAGTGCTCAAGTGTATAGGCTATAGGGTCTTCGCCCCTGTCTTCGACTTCGAATTGGTACACGTGTACTGCACGCTGATGATTTTGGACATTTTATGATAACAACATTGAGATTTTTTTTTTTTTTTTTTTTGAGAGGGTCCAAGGGAGGTTTAATTATGTTATTTGGATTTTTAGGGAAAATTTAGATTTTAAAATTAGTTAAATATTTATAATAATTTTTTATTATAAAAAGTATAAAAATAATTTTTTTATGAATTTTAAATTTTATTTATTTTTAATTTTAAAAATTTTAATTTATTATGTACAATAAATTTAGATATTATATAATTATATTATATTATAATCTTATGTATTATGTAAAATTTATTTATATTGCATTATATTATATTATAAATATAAATATTTTAATTTTTTTTAAGATGATCAAGAGTTCATAAAAAATAAAAATCAGTTAAAAAATTAAGACCGATAATCAAAGTCATAGAGTCTTTCACTTCATCATTTTGATAATAATAGAGTCCCTAATTTCTTACTCTCTTACGAGAAACGACATATCCTTTTCTATTTGTTTCATATAGGTCCTCAACCCGACAACCTCCGAAGTCTGATCAAATTACCCCACCCCAGAGACCCCATTGGAGAAATAGAGAATAATCTCGAGTATAGGGGATTACTCATCAGAACTTTTCGCAGACAACCATTTTTTCCCGTCTATTTGTTATGAGCATCAAAATGTTTTGAGACCCACAATTATATTTATTCTTTGCAAATTGCAAGAGATTTCATTTCATTTTATTTCATCAACTGTGTAGAGCTAACAGATGCGCTTTTCATTGATACATGGTACGAAAATTTCAAATGCAAAAGTTCCATTCAAGGTGTCATTTATTTTAAAAATTCAAGGGCATTTATTTTGTCAATCACTTAATTTATGATTGTTTAAAATTGTTGCAGACTTGCAGGGTCAATCTATCATTGGGTTGTTTAATTCACATTTAACAATCTATACCCACAGTTCCAACCAAAAAGAAAAGGGGCAGAAAAAAAAAAAAAAAGAGTCCTTAACTCTCAATAAAATATTAGAGGAAAATTAAACCAAAATTGAGTCAACTTATGAGCATTTCAAGCATTGGTACTAACCGGGTGAATAATGGGATGAGGGAAGGAATAAAAAATGTTGAGTTAGATCATAGACTCTCCTCCAAGTTCATCAAATCTCAGGGATCATAACTATTTTAACTTAATAAACTAAAATGAAACTTAATTTATATACATCATTCATAGCCACTTCGGTCACTGACTTATTTTACAAAGGCTAAGGCTCAGGAAATGCGAAATGTAGAATTCATATCATTGAATACAAAAGCAGGGAAACTTACTTAAATACACATTCTGTCAGAGCAAAGCATATTCTACATTAATCATAAACTAAAGCCTGCTTCTTCACACCATGGAAACTAGACCATTTAGAAGTTTGAACATGTGAAATTTCTCCAGTTGAAGTTGCCTCCTCATCTGATTCTACTAAGCGATCAAGTGGTATTCTTTTCTTTCTGAATGCCAAAAGCTGAAACACAAAATAAATCATCAGCAACCCATTACAAGCCAGCTAAGATAATTTGAGCACTTCTCACTCAGTTTTTTATGAGTAAATTGAACTCACTTTGGAATGTTGAAAGTTCAGAGCTCTTCAGTACAAGCAGCTTCTTCACAGTGGATACAAACATGCTGCAAAATTTTGTTGTCTCCAATGAAAATGACGGATTAAAAGGAAAAAAAGGCTAGAGATTTATGGTGAGAATTGCTTACTGCCATGGAACATCACCAACAAGCATCCTGTCTCCTTCGTTATCCTCATAAAGTAATGTATATTCATCGCTTTTAGCTACTGAACTTGTGTCTATTTTCGACCCTTCCATCTCGTTTTTGCATACAGCTGCAGATGGATCTTCTTGAACTAAAAGGATGAATCAAAATTGAACTAATTTTTTTAACCATGTGTACATAGGATCACATCAGAAGTAATGAAAAATCAACAGAAATTAATTTTGATTTTTATGTAGTGAAGCTTCACCTGGAAGTAAACCTTTGAAGAGTTCATCAATAGCAAAGGAAAGTTCCTCATAGCTGTTATATGCACGGAGATTTATTTTCCTTCCGATGGGGACACCTTCCATATTGATTTTTACAAACAAATTAGTCCTGAGACTTTCAGATTTTGCCGCAAAACTCTCCTTCGTTGTTTCATCTGCCTTGGTCACTGGCTTTGACAAGCTGCTGCTGGCGGCAAGGTTTTTCCTGAATGAGCCGATTGGAGGCCATCCAACTACAGGTGCAGGAGCAGTTCTGCTTGTATTTTAAGAGGAGACAAAAGGAAATAAAATTTATTGACCTTGGCTAGATACTATAGCTGGCTGAGTAATCTTTAGCGTTTCAACTTCAGTCAATAGTACTACAATAAGATTTTAAAAAAATTAATGCTGCTTGTCAAATTAACATCAATCATTTTTTGTTAATCACTGAATATAGGATTGGTTGTGTTAAACAGGGTGTATGAATATGATGCAAATGAAACTAGTCCATAGGAGTAGAATTTTAAGCTATATATAGCAAGCAGGAAAAAAGATTTTCTCAAGAATCATACTACTTGTAAACAGAGCTCTTCAGAATTCATCCACAGCAGGGGAAAAAAAAAAAAATCAAGTCACCGGAATTTCAGAAAAAGAACCAAAAGACTAATACCAAAATTTGAAACTTCAAATACAAGTGAACGGCAATTAACAAAATGATCCTGATCAATTTTCATCATGTAGATGAAGGAGGGCCAAGAAAGAAAGGCCAGTTACCTCTTATTGGAGCCATCAGTATTTGCAGCAGCTGAAAATGCATTCTTATCTGGGTACAGTATCTCTGCCACTATAGGGCTACTTGGCCTCAGGAAGCCCTCTTGCTGACCAGCCACTCCTTGAGACCTCAGTGTGTCTTCAAATGCTCTTTTGGCTCCATAGAAACCGTTATTTCTTGTACCGTAACCGAGAACGATAGGAAACTCATCTTGTTCTTGACTTGGAGGAGCAAGCCTCAACTCCAGTATTTTGTCATCAGAGATCATGCTAAACAACCCAGGATTTTTTTTCATTATTCTTGGCTGATGAAAGAAGGGAAAATGAAACAGACTTGGATGGAAAGAACTGTATTTTGCTTCAACCCTTGTGCAGAAAATGAGTTTTGAGTGTAGACAAAGAGAAAAAATATATAATGTCCAAAGTTACAATAATCTCAATTAAGATGCAAAATGGAATCATTTGGAGAAAGGGAATGTTGGCCAACAAGGTATTAATTGAGGAGAAAGAACCTGAATGAAACTAAAAGCACTAGCACATATTGTATATTAATGGAACACTCATTCTCCATATTCCTATCAAGAGTAATTAGCTTTCCCAGGAAAAAAGTGAAGCCTGACACTAGTAATAGCCCGCGTTTAAACCAACACCATGATAAGACCGTGAGGGGAATATAATTGAAGACCATGCAATAAAATTCCAAGCAAAGCTAGAGTTGACATATATGTACAGTGAGTGGCTTCATTGACTTGTGCTCAAAATTCTGCTGCTCGCCAACTATGGTCCAACGAGAGGAAAATGGTAGGAGATTCCAAGGCTTAAAAACATTTTAGAAACGGAAAATAGAAGCTTACACACGCTAAATGAAACTTCTGTTTATAATTTGTGCTCACTTCTTGCTTTATCACGACACATGGAAAACATTAAATTGTCTAATCACTAAGAGTGGGATGATCAAATGTTCTAAAGTATAAAGTTCCCATTTGAATTAGCATCAAAACTCAAATGAGGGACATTTGCTAACATACGCAATTTCATAATGGCAGTAGTCTTGCTAAATTTTGCATAAATTTAAGAGACAATTTTATGAGATGGCACCCTAATAGCAGCCATTGACCAACATATTTTACAGGCATGCTTGTGCTATCCGCGTTTCATGGGTGGGTGGACAAGCCAAGCTTGCGGTACATTTTGAAATTTTTTCGAAGCAAGCAATAGAGTGTTCAATGAATATTGGATTGGAGATATATCAAGTCACTGTTATCATCATTTGCATGAACAACACTTTTGCACTCACCATGTGTAGTGGTGGTTCCCTACTTTCCACTTATTTAGAGATATAAATCATATGATATGGATCACCCTGCCCCTGATATTTCCAGTCGAGCTTCAGAAATTTCAAAGGAGATAGCCCTCTAAGACCTTTTTTGCTTTTCCCTTTTTCTTCAATTATTTGATTGTTTTATCATTACAAGTTTGCCTGCTAGCCCATCTACCAAAATCAAATCATTCCGTCTTTTTCTCTCTTCATTAGCCATAACTAATGTTGAGAAAAAATGGTTAAGGTTTCTCTCGTTCCAACACCTGTATCTTTATGAATATGCCTCCAATATCAATTGTCTAATGGTAAATGAACTGTCTTTTTTTTTTTTTTTTTTCTAATAGGAAAAGGGAGCTCAGCAAAAGGCTAAGGTGGAACCAAAGCTGTCCCTATACAATCATGGTACAACCCAAGATTAAGCCCCACTTGCGGGATCTGAAGATAATGTAAACCCAAAGGCATCGTTACGGCAAGATTAACAAGATAATCAATAATTTAAACCTAAAGGCATCGTTACAGCAAGATTAACAAGATAATCTGCTGCAAAATTAGACTCGTGGTAGATGTGTGCTTTATTGCAAGATAATGAACTGCTTCTTATCCAAGGTCTTTGTAAGTGTTAAAATGAAAACGGATAGTGATGATGATAATATAACTCTTAATTTCCTTTTCTTTGTCTAATTAACAGAGAACACCCCATTGAATGATTATCAAGCGTTAACAAGAGAATCGGTAATTTGACTAAATAAAAAAAAACGTATATATATGGAAGTTCATAATCTAATAAAATTCTGTAGAGAAACATACAAATATATTTGATTTATTAGAGTGACAATAATCCAGCTCCATCCCTTTCTGATAAGAAAATCTCAAGTTTTCGAAAATTTTCATCTTGAAATTTTCATTATTAGCCCTTAATTTAAGACATATTATGTACAGTATTGTATAGAACATGAGCCATCGACAATGAGAACTTCGAGGTGTAACTGAAAAAATTATAGGGATACTATAGCAAAAAATATTCTATTATAGATGCATTGTAGATACTCAGCTTCAATTTTTAAGAAAAAATGGGCTATTTTGTTTTGGTCCACCAAATGTAGACATTTTTATTATGTATTCATGTATCCTAGAGCATGGCCCTTGGCTTTGTTTATTTTGTGGCTTGGCTCTCAGGTAATGTTAGCTTTGACAGCATGTTAATTCGTATGGAGATTGCTAACGATCATTGTTTTGTGATCTCAATTTGGAGTCATTTTGTTGAAGCATTAATGCGATTGTAAAATTGGAAAGCAGAAACTATTAAGCTCCTGGCTATTGAAAATAAGAATCTTTTATTTTTTTTTTCTTTTCGCAGGATAGTCACAACAAGAAGGGCCTAAAAGCTTCATTACAAGGCTGTACATATTCCAAGCTAGTAATTTTCCCAATTTATTTGCAAGATTAGATACAGAAAATATCCTCGATTAGACATGGGAAACATTAAAAAGTAGGAAAGATGCAGTTGCATTATTGGTAATAGGATGTAGATACCCAGAACACAACTTCTGCAGCATCTTAAATACAAGCTTCTTTTCTCCTCTCAGACTTTAGTGAGCTTGTAGCACCTATACACGAATCCACAGACCAGCAGTGATGACGTGTCAATATTATTTTGTGCATATCATATGATAAACATATATACATATATATATATATATACATAATCATATGCCACCTTATGCAGTTTTAGCTTGTTTCACCATCTGAAAAGAAAGTGAAAACATACAAACATGTATCAAGTACGGAGTTTAGAAAATGTAAATAAATGCACACAAGTATGCAGGCAGCTAGGTACCTGAAAGTAACTTTCGAGCCGCCTCCTCAAAATTGCATACTCTTGCTTGATTAGTTGGAAACTCCTGTTGCATCTGCAGAAATTAAAGCACCCATAATTGAAAATTTGGCCCCAGATCCAGAGTGATGACTGATGAGGAGTAAAGTATTTGCTTAATAAAATTCAAACAAGATTACCCTTCAGCATTTTCAGCATTGCAGTATTCCCCGAACTGTGAGCATGCTTCTTTCACCTTTTTAGCTCCAATACTGGAAATAAATGTACCAGAGTAAAAAAAATAAAACTGTTTGTTTAAATCAAAAGGGGGATTCAAATTCAAATTCTAGCAATTTGGTCCATAAGAAATCTTTAATTACCTTGAGCAGCTACCCTTGAACTGATGCAATATGTCATCCAGCCTGCTAAAATCCACTGGCCTATTGCTCCTGCATAGATCAATATGAATAAAAATCATCATCATCAAAATCAAGTAATCCCATGGATACTATTAATACATTTTTGTGTACTTACAAAGTTTGCTCCATGCTCTGGATCAATCTTGCAGAATCACTGTAAAACAAGGATACAACCTCCTCAACAAAATTTGGGTTAGCATCATCTTGCAGATCCTCCAGCTGAAGGAATTGCTCTTTATCAAGATACCCCTGTAACAATTATTCATTTAGTTCATCGTTCCATGCAGAGCTACCAATAATTGCTGAATCAAAATGAAGTGTTTACTGTTTCCTTAAAAAGTGCAAAACGACATAATTCAATTGTTTAAAAAAAAAAATTGCATTTTCTTTAAACGGATTCTTCGTCACTATCAGTCTATCACAATAGGATCGCAGTGGACAATGCTTAATAATAAATTTTCAGTCCAACTAAAAAAGAAAAGTTAGTTTATGTTTGAGACATAAACTGCGCTGTGTTGTATAAATATAAAAATAATTATTTTATCTTTTCGTTAACATAAAATATTCTTATATATTGGGATTAGAATCCAAATGGATTGAATTTTAAAGATTCTATTCAAAATTTGAAATAAATTTTCTTTTGGACTTCCTTTGATTTCCTGTGTGCGAGTTGATATTTAACGTCAAATGAAAAGTAGAATATTATAAAAACTGCTGGAAGTAATAGTTTTTTTATAAATAGCTTAAATGAAAGAGAAACCACCTTTTTTGTTTTTTTAAATAGATTAAGTGAAAGAGTAACCACATTTTGTGAAATCATAAATGTATCAAGTGATACAATAGAATAGAAAAATTGTTGAATGAAATTTAAGTGACCTGGTCAAAGAGGGAACGCCTCGTGTAGAGGACCTGATGCCGCAGCTGATTGCTGTCCATTTTTTTTTATTTTTTTTTTTGGGAAGCGGAGAAATGTAAACGAATTGAACTGCGAAAGGCGACAAAAAGAATATAACAACAATATATGATTGTGGTGAGATGAAAAATTTGCTCTTGTTGGGCAAGGCAAAAAGGCAAAGTAGGAGGGATAGATGATGCTGTACTGCGTGCTCGTGCTATAATATTATTATTGCAATTTGCAAGCAGGCCGGCTCGGATATTTATAGCAATGCCTGCCGTCTGGAGAGACGGGGACCCGAAAGGGGAATGAAACGATTGGTGTGTACGTGTCAAACAAATATCTTATTGGACGTATGCGCGGAGATTCTGTTTTCTTTTTTTTTTTTTTTTTCCTAATCTATATCTACTTTTTCTGCTAAGCAATTTATTGTATTTTTCACAACTTCGAGATCATCTCCTAACTCTGGTCAGTATCTCCTCTCTTTGCATTTAAGGTAGAGAAATAGAGGGTGGTTTGAGTCTACCGCAAATAATTATAGGGGTTTATTTTTTAATTATATTAGACTTTGATTGAACATTTAAGTGGACTTCAATTATATTTGAACTTTAATTATATTATAACATATAATAATTATAAAACAGAAAAAATTCATCTCCTAGCTTCAATTTTTTAAAATGTTATCATGTTTGCATGCACTTCATGTGATTAAAAATTTAATTACTTTTAAATTTTGATAATTTTTAAATCATCAGTTTATATTTTTTTTGGAAAAGCACTTAAGGTCCAAGTGAATTGTGATCTATTTTTCATCAGGGTGAACACAAAATCAATTTTGTATCAGAAAAATCAAAACTCAGTTTCTAATTAAACCTAGTGATAATGACAGCTAGAAAGGGAGAGATACCCTAAGTGTGTGTATATATATAATATGTGATAACACAAACACAAAATAATAATGTAAATATCAGCAAAAGTTAAAACCCAAAAAAAAAAAATGAAAGATTGATAGTATTGTACATTGAATTGATAAATTATTTACATTTACACATTATTGAGGGTTTCGAGTGCAATCAGATAATCAAAAAATTAATAAATTATTATCATCAGCCATCCCTGAGTTGTGGGGATTCCGTGGTCCTAACCATGTTATTGATATTGTAGCTGTGTTAACAATTATTATTAGCAATACGTTAATTCAGTGATGCTGCTTTTGTAAGAATAAAATACTCTCGTGATGGGAGCTCCACCGAGCTTTTCAAGATAATCTACTATGTGTTTTCTAGTGATATTCTATAGATAAAATATAATTTTTTTAACACTTCACAATACAAGGAGACTTACCTGAAATATTTAATCGTGAGTCATGCGCTCCACTGCCTCTTCACCTCTCGTCCGTCCTGGATGAGCTAGCCAAGATGCCTCCCTGGTCCCGCTTAACCGAGTGACTCGATAAGGACCTTTCCGGCTTGGCTCTAAGTACACCTTGTCTCGGTCCTTCGTGCTCCGGTTGACTTTCCTCAAGACCCAATCACCCACTCGAACCCATGAATGTGTATATTTCGGTTGTAATAACGAGCCACTCTCGTGGATATTCTCGCGATCTTAAGCAATGACCCTTTCTCTTCTCTTCCAAAGAAATCTAGACCTTCACATATCTCGCCGTTGTTTTGCTCCTCACTCAAGTGTTCCAGTCCGATGTGTCCCCATTCCTATTTCAATGGAACTCATCGCCGTGCCCAACGCCACTCAAACGCCAAGGAGAATGGGGTCTCTCCAGTGGCCGTTTTGTGAGTGGTGTCCACCCAAGCTCCTTTTTGCTCGCCCAGCCTTGTCTTCAGGAGGCGTTTTATGGTTTTATTCGCAGCCTCTACTTGTCAATTTGCCTGCAAATCACATTCTTCCAAATGAAGTCAGTAGTTTTACCTTCCGTGATGCTGCTCAAGGCTCCCACTTCGACCCATTTGGTGAAATAATCAATTACAACTATGGTATGGGTGGCGGATGCTTTCCTCTAAGCAGTGGCCCGATCAAATCAATTCCCCATTGGGCAAACGGCCATGGCGAGTTCATCACTATGAGGTTCTCCGGAGGTTGGGTTAGGTAGTTGGCAAAGCTTTGGCAACTCTTGCAGCTCTTGTTTTCTCCCGAGCATCTTGATGCATGCGAGGCCAAAGTATCCTCGCCTCAAGGCCTTGAAAGCCAAGGACCTCGCGCCGTAGTGATTTCCACAGATTCCCTGCGTATCTCTTGGAGGACATAATCGACCTCTTCTGGTCTAAGACCGCAGCAGAGGGAGAGTGTACCCTTTCTCCTTCCCTCACCGCAAGATTTGGTGCCCTAGGTCTGGGCTTCATCTCCCACATTTTCCCGAACGGGAGCTGCTCCTACTACCGACTCCGAACATCATTACACGCTTTTCTCCGTCCTCCTCGAGTTCTTGTAATGCGGAGGTCGAGTCTCCATCTGCTTTTCCATCCGATCTATTCTTTCCTGGATCTCCCTATTCCGAGCCTCATTGGCCACTTCTCGCAGGTTACCGATTCTTCCGACTTACTCCTCTTCTACTGCTTCCCTCATCGTCGCTGCTGTATCTTGAACGATTAGAAATCAGCTTTTGTGCCGATGCCCACGACTGCGCCAAAAGATGTTGATGCAGCTTTTCCCGCGTGCCTTTAAACAAAGGCTTCGACCCTTCCGCCGCAAATAGCCAGAGTGTTGATATAGTTTTCCGCGTGCCTTCAAACAGATGTCTCGATCCTTCTGCTCGCAAATAGCTCGAGCTCGAGCAGGTGACTGCCTCATTCGCTCTGCTCCACCTGCCTTTTCCGTAATCGGGATCTCCTGCACCTATACTCACGTAAAACAGTGGTCGGGTTGCCGGCATGTTCCACGAAAACCCTCCGACGCCAAGTTAGTAATCGAGTTGTTCTTTTGGTATTTCCTTAGTCGAGAGACCTAGAAGGTGAAAGAGATATTCTTTGCCCTCCCTTTGAATAAATTTTGGTTTTCTCGAAAATCAAGATAAGGGAAGTAGAGATAGGAAGAACTCGTGTCTCTTTTCGTAACCCTCGTGAATCAATTTTTTCAACCCCGTAACGCATCTGCTCATTTCCTTTTATACTCCATTTTTCCCGCTCTTTCTCCAAGAGCATCCATTACCGCCGCTGGTGTCCTGGTCCTTCCGACAACCGGATCGGCGTAATATTCCCTGTGGATGTGCTACTGCCTCCTTAACTCCTGGCTCACGTGGCTGATCACCACGTCGCGCATGCTGCGTAGGAATGATGACGCTAGGGGCATGTGCTCGACCATCGGCAACAGCACTCACCATCATACCATGCGGGGCCCTGATCGACATCTACAGTGTGCCAGATTCAAGAAAGTGGGCCTGGCCGCCTGGGCCGGTCTTGTCCAGCTAGTGCTATGGACTCTCTCACGAGCAGGAAAGGAGTGCTCGCCTCGACATCGACCAGCCTTGACTTGGAGAGACGACCTCGAGCAGGCAAGAGAGCTCTGAGCTCTGATGGCTCAATTCTCGACCTTGACCGACCTTGACGCCCAGTGAGATCGCCTTCGTGCCGCTTGTCGGACTCCGCTCGAGTCGGGTTGACCTCGAGGTATTTTATTCGAGCTGGAAGGACCTCGAGGAGACCTGCCCGATATTACCCAAACAACTTAAATTATTTTCTCCGAATATGACCCAATGAAGGGAAAATATATATATATTATAACAAATGTCAAATAAACTGACTTCTCTTGAATGTGTTATTAATTAAAAACTATTTTAAAATAACTGACTTCTCTTAAATGTATTATTGATTAAAAACTATTTTAAGATGGATTAATTTTAATTTAACCTCTCAATAGATTGACTGCATCTAAAATACTACTAAATTATTATAAATCTCAATTTAACACCATTTATAATTAATAAGAATTTGTCATCAAATGGTCCCCATTACCCTTATCTTTTTAAATAGTAATTGAGGATGAGTTGAGGCTTCCATTAATTGAGTAATAATTTGAAGATAATTAATTTTATTAAGTGGATTAATTGAAATTAATCCTTACAAGAGACAGGACATGAGAGATTGGATAGATCATCGAACTAATTAGTAACATCTAGATAAAAGATAGCAGCAACAGCAACACTAATATCTGGTCCGTGCATTGAGTACTTTAACCGGTCGAGGTACTAACTAGACTGCTGACACAACATGGTTGGATTCAAACCATAAGCTGCAAGCACGTGGCAGGCAGAGATTAGCTTGTGAGGGCACGAGCATGCATAGTGCTCCAGTGGCACATTCAATTTAACCTTAAAACAACTCCTGGAATTTTCTTCCCAGGATACGTCTCTGTCACAGTCCATATATTAATCCAAGGTAGCTAAATGGCATCTCCTATTCTTTTTATCTTTCCCGACAATAATTGTGCAGAAACTCAACCAGACAATTCTCTCAAGCATAATTTATTCACCTGGCAGTCGAATAATGAACAGAAAACTATACTACTGAAGGCAGGATCATTGCTAAAACTAACCATCCTCTGCAATAGCCCAATATCATCAATCAATGGTTATACAGCAATAGATCACTAGACATAATCTTGGCCCTCAAAAACATTCTCGTTTCTTTTTGTTCGGATCCCAAAACAAATTAACATCATTCACATATGACATTTATTTTTTCTACCTCAGCTGTAACATGAAAGAGAGATGGAGTACATACAACCAAAGCAGAAATAAATCATGTACATGGTCCATTTTGCATCATCCATACAAAGAGAACGCAAATTCTTATAATTTTGCAATTTCACTCGAACAACAAACAGGCTGCAGTTAATTTGGCAAGTTTTTTAAATTACTAAATAATATCACAACATAACCTAAGAGAATCTGCAATCAAGAAAAATGTGAAATTACCCAAATTGGAAAATATCTAGCAATGATTGAAATGAGAACATTATTACCTTTAGATGAGAAGACATATCTTTCTTGGTCCATCTGTCTGCAATTCTCAGGGAAAAAAAATGTTAAAGAAGATAGAAGGGTTGAGCAGAGATGCTCCCTTTATTCCTTTGCCCCCACCCTAGAAAGAGTGAGAGTGAGAGGAAAGAAGAAATTTTACAGGGTCAAATGACTTTTGTCTCTATCCTATGCTTTATGCAGATGCGTGGTCACATACCTCCTTTGTGAAAAAGAAAACAAAGGTTTGTAAGTGGGTGGGTGAGTGGGTGGATGGAATGGGATGAGAATATGAATAGTTCAGCTCCTATTGGAATTTGGAAGGATAGATATACTTTTCTTGCTATCACTATTCCCATGTTGATAGGAATCCCACTGTAAACATGATAAACCCTACACGCAATAACAGGATTGATAAAGAACATTGAGGAGAAAAAAGAGGCACGTAGATTTCTCACCAATCAGCACACCATTGGCTTTTGGCATTTTCAGTGCACTTATATCAGCATGCATACTTACACAAACCATCTAAAAAGTGCAATGGGAATAATTTACTGTATAATTAATAAACAACTGGCATGCATATCATCGATAGTAGCTGGTTCCTATTAAGGAATAGAACAAGATTTCTTATCTACACTTGGAATTGAAGAACCCTATTACCCTAATCCATTTTAATATATAGGCGTATTTAGAGCATTATAACAAACAGAGTCAGCTTTCCTTGGTTTAACAGACTAGCACTCTTCCACAACATAACAGTCCTGATTAACTACTATGCAACCAGGGTATTTTTTTCATAAAACAAGAGGCATTAAAACTAGCAAGTGCAAGAATGTGATATATACTTGCAAATCAGCATACGAACGTATAGGAAAAATGACAGATAATTAGCCATTGAGCATGCAAGCAATTACACCAATAAGAAGAATAAGTACAAAATAACAGATTGGAATCCCCAACAGACGCAAGTGAATTGTATTATATCAAACAGAAAATACAAGTGAAACAAGATTCACTAAATAGTCAATTCAAATAAATTACAAGTAGTGTCCAGAAAGGAAGACAAAGGAAAACTAACAAGTCCATTGATTAATAATGAATAAAAGTTGCACCTGTCTGGACGAAAGAGGTCGAAGCAACTGCAACAAAGAATTTGTGGACTACCAAAATGTTCTCTTTTTTGCTCATTGAGAATATTCTCATGCGCATACTCCAAAAATCTGTGGGCAACAACTTAATTTTGAGGTTGCTGTATTGTAGATCTTTTTCTCAAAAGCACTTCCACAAGCATCAGTTCTGCTCAACGCCGCAAGAATCCCATTGCCTGGTAGACATTATTGAGAGTAGCATCCGCTATATCTGCAGCTTTTGCAGCACCGTCTGCCAGGACTTTATCCAAATAAGCTGAATCAGAAATTATTTCCTCATAGCGAACCTACAAAAGTGGCAAAACCTAATTGATGATGGGACATGTTTATCAGTAATAATTGAAAATCAGCAATAGAAGACAAAAAGGCAACTTTTCCAACAAAAAGAAACAATAATCTTGGTACAGTTGTTAGAAGCATGGGGCAACTGATAGAGTCAAATACTGTGGAATACAAATACATCTTTGTCCACTGATCCACATAAAGCAGAGAAAAAAAGAAGTTGCATTCAAGCTCCAATTATTTATAACTACATAGATGCAAACATTAAATAACAATAAGGAAACAAAGTGGAGAGATCAACTTGCTTTCAAATCAACTTGAGTCGCAAAATCAAGCAAGATGTTATGCTTTTCATACTGCAGCATCATGCACTGGCCAGTACTTAAACTTGACATCAGTGCATGCCAAAATATTAAATGGCCTATATCAGAAATATCTTGGTCATAAGCAATGATTCAGGCTACTAGACCCTTATTCTGGAATTAGATTATGCAATGGATGATTTTTTTTTCCTTTTTAAGTGCATATAACATTATTTTCTTCCCCAACTACATACATTTATTTGTTGGCACTCAAGCATGTAAAGATAGTACTCCATGTTTACAAGTCAACGACACAAGAATTTCATCCAGTGTCCTACTACTTTAGGTGCTTACTAGAAATTCCAAACAAACTCGGATGGACATCAATAACTAATATTCTATTCATATAAAAGTATAAGAAATCATCATTGCAATTACACAAATTAAGAAATCATCATTGAAAGTACACAAATGTACCCTGCACCTTAAATTCTTTTTCCTCAATTTTTAAGAAGAGCACCGTATATAGAGTTAAGACCTGTATGGGATGCAGATGATCAATCAAAGCATCCGTCAGAAGGGGTTTAAATGTACCCCAGTTCATATTTTGGCATTCCACTGCAACTTCCTGCGATAGAAAACAGTTCATGAGAATTACTTCAAGTGTGGAATATCAAAGAGTTATCACTATTCGCATACAAACATATATAAATAAGAATTCAGATGAACACATATTTGACACTAGGAGAAGAATTTTGCCAAATGAAAAGATGAAATGAAATTCTCAACCAATAATGCCAAAGGTGGAAGCATGATTAGCGTCTACTGTTAGAACTTCTAATATATACCATATGCATGCATGATGCAAATATCAACTTTTAAATAAAGATCATCCACAGCCTCAAATAAAATACTAGACTAAAATTTTGATTCATAAACGGCTCTACTCAACAATATAAGGGTTTGGGTTTGGGAGTTGATATCTCATATCCGTTTTGTTCACGTAACATTCATTTCGTGTCACAAAAAGGGTGTAATCCAAGACAAGCTTATATCTTTAAATATTATTCTAGTTAACCCTTCGAGGAGTTCAAAGTGTCAGGTTTATCCACAGGACGAAGCATAAGGGATGTCATATCATATAAACAACCAATTTGGTAATAAAGATTCAATAGAGGCTCTGAATCTCAACTACGAAGTTTCTTTTTCGGTATCATAAGATCCAATCAGAATGATAAATTTTTAGTAATAGAATCTGCATTACAGGCTTACAGCAAAGAACTGCAACCAAATTACAAAACATAAATTCCATACCTCTTTGGTCTTCCCTGAAATGAGCTGATATACCGAAAGAAGATTGTTGCATTCAGGTCTTTCCAGATTGTCAAATTCCAGACTGTAAGAGTTACCAGAAATGAGAGACATGTGAAAGAGTATAAGTCCTCATATGGGAAATAGTTAATTAGAAAGAAAGTAATAATAAAACAACAGTAATTCAATGACTTCCAAAATCAGGATAGATTAAGAGTTCACCCTGCAAATGAGTCGGTTTTGCAACGTTTAATCTTATTTGCTATTACCTACATGGCAAAAGTTAAAAGAGAGGAATGAGACAACATGAGAAACTAGCTTCCTCTTACAGTCATGTATAACATCTACATATTAAAAAAAAAGGCAAAATTAAGTCCTGATACCTGAGAAAAACCATACTTTAAACACGTAAGGATGGCAGTATATTGCAGTGAAACATAACTAAGAGAAGTCACTTGAACGCAATTTCTCTTTCTACAGCTTACAGCCAGACAAATTGTAATTATAGCAGCAGATTAACTTCATCATGAATTATTACAAGCCAATCCTATGAGAGTGGTCCACAATTGGTTTTTCTTTTTTCTCAGATATAATGTGACTCAATGCTAGCTTTTAAAAATTCCAAATTAGCTTTAAAATTGAGGATATAACATAAAACTATTAAAAGAGCTTATGGAGTCCAATATCTATTTCTAAAATATTTATCAAAGGTAACCTGCAAGTCAATGTGAGATTATATTCTGGAAATCTAATATCATCCTCTCTTTTCTATCACAAATCAATGTTCAAATTATACGTGTACTAGCTCAGTTGACCAAGCAACCTGCACGCTGATGCAGCAGGACCAAAATACAAAGAAGCATATCATTTACACTTAATGAACTCATAATTCACATTATAGTGTTACACAATGTTCATTAAGAAAGTCAAGAAAAGGCGAAAAATTTTGTCTACTCACATCTTTGGGGTCAAGAAGATTGATTCGAGACAGATCAGAAGGTGCAGACTTGGACATCTACAAAATTGAAGACCAAAACAATTGTCAGCAATAACCAAAAAGATCATTATCCGATATTAATAATTGTTAATTGTTCTTTCTTAGGATCAAAGCTAGGTTACTACTACTAGTAGTCGAGTAAATACCAAACTGTCTCCACAATCACAGAAATGAAAGGGGCATTCTAAGCATAGATGCAGATACATAAAGGAATGAACATCAACCGTTGTCAGCAACTGGCTATGGAGATTCAGTAAAGGCCTTCAAATATATGTGAGAACATGCTCTTATTTTGAAATATAGGATAGTTTGCTATCAGCTCCTCAAGACCTTCTGAAAGGAATAGGGAAAACTTTAAACTTAGGGGGAAGGGGGGGAAAAAAAAAAGTGGTCTTGAACCCTTCACTCTACATGTCCTCAAGATTCAGGCATTCAAAGAATTTAAATTTTACCCATTATCTTGAGGTTATGTTGACAGCGCTCATAGCAACAAGAATGGCATTGATAATAAAAGAAAGTGGGAGAATGGAATAAAAAAAAGCGGGAGAGCTTCATCCTTGAAAAGCAAGCAATTCCCAACATTAAGTCCCTCGAGCAAACCTCCGAATGATCAAAAGTTGGAAAAAAAAAAAAAAATAGAATATGTAATAACATAGGTGGGAACATAATAAGTCATATTTTATTTCTCATATTTACTCTCTTGATTCATACCCAAATAAATATATTCAATCTACCACATGAAAAATCTATCATGTAGAATACAATGTTAAATGGTTAAAACCTTGGAAAGCCCATCAATAAGAGACATAACTCGGGCTCCCGCTGGTGGTATTAGGGGTTCAGGAACCTACATGAGGAAACACATTTGGTAAAGAATATTTTATTGCTTAAGAGAGACAATTATGAGCTGAACCAGGTATCAAGAAAGAAAATCCACCTTAAAAATAGCACCACCCCGCCTGTGATCGATATACAGCATATGAATGACCAAGTGGAACAAATAAATACAAGAGTGACAACATAAAACCTCTTGAAATGAATATAATCCAAGTCCAAATCAACGTATAATTTCTTCTTACCCTCCTAACTTCTTCCATTTCCTTCCTCCATATAAGTAATTAACACGCTCAGCCAATTCACGGGTCAACTCCAGATGCTGTTTCTGATCCTCACCAACAGGGACAAAATCGGACTGCAGGAGCACACTGCAATTTATAAGAATCATGCATATTCAGGAAAAATATCAGCATATGATGAATATGCAAAGGCATAGAAGTACACAACAAGCTCTACATGTTATACTCTTTTGATAAACAATACAAACTAAATAATTAAAAAGAAAATTCCAAGAAAAATATTCCATGCCCTATTGAAAGAGCTGCAGGTCTTAATGATCACCTGATATAAAAGAATATCAGAAGCCATCAGAACAGGATAAGTCAAGAGTGCAACTCCCACATTTTCATTCCCCTGCAGAACAAAAGTCAAAGAAACACAATCAATTTGAATAAATAGAAACAACGGTACAATACACTACAGAAGTAATAGAAAAGCAAAATAAAATCAATTAAAGAACCAACAATCTCCACTCATGACACATGGTACACACCAAAAAATAAAAATTAACAGGTAATAATGGCAATGAATATCAAATTTAAGATTACACACTATTGGCCTCTTGTAGTACTTGATAACCAAAAAGATGATTTTAACCTTTGACTTCATTACTAAACAATTCAGTGGAAGTTTTTTCTCATGTCTCCAGAGTTTAGTACTTAGATGAAGCCAACAAATAAGCAGGTTGATGTTTGCATAAATAAAATTCATTCACATTTCACTATTAAAAGAACAAGTTGTAGTAGTGTGGATTATTCTGTTTAGATTAAAAGATTGTAAGGGTAGGACTGGTCCAAATGCCCTAAGCTTTGACCTAGTTCATGTGCATGAGCATTAAAATTTCATTGATAAAAAGTGTATGGGGTAACACAGAACTTCGCAAAAGAAATTAATAACAAGCAATGTCTGCACTCTCTCTCTCTCTCTCTCGCACAAAAAATAAAATAAAATAACAGTGAGAGAGATGGGGCTGTCATACAGCTATAAACCCACCGTGTTACGAGATTTTTCCTTAAATTGAATCATTTTGTTCAGCCTACCAATTGGTGTTGCAGAACTTAGTAGCCACATCAACTCTACATGAGAGCGAACATGAGACTGCACAAAAACAGAAGCCTGCGTGTCCAACTCAAAGTTAATTCTTTATAGTTTGAACTGAAATGCTCACATTGCTAAAGACAACAGACCTTGGAGTTGTCTATCCCGCATGCCAAGTAAATAGCTGCTGTTTCTCGTGTTGCCTTAGATAATTGTTGTGCATCATATGGTAATGTAATCTATACAAACAAACATAAAAGTAAAAGGTCGCAGTTAAAAAGTAGTCTGCAATACCCAGTTCGAATGATTTTGTAATCTATAAAAACAATCATATGGACTTTGTTAATTTCCTTTTTTTTTTTGAATGAAATAATTTACTTTTCAGTCTAAAAGTTGGTTATACAAAGACAAAAGGAATAGTTCTAAAAATATACCGCATGGAGATCAACAATGAAAAAGAGAGTCTCGTATGAATTCTGCAACATTAAAACCACAAAAGGATCATGAAATCACGAAACAAAAAAGTGATGAAAAACTGCCAAAGAAATAAGAAGGTAAAAGATGTAAACTAATAAATGCGACAATTACTTCAAAGGAGATCATCTTAACCAGTCCTGTTAGAAGCCCAAATCATTACAGGGATTCAAAAATATAAATTCAGGGGGTTGACAACAATTTCACTTCCTCAACCAGCTAGCATATTTGGTTTTTGAAATAAATGTGCAACGTCTACTAAAAGTATAAAGTATAAAAAAAACAAGTATGTCAACCTATTATTCATGCACAAAAGGTGTTAAGGATTTATTTGAGAAAAATGGTGCTATGTAAAATACTGGAAGAGAATAGTGTCAGAAGCAACACGAGACCAATATCAAAGCACTCCAAAAAGGTCGTAAGGCAAAAAAATTGGAAATCAGATTTACATGATAAAATTATGCCATTATGTCTATTCAACAACAGAGTCATTTTCAAGTTAAGTTAAATTATAGAGCCTTATCTGAGCATACACAAGAGATAGTCAGACTACCTGGAGTGCTATCCAATTTTTTATGGCACCAAGATAATTTCCAAGGTGGATAGATCCTGTTGGCTGCACTCCAGAGACTATCCTCTTTCTGAAAACAAATCAGTCAACTTAAATGAAAAATCATCTCAAAATAGAAGAATGATGACAAGGACAACATGTTGAAATTGTCAGTAAACATTCTGTGTTTTTTTTTTTCCACAATTCAATTAGATAGCAACTAATACTATATTACTACATAAGGCAAATGAAGATTATCATTGTGATACACACTATTCCATTGCGTTAAGAGTAATGCGAAGTATACAAACTGATGTGACACGAATCTATTGATTTGATAAAAATAGAAAAGTGCAATTAATGATAACAAATAATGAAAGCCATCCCTAGCATATCATTCACTTGTTATTGCTTTTCAAGTATATAATTTCTAAATATATCTGAATACAAAAGAGAAAAAACAAAATTATGAGCAATTATTTGTGCTTATCTGTTTATTTGTAAAGAAGCGAAGCTTACTTTACAGAGCTTGAAGAAGTGACCGGAGCAGTCGGTTCCGACAGCGAGACATTGCAGTAACAACGGAAGCCACAGCCGTTGTGTGTCGCAATGTTTCTGTTTCGACGAATTAGCCCCGGCGTTTTACAATATACACTTGGAAGTCCACCCCAAGACCTGCGTATTTTTAATTAGCAAAAGCAAAATGGCAACTTAGTAATGAAGCGTTGGAAAGAATTTCGTTAGTTTGTTGAAGATGATAAAGGAAGTGGGAGATGGAGAGTACAGTGAAGAGACGAGGCGCGGGGAGGAGTTGGAGACGAGGAGAAAGTGAGACAGCAGTGCGCGGCCCATTGTGTTTGTGTTGTGTTGTTTGGTTTTTGGTCTCGCCTATTTTATCCGTCCAGCGGATGACGTGTTATACAACGGAAAGAAACAGAGCCAAATCCGGGTGTTAAAAATTAAAATATATGAAATAAATTTGAAAATCTCGCAGGCTCCGTAAATTTAGAAAGCTGAAAAAAAAATTTTGAAAAAGAAAATAAAATGTTTTCAATCTTATCCCGTTATCCCACTCCGTTATAAAGTTCTACTCAGATTGGCATAATTCTCTCTCATATATCAATCGTATTCATATTTATCTTGACATCTGATCGAAAAAAATGAGGAAAGTAAAGGCGTGTGAAGGAAATTATTGTGTTTATTAAACTAAAATCACAATGAATTGGAATCACAATGAATTAGAATGAAAATTAGAATATTGTAGGAACTAGAATAAAAATAAATTCCATTATCATTAATATATTTATATTATTCTAGAATCGGAATGAACTGTTTTAAATTATTAAAATATTCTTGATTAATGGTAATAATAGTAAAATAAATGATAATAATAATAAATTTTATTGTTATTATTATTTATTACAATAATAATAATATATTATTATTATTATAAAATGAACCAATGAATATATATATATATATATATATATATATATATATATATATGTATAATTGATTAGTTTTATTATTATTATTATGAACAAATGAACATAAAATGCATATTATTATCATTGTATGGACCAAAATGAACAAATGGTAAATGTTGACATATACAGTTATACGATATTTTAATTTTAATAATAACAAATCACATGACATGAATAAAATAGAAAATATATATATTTCACAATTTCATAAGTGTTATTTTTATATTTTAGAAATAGACTTATTTAAAAATATTTTAAATAAAATGAGGTATAGTGTAATTTTAAAAAGATGTTTGGGGTCAAATTCTAATTTTAGAAAATAATAACTTAAAATCAAAGAGTTAGCAGCTAACCCGAGTATGTCAAGCGACTAACTGCCTATGTCCAGATTTTTTAAATTCTTATCTAGAAAGTTAGCAGCTAGCCGGCTACTTTAAGCGACTAACCGACTACGCCAAATTTTGAAAAATCACTCTTGTATTTTTATCTCTGTCTTTTATCTTATTACTTATTTATTACTTGAATTTACATTTATTATTGCTTAAGATATTTGGGACCAAATTCACCTACCCTTGGATTGCACATTTAGAATTTAAACAAACTTTTCCCAGCAAGTTGTCATACAATTCTGCATTAGAAATTAAAGGGATTAGATTTTTACCTTCACATGTATTTGTGTCTTGTAGAGAACTTGCAATAATTGTTGACCTTGAATCTACAGGGATGAGTACTCGAAAAAGGCACTTTGACACCCAAATTAGTGTTTGATTAAGATTAAAGAAAGAAGATAAATAGAGAAATGAGTTTTCTTTCTCTAAGACGAACAATATTCATGGAGACCAAAGTCCATTTTCTTATAGAAATGATCTTTATTTATAGATAGTAGGTGACATAGATTTATGGTTTTGTCTTGAGTTTTCTTTCTAATGACACGTGTCATTCATTATTATTATAAACGCAGAGGTGAATTTGATCGTACGGAATTATTACATATCTAAGTGTTTCCTTACTCTTATGACTTTGGACATAGTTATCTTAGACTATGAAATTTGGAATCGAAATAAGTTTTCCTCCCCTTATTTTCATAAGTTATTGGGAAATTTTGTCTTGGGTATTATTCCCTCAGAATAGATTATGTGTTATTTTCTCCCAGAATTATTCCTTATTATTTAGAAGAATGGACATGTGGCATAATGTGCTGCATTTAAAATATGGCACCTACACAAGTGTATTTTCTTTAGAAAATACTTGGATTGAGATATGAATTTTTGGCTTTTTTTTTTATTGGCCATGTGACCTTTTTGAAAAAAGTAACTATGTCTTAGGCTTTTGAATATATTTTAGGAGAAATATTATCACTGAACTTTTCTTTTAGTTGACTTAGGTAAAAGTGAATTGCTTCATCTAAACTGATGTTCCAAGATAAAATGTTAGTTCTTTTGATTTTTCCTCTAAATTGAAGTTCCAAGAAGAAATGGCAAAGAAATTTTATTCTAAAAGAATATTATTATAAAAATTTTTCTCTTTATTAGCCTAAGGAATTTTTATTAGTTAGAAAAGGCGAGTTATTCTAAAAAAATATTATTAGGAAAATTTTTACTATACAATAAGAAAAAAGTGATATTTCATAAGAATATTATTATGAAATTTTTCTTCCTTCTTGGCCTAGTGAAGTTTTTTCTTTTTGTTAGTTTTGAAATTTTTTTTTCTCCTTAATAGGATATTACTTCCTTTTCAAACTAGTAACAATAAGATAATTGTTACTAATATTTAAGGATAACTGTTTTTCAAATAAAAGTTTAATGAGAATTTGAATTATTCTGATTGTTCCTTGTTATCATAAGGAAGTTTTTCCCTTTTATTGGCATATGAAGAATTCAACTTAAAGAAAAGTAAATTATTTTTTAAAGTAATATTATTATAAAAATTTTCCTCCTTATTGGCTTAAGGAAGCTTTTCCTTTTTATTGATCTTTAAGAATATTTTCCTTTTTGATATTGGAAAAAGCAACCTATTATAGAGAAATATGATTAAGAAATTTTTCTCTTTGCTGACCTAAGTTTTTCCATTTTATTGATCGAAGAAATATACTTTTGAAATATGGTTCACTTAACTTTGCCTTTTTATCAGTATAAAGAAAAAATAAATTATTCTAAAGAATTTTATTAAGAAATTTTTCTTCTTTATTGGTCAGGAAATTTTTTCCTCTTTATTAGCCTCAAGAAAAATAAGTTATTTCAAAAGAAAATTGTGGGTGAACCTTTCTTTGTTAGGATAAGAAAAAGTGATATATTCTAGAAAAATATTAATAGGAAATTTTTCATTCTTCTTGGCTTAGGGAAGTTTCTCCTTTTTGTTAGCCTAACGAAAAGCAAACTATTTATAAAGAAATATTGTTATAAATTTTTTTCTCCTTATTGACCTAATTAAGTTTTTCAATTTTGTTGGCTTATGGAAATTGTTCCTTATTATTGGCATAAAAAAATCTTTCCTTCTTCTTGTTCTAAGGAAAAGTGAATTATTCATTCAAATGAATTTTGTTATGGAACTTTTTCTCATCATTCGCCTTAATAAAATTTTTCTCTTATTTGGCCTAAGAAAAATGAATTATTCTTCAAAGAAATATTGTTATAGAGATTTTCCTTCTCATCAGCTTAAGAAAGTTTTTCCTTTTTTTGGCTTAAGGAAATGTAACTATTCTCCAAAGAAATATTATTATAAAACTTTTCCTCCTCATTAGTCTAATAAAATTTTTTACTTTAGTGAGCCTACAAAAATGGTTCCTCATTATTAGCCTAAAGAAAATTTTCCTTCTTTTTGGCTTAAGGAAAAGTGAATTATTTATTCGAAGGAATTTGATTATGGAACCTTTCCTCTTTGTTGGCTTAAGGAATTTTTTCTCTTTGTTAGCCTAACAAAGTGAACTATTTTCCAAAGTAATATTGTTATGAAATTTTTCTTCTTCATTGGCCTAACAGAGTTTTTCCTCTTTATTAGCCTATGTAAATTTTTCTTGTTGTTAGAAGTTTTTCCTCATATTGGCTTAAGGAAAAAGTGCATATTTTAAAAGAATATTATAACGAAACTTTTCTTCCTTTTCTTAGGAAAAGTTTTTCGTCTTTATTGATTTCAGGAAAAAAAAATTATTTTAAAGAAATATTATTACAGATTTTTTTCTCCTTACTGATACAGATAAGTTTTTCTTCTTTGTTGGCATAAGGAAAACTTCCCTCTTTATTGACCTATGGAAGATGGTTCTTATTGTTGGCCTATAAAAGTTTTTGCTCCTTTTTTAAATAAAGAAAAGTGAACTATTCCTTCAAAGGAATATTGATATAGAACTTTTCATACTCATTGGCTTAAAGAAGTTTTTCCTCGTTCGTTGATCTATGAAAATTGTTCTTTATTGTTGGCCTACAAAGTTATTTCTCTTTTTAACCTAAGGAAAAATGAATTATTCTCCGAAAGAATATTAGTATGGAACTTTTCTTCCCCATTGACTTGAGAAAGTTTTTTTTTTTTTAGCCTAAGGTAAAGTGAACTATTCTCTAATGGAATATTATTATGGAACTTTTCCTCCTCATTAATCTAAGAAAGTTTTCTCTTTGTTGATATATCAAAATTGACCTATTTCGGAGGAATATTATTACATAATTTTTTTTCCTTTTCATTGGTCTAGAAAAAAAAAAAGTTTACTTCCTCTTTCACACAAGGAAAAGTGATTTGTTTTGCATGGGTATTATTACAAAACTTTTTTTCTCCTTACTAGCCTAGGGACTTTTTCCTTTTTATTGACCTAAGAAAATTCTTTCTCTTCCTAAACATAAGGAAAAGTGACCTATTCTAAATAAATATTATTACAAAACTTTTTCTCTTTATTGGCCTACAGAAGTTTTTCCTTATTATTGACTTAGAGAAATTTATCTTTCATATTGCTGAGGTATGAGATGATCATGAGTGCTCATGAAATAATAATGAATATGGATTTTTGTAATGCATAGATATGAATGTTTATGTATGCAGATGCTCAATAGTGTAATGTATTAGTCTTTTGGAATTATAAAATAATTTTTACATTTTGTAATTAATAATCCAAGCACATGAGTTGTACATCATCAATTGGATTAATATTTTCAAGAGTTGAAATCATTCACATAGTTGTATTAACTAAAACAGTGTTCCTCATTTACAAACTATCAATCTAAATAAGCATTTAGATTAGTCTAAAATGTAATTTAAATGGATTTTAGCTTTTTTCCTAGGGGGCTAATATCATAACATCATTTACTGTAGAAGCCACTTGAATTTTTTTTTTCTTTTTCCGAGTCTCCTTAGGATATTTTGAATTTCTTTCTGTAGTCATTCTGAAACGTTTCTCATCATTATCAATTTTCTATGTGCTTTTTAAAGTTTGTTCTTCGTGGGTTTTAACGTCAATTTGCCTCTCTGCTTGTTTTAAGTTTTTTCAGGGTTGTTCTTCATCATTATCATTTTTTCCCTTATTTTTTTGATTGCTCAGGAAGAGTTGTACCAAAAGTCCTTACGAGCTCCTTTAGAATTATTGTATGAGAATATGGTCTAAGTTTAAAAAGCCTTTTGCTTGATCTCTCTTATTATTATAGAGGAGGAGAAAACAAGAGTATAGTTAACAGGACAGATGAATAAATAAAAGATAAGGAATAGGTAGTTTCCACTTCCTCTTAGAATTAGTATATAACATTGTAAATAACTGAAAAGTAAATGTAGAAATGTAAAGGTTAGATGCATAAAGATAATCGTTAGTTGCGTAATATGTAAGGATTTGTTTATTCCCTATTAGGAGGTGAATATTTAGGTTTTCCATTACCTCACTTGTAAGTAAGTCAAGCAAAGTTAGGAATGACATAAGAAATTAGAAACTGAAATGTGTTAATATATTAGATACAGAATAATAATTGTTAGATTAAAATATAGAATTATGTTAATCCACGTCGGCTTAATACCTTTCATACATTCCCCTGGATAAAGTGAATGCTTAGTTTTCCTTAACCTCATTCATGGAAAAATAATAATCATGGAAAACTAAGAAAGTAAGAATGTAAATAAGCCAGCGTAGCCATCAGAGTATTAGCATAGTTAAAAAGAAAATGAATATAAAATAACAAAAAATATAAATGAGTCTTAATTTTAGTTTTAAAGACTATTTTAACATTTTTTTATCATCTTAACTTTTTACTGTTTGATCAAAATTTTAGGTTGACTAAATGGGTTTTATATTTTCTTTACTTTGATTCTCTAACAAGTGTAAAAGTGGAGGATAAATCTCCATTGTTAAGCTTTAATTTTTGGCTTTATTGCCTTTTTTTTTTTTATCATGTGTGAGGTTTGAGTTTTACACATAAACTTATTTTGAATAAACATGTATGAGTATTTACCTTTCTTTTCAACTAAATACAACCAAATCTAATTAAAAAAGTGAGTGTAGAGTGGTGGTTGTGTGAGATTTAATGAGAGAAAATGGCTTTCAACTTACAAGTTTTCCATTGACAGTGTCAATGAAAGGGCTGAAATTTTATCTTCACATGTATTTATAGCTTGTGGAAAACTTGCAATAATCATTGGCCTTGAATTCGGTGGAGTGAATACTTGAAAAATGCACTCTAATACCTAAGTTAGTGTTTGATTAAGAATAAAGAAAGAAAAAAATAGAGAAAATGAGTTTTCTCTTTAAGATGAACAATGTTGATGGAGGCCAAAGACTATTTTCTCATGTAAATAGTCTCTTTTTATAGATGATAGGCGACATGGATTTAGCGTTTTGCCTTGAACTTTTTTTCTTTTAATAACACATGTCACCATACACATGAAGGTAAATTTGATCGCATGAAATTATTCCATACTTACATGTTTCTTTACTCTTATCTTAGACTATAAAATTTGGAATCGGAATGAGTTTTTCCCCTTATCATTTTCATAATTTCTTGAGAAATTTTACCTTAGGTATTATTCCTTTGGAATAGATTAGGTGTTATTTTCCTTTGGAATAATTCATTGTTATTTAGAAGAGTAGACACGTGGTATAATGTAGTGCATTTAGAATACGCCTAGAGTAAGCTAATAAATTGAAATTAAAATAATAATCAGCAAACATAAAAGACATATTTAGATCTAAAATAATTTTAATTGCAATATATGTTCCACCAACATGAAATTAAATACGTCACATAAGTTCCACTAACATAAAAATTCTTATATAACACATATAAAAGTTCAACAATCACTAAATAAATAAGACACATGCTATATATATATATATACACACACACACAACTATGCAGTTTTAACATCATAACTGACATTGGACTACACCCCACAACGAATAATTTGAATTATATATATCATTTCTTGAGGTGATCGGGTAAGGTAAAGAATATATAGAGCAAAACATGTTTCGAGGCCAACATACTAGTCACATCATATATTTCCTCATCAGCCAAGCTTTTAATTTTGCTTATTTCTCTATATAATTGGCCTTCTAAATCATCTATTTCCTTATCAGTAAAAAGTGTAGTAATCAAACCATTTATCTTAGGAGCCATTGCTACCACCGATTTAGTAATTGTTCCAATAATTGAGCACATGTGATCAAATATTTTATCTTTACTCTTTCTTTTCAATAGACTTATTTATTGAACTACTTGGAACAAAATCAATTTGGTGATGAAAAGTAACATTTGTTTGAAGAGTATATGACATATTATCATTGAGATCCTCTATAATCGGCTCATTATTTGACTCATCTCCCAAATTGACATTATTTGACTCAGCTCCAAAATTGACATTAATGTTGTCATCTTGACAAACTTCTTCCTCATTATCATCTGCATTGGCAACGTTAGTCCTAATTGCTCAATCTCCGCTATAAATCTCGCCGAAAATGTAATAATGTGGAAATGATTTATTAAACAAACTAGCTGCATCTTTTTTTTTATTTAAAAAAACACAAATAATGTATAAGTAATATAAAATTAATTAGCATAAATTACACTATAAAATTTAAACTTTACCTTAACATACTTATAAAAAAACATCATTTTCATATGTTATCGTCACCTTCCCAACATCCCATAAAAAACTGCTAAGAGATAATATATCATTTATAACATAATATTTTTACTTCAATAATTTCACTCTAGATTCGATGTGAGGAGAAACTTTCAAATCACAATCTGGTAATTTTGCTTTTAGCTTGTTTTCTAACTGTTACAAGTACCCATCCTTAAAACCACAATTAAAAACCTTCACATAGCATTTTAACTCAATTCCAACAACGATTCAACTAATGCATTATCCTTAGAGTTTTCCAGAAATATTTGTTCATACCCTGACCTCTAGGAGCAGGAGTGGGAATGAAACTCATGCTATATATTCAAATACATTATAATGAAACTCATGCTATATATTCAAATACATTATAAACAGTCAAATACCAATACAATTTCTAATATTAAAGAACAATATGATATCCGAACTTAAAGAACGATACGATATCTAATCTAAAAATGTAATACAATATCCAATAGCAAAGCACAATACAATATCCACTGTCAAATAAACAATACAATATTTAACCCAAAGAACAATACAATAACAGCATAATATCCAATTCAAACTCAAGCAGCATAATATCCAATGTCAACAAATAATACTACAACAAATGTAAAATAACAGTACAATACAATGTCAAACAACTCGAATTCCATAAGTTCCTACACATACTCTTCAAGCTTGTGTACTTGCGTGCAATGTGTTCCATATTTTTTAGGCTAAATTTTGTCTCTAAATAGTCCACTCATTAGAGGACTCAATTATATCAACAATCTCCAAGTTATTGTCAATATCCAGAATTGACTAATTATCTATTTCCATTTCCATATTATTGAAAGACATTTCTTTTCTAATGAAGTTATATAGGATACAACAAACAGATATTATATGTCTTTGTATTTTTATATCATAAAGGCATGACTTCTTAGTATAACCTATCTCTTTTCAATAATCCAAAATATCATTTAATCACATTTCGAGCACTTAGTGCTTCATATTAAACAACTCTTTTAGGGTAGTAGGTTGGTGTCCATCCTTAAAGTTATTTAAATAATAACATTACCTTCTAAATGGTGAAAGAAAATCCATCATATTGATATATTCACCATCATGTAAGTAATAATAATCTATTGACAAAAAATAAAATACCATTAAAAAAGTCATAAATTATTTAATCTTAAAATATAAACATAATATTGGTTAGATGTATTACTATGCAAAACTTTTAAACCATTACTCCTAGACACAACATTTTTTAACACCTGCATATCATGAATTAAACCTTCCCATCTAGTAAGACATGAATAATTATATATCTTGTGAACAAACCCCCAATACCTTTCATGAATTAAACCTTCCCATCTAGTAAGACATAAATAATTGTATATCTTGTGAACAAACCCCCAATATCTTTCATATAAGTACTGTTTAATGCTCCCAAGAAATTTTACATTATTAAGAAGAAAAAATTTTAAATTTATTAGGAAGAAAATTTTTGAATTTATCATACACATGTGTATAATTAAAACCAATATCTATTATAATACTATACAAACCTTAAACTGTCTCCATTTTGAGTCCATTGAATTCTCCAACACTGGCTCGAGTTTTTTTCTAAAATTCTTTTTGGCATCTAATCATTTCCTTTAAACACACATGAAAACATTTACTAATTGTTTATCCAAATCTTTTTGAAACCAAACACCTGATTCTTTATATGGTGTGCTAAAATATACAAAAATATTGTAAGTATTTTCTTGGGTGACATTTTCTTACTACTTACCAAACCCTCTTTCTCACATAATAGCTTACATAATTTGTTAAATATTTGTCCGTCCATTCTTAATTATGACAAATATTTCACATCACTTTCATAAATAAATTCATATAAAACATTCATTTGTTGGAAAACTGTACAGGACGACCTGGAAATCAATCTTTGTTCAAAACGTAACTAAAGCTGGGCATATATAGTAGAGCACACAACCATAATCATTTGCAACATCATCACAAAATTTTGTATAATTACAACAACTCTCTTCTTTTTGGCTAACGATCGAGTCATTCTTATCTGTTTACATTACAAACAAACACAATCATATTAATTGTAAGTTGAAATTTTAGATGTGAATTCAATTATTTCCATTAATTTATGATTACTTTAGCAATTGTATTACTAAATCACTTGATGCTACCACAATTGATAAAATAACCATAATACAATGAATAAAAATAAAAACAGAATAATCCGATAGAGAATTGGATATCATGTATCTTCATTATTCACATGTGATCAAATTATTTTGCAAAATCAGTGGCTGGAACCACCATTCATTACATTACAAAAAATTAACCATCAAAACAGTCATCAAGCATGATCAAATGAACATAAAATTCTGCATTAATTTTTTCCTAATAAATTTTATAGAAAATTTTGCAAATTCATACTATGCATTAATATAACTAGCTTCATGCTACTAGAAAGAGTCTCATAAGTAAACTTCACGCCCATTTATACGTTCTTCGTTTTCTTAGACATACATATATCAATAAACAAAATTATTTCACTAGATGTTGATTTTGTTTATATTGGTCTTCAATTAATCTTATATTTTTGTGTTAAAGAAATAATCTGATAACAAATCAAAGAAATCATCTAATAATTAAAGAAATAATAATCTAATTAAATTTTTAAAAAATGATGAAGAACGATGAAGATAGTGATTACTATCGAATTAGTTAATCGTTTTGCAAAGGTGAAGATGGTGACGGGAAGCTTCAGATCGACGGTGAAGGGGATCCGCGAATAATAATGGCGAAAACCAAAACTAGCAAGAGAGGCGACTTCTACAAACAGAGGTGAAACGGCCTTTGACGAAGAAGAAATCAAGAATTGCTAGCTACTTTAGCACCGATAGAGCAGCAGTGATATTGACTTTCATTGATTTCAGCAGTAACAATAATGAACAGTAGTTATGATGTTTGGTAACTTCGAATGGAAGGGAGTTGTTAGGGATTTTGGATTTGTTTTTTCAATTTTTGCAAATTTATATTTTTATTTAAAAGGGGAACATTTTAAGAATATTTGAATGTTTATAGGGGTAGAATAGAAAGTTTAGGAAATTTAAGAATTAATCTCCCATTCCCTATCCTCAAATATTGGTGGATTCTATGATTTCGATTTTGATTTATACTTCATCTTTTCAAAGTAAATATCATCAATAATTCTGATTTCAAATTCTGATAATCCGCCTGAGCCCCTTTAAAACTTTCGTTTTTTTAATAAATTTGTGATTCAACTACAGTTTCCGTCAGTCTATGTCACTGTTGGTGTTTGCTGAGTTCCTCTAGTGCATTGCTTTCATAAGTTTGAGATACAGCACAAATAAATTAAACTGTATTGTGCAGATATTCCAAACAAGTTTTAGACAAGAGAAAAATATTTTGTCGTTTGTAGTGCCACATGAATACTATAAATGAAATGTCATGTCATTTAGGATAAAGAATACACAAGGTGATAAATATGTTGACAAGTGTGTGGTTATGAATATAATCTATATTAGTGTGACAAGTGTGTGATTATGAATAAAAATAATATAGTAAGGTTCTGTAATAATTAAATGAATATATTATTAGTGTAATGTGTAAAGTAGATTATGTAAGGATAACATGTAGCAATAATATTTTGTCTTTATTGTAATAGTGAGATTCCCTTAGTACCTATAAAAGGGAGTCCTTAGTATTGTAATAGGTCATTGATCATTGCCCCTTTCTTTTGTATAATAAAATTCTCTTCTTGAATAGTTTATATTTGTATTTTAGTATCAGAGCCTCCATTCCTAAAAGGAGTCTTATATATCTTCTATAATAGAGTATGTTTGTGGTTGCCATTTAGACGAATCTGCCACATCAAAAATATTATAGATCTTATAAGTATAGTCGTGGGATCATATTATTTTGGATAAGAAATATATAGCCTGTATTCTTTTAAGTAAGCGTAGCGCCCTCTTGTTAAGGCCAAGAAGAGCCATGTGTTTTGGGCTTATTGCAAGTAAGAAAGAATTCTATTATATATTCTTTTAGATTTTAAGACATATTGTTAGAGTAATTCGGGATTATAGATAACCATGATATAACTCAGTCTCAAGTAAATACTTCTAGTATAGAAACTTCTTTTTCTTCAATTAGTAATTCTTTTATAATAAATTTCCATTATGAAGCTCAAGAAGAATCTTAAAAACGAATACATCATTTCCATATAAATCTCCTAGATACATATAAGTTCTCCCATGTAAATACTCTTGCTGCTTCTATTAAATCTATCGTACCTTTTCGATAACCTAAGCTTAAGTCTATTTATAAGTCTTCTGAAATTATTGTATAGCTTATCTCTTCTACTTCTAAAGAAACGTACATTCTTATTCTTTCTCCTAAATATATTAAGAGAAATAAATTTGAATGATATAATGAGTTGCAACTAAGAGCCATCAAAATTAGTCTCCATCCCTTATTCCTTACAAGTAAAAATGTCATTTATTTCTTAGCAATTCTTGACACCAGGTGGAAAATTTTTGAGAATGCTTTGATCTCAGCAATAGAAGTGGGTCTTAACCAAGGTCATATCATCATCTAAGTAGAGCCAAACTTCACTTTGAACCTACATAGAAACACACTCTTATAAGCTATAAAATTATTGAACTAGATGAATGGGTTAACAATAAATCCATACAAATTAGCTTTTGCAGTACATTATTCCATAACTTATAAAGTTCAAAACTATATGTTCTCAATGAATCAAATCAATCTTCCTATCACTAGAATGATTAGTGGTGAAGAAAGAATTATCCAACCCCAAATTTACAGTCAAAATATATTACTCTTTCCTACTCAATGGATCAATGAATATGAGCAAAACAATAAACCTTTGCAGATCTATAAAGTCTCATATATTAAAAGAAGGTCAGAAGGAAGAGTATCAATTTCTTTTCCTAGAGAAACAAAATCTTTGTATTATTGTGAAAAATGCCAACTGCTTGGCAAACATCCAAAATCCTACTCTCATATGCTAAGAAGATCTTGCTTATTCAGATATATGGGTCCAATCAGAGTTATCAATGCTCCTATCAGTAAAGAATTAGTCAGACAAATCTCTAGAGAATATGCAGCTGATACATGGATAGTCCAAAAAACGGATCTAGTAGAATTTGGATGAATGAATATTAATGCTTTAGAATAAAATAAAGTGTTGGATGAAATATTTGCTCAGCAACAACAGCTTGCACAATAAATACAAGAATTTCAAAAGCATGTCATACAGACTCATAAGAGACTAACTATAAGACAACTCTCTGACTAGCATGAGCCTAGACAAATTTTCATGATTTGTTTCACAGGAGGAGCCAGTGATGTAGAGAATGCAAGAACATTACAATGCTACCAAGATTATTTTTGTAAACAAAAGAAAATATCTTAGAAAAATGACAAGCCTTTTAAAACAGCTCATGTTTGGGAAGAAAATTCATCTGGAAATAACATCAAAAGATTTTGGAGAAGATATAAAATGCCTCCTATTGAGCCATGGCCCATTAAAGCAAAAGGTTGGAAAGATAACTCAGATGACAGTTCTTCTGCACTAATGCCTGTTAAGATGGAGAGACCACTTTTTCCAGTTAATCCTACATGTATAGATACCACAAGAAGAAGATTTCCACAATTTACATATGAAACTGGACAAGCATCATGAATGGCATCAATAGCCACAACTGAGACATATCAACAGCAACAACTATCTCCACAGCCACAACAAGATATCCAATCTAGCAACCAGCTAAACAACATGTAATCAAAGCTGAATGAGAGACACTTATTCATATTCCTCATGCTCCAAATGTAAAAATATTTTTAAAACATTGATAATGTCAAATTAAAAGACAGAGCATCTTACATTGAAAAATTGATTGCATGGTACGAAAGTGAAAGTCAATGAGCTCTACATCTCACCAAGAGTGCTATCACCTAGAGAATAATTGCTGAATTTATCGGATCCTTGAGACGATAGTGGTACTCATTAGTGAAGAATAAAATGAGCATATTTTGGGTAGACCAGAACCATGCACTGCTCTTATAAATGTCTTGATTTTAGATTTCATTAGAATAAAAGATAATAAATCTGAGATGACAAAAAATAATTTTTGCAGAATAAATATTATGATGTTAGGAAGCTTGAATAATATTCTATGGAGCAGGCCCCCAAGAGTGTGGTCGGGTTAGTCACCATGTTCGCTGTTGAGCCGTGGAAGCCCGGGTTCGATTCTTGGGAGTGGGAAGGGGGTTAAAAAATTGTATTTGGACTTGCCCACCACCCTTTCCTTTTAAAAAGAAAAAAAAATATTCTATGGAGCAGGGATGCCTTTATTATATATTCAACAAGCAAACAGACACAATCAAACGAGCATTTATTTTCAACATACCTTAGTTAGTAGAAGAAATAATTAAAGCAAAATTGAAAGCTAAAGGCCATACTGAATTAATAAACTTTAGTTTAATCAAACAGTTCTATATTACAAGAGAGCTAATCCAGAATCATTGCAGAAATCAGGAGTTAAAAAAATACATGAAGCAAATTGAGAAAACTTCTCTCTCCAAGTAGTACAATGCTGAACCACAGAATTTGGATGTCAAGAAACCAGCAAAACATGTCATTGCAAACCAAAGCTCTATAAAAGACAAAAAGCCTAGAAGTCATACAAAGGCTAAAAGCACAAATTTGTCAAAAAAAAAAGTTTCAAAAGAGCTGAGGCAGATGTTTTATCTGTTGCAAGAAAAGATACTATACAAAACAGTTCAAATCCAAGAAAAGAGTTCCATCAAAGCTTTTACATATAATAAATGATCCAGAATTTGATGATATTATGTACACATGATTTGAAAATCCAACGGATGCAATATTTGCATTAGATGTTCAAGATCTAGAATTTAATGCATCTATTGAATCTGATAACTCAGATTTTTTTTTTTCTGACGATGATAAACAACTCTATGCCATTTGAAGAAAAATAGGTAGATCATGTATTCATAAGTGTCTTAACCATACAACCAAGACCTTCGTTTCAGCCATATGTCAAAGTCATCCTTAAAGTCACTGAGTAGAAACAAATTGCACCCACTGCTTTGATTGATACAGAAGCAGTATCATTTATTATCTATAGTAATTGCACGCATTATCTAGGAAGTTTCATGTTCCTACTCAAATCAACTTCTCAGCAACAAGTGACAATAACTTCTACAATCATAAGTATACCAAACCAATTGAACTTTTCCATTTAGCAAAAGATATAGTTTTTTTACTTATGATCAATCTAGAGAAGACTTATTATTTGAAATTGATTTTCTCAGTCTCATTGCCCCTTTTACTTTTCATCCCGAAGGATTCAATTACACTCGTGTTAATCCCATTGATCATAAATCATATTTATTTATGATTCATTAGGTTGAAAAACAATCTATCTTTGTGAAGCGTGATAAAACTAAAATATTTTGGTCAAGAAAAAAATATTTTATCTCATTGCCATACAAAGATTGATAGACTATGCCTCATCAAACAACCTCTCATCTAGGAATGCCTCATGATAAAAAACTATGCAAATAAGAAATCCAATTACTATTAAATCTTAAACTCATCAAGTTCTCTAAGTCTCATTGGGGTAGCCCAATATTCTATGTCAATAAGCATTCAGAATAAGTCCGTAGAAATAAAAGATTAGTTATTGAATATAGAAATTTAAATGATTGTCTGCAGGACATCATATACCCAATTCTAAAATATTTTTACAAAATTCAACATGAAATCAGGATGTTGGCAGATTCACATAAAAGATGATGATAGACACAAGACAACGTTTATAGTGCCAGATGGATACTATGATTGGAATGTCATACCATTTGGGTTAAATAATGTACCATCAGAGTTTCAGCACAGAATTGATGAAATATACATGGCAATATCAGAATTATGTCTGGTATACATTGATGATACTCTCATATTCAGCCAAAATGAAGAACAACATGCTGAACATCTCCAACAGTTCAATGAATTGACGTTCAAGTATAGATTAGCTTTATCCGAGACAAAGATGAAAATTGATTTTCAAAAAATTGATTTTTTAAGGCTTCACATTAAGGATGGACACATCATACCACAGCCACACATTGTAAAAAAAATATCTCAATTCCCTAATGACTTGTTAAATATGAAGCAAATTTAATAATTCTTAGGAATAATCAATTATACAGTAAATCACATTTAAAACTTGACTAAGATGATGAGTCAAATTTTCAGACACTTAAAAAAAGTGCCCCTATATGATCAGATGATGCAACCAAGGCTTTACAGTAATTAAAGTAAAAGTGTCAGTCATTTCTACCTTTAAATATTTCAGATAAGGGAAATATTATCCTCCAACCTGATGCTAGTGATAATTATTAGGGTATAATACTGATAGAAGATCCAATGATAACATGAACATTTGTCTCTATAAATCAGGACAATTCAGTAATGCTCAGCACCACTACCCATTTTCCAAAAAAAAAAATACTAGTTATGCTCAAAGGAATAAAAAAATTGCAGTTCTTTCTTACTCTAATTTCATTTGTGATTGAAATATATTACAAATATCTTCAGGAGTTACTCAAAAGAAAAGAATGAGAAATTTCAGATCCTCAGCTAGCAAAGTGGGCAGAATCTTTGTCCAGATTTAAGTTTGAAGTCAAGCATATAAAAAGAGAATTAAACATAGTTGTTGATTTTCTCTCTAGACCAATTTCATTGATCAAGATGACATTCAAAGACCTAGCATCTTCTAATAAAAGCCTCCTCATAACTTGGTTCATGAAAAATCCTCCTAACATGTACATACAGCTTTTCAGTTTTTGTTGCAACATTACCTTCAGAAATTAAAGAGATAATTTTTTAAAATGTAATTGACTACCATGAAGACTCTGATGAACATGATATGAGATGGAGGGTATAGTTGCTCTTACGAATACAAGAGTTTAGAAAACCAGTTTATAAAAGAGGAGATCACAGAGTAATCCAACCGTTTCTGGAAAGAGACAAGATGCACAAGAGAATATTTCTTATCAACAAAACATTTCACTACACCATTGACAAGAATACTCACTAGAAATACTATGTGATATGTGAAGCAACTAGTCAAGCTTACCATATTTTTTTATACTAGTTAAACATGTATCTGATAGTCATACTGTTCATGCCAAATGTCATCCACACAAGCCGCCAATATAATAAGGGCAAATGGTTTAATAGAATATTTTTTCTACTGTTCGAAAATATTCTAACTCTTAAGTTGATCAATGGATATCACTTGACACACAATACTATTGTTATAGTGCAGTTAATGGATATTTAGAATCTTCACAAGCCATCTTTTATCCATATGGTTAAACACAAATATAATAATGATGACACTTCCTCGATGTATAATGAATGTCTATGCACCAAACAAGCTTTAGCAAAAGTGTATAGGATAGAGCTTTAGTATAACACTTATAGTTCTTTTTCTCCTGATATTATCATAACTCCAGATCTCTAATACAGGAAAGAAATTTAAAATTCTCAAATTTTTATAAATGAGAACTACGAGAGATCGAGATGAGAAAAATGTATCATGATTGACTTGTAAGCCATGAACGGATATATACTATTCATCTATGAGGAGAATCTTGTCTTCTAGATTGATGTTCAACATCAATATGATAAAGTTGTGTAATGGTTATTGAATGATGATTAGGACAACTAATCTCAACCAGAGAACATACCCAATGATCCTATGAATGAAGAAGAAGAAATAGCAAAAGTATTGAAATGATGGAAAAAAGAAAATAGTGTACCAGAAGAACCTTATAAAAGTTGTAGTAGACCCTCGTAGTAGAAGTAATGAGGAATAACTTAAAGTGATAAGTATATTGACAAGTATGTGATTATGAATAAAAATAATAAAATAAAATTTTATAATAATTAAAAGAATATATTCTTCAAATATATTTTAAATAATATATTAAATAAAATTTCTATAGATAATATATAATAATAATATTCCTATAAAAAAAAAAAGGAGTAAAAATGAGTCCTTTATTCTTGCCGCGCACCATTAACGTAAACTAACCGCATCCGAGATGACATTATTACTGGGCCATAAATTTTCGGCTGCGCCCATTGTAACGACTCTATTACATATAACCCCAACCCTAGAACTTTCTGGGTCTCTTTATTTTACTCAAATCACTCGCTAAACTTACCGCCGGCGCCGTCACTCTGTCAAGCGATTGCCGTGGCCACAACGACTCGCCGCTGAACCTTCGAATTGCTGTCGGCCTCGCCACTTTGTTGGCTATTGGAGCTGGAGTATTTGGTAAAGTATTAAAGAATAAAGAAGCAGTAAAGGAGATGGATAAGAATGAAGAGAAACGGGAAGAAGAAGGAGAGCAAGTGGTGAATCCATGGGAAGTCTCATCTTCAGGAAAAATAGATTACGACAAACTCATCGACAAATTCGGATGCCAGCGACTCGACCAGTCGTTAGTAGACCGAGTTCAACAACTCACTGGCCGCCCTCCTCACGTCTTCCTCCGCCGCGGTGTTTTCTTTGCCCACCGGTTTGTTTCTTTCTCTCTCTCTTTCTATTTTATTAATAATAATAATAATCATCATCATCATCATCAGTATTTTAAGTGATTGAGATGAAACTGGGGCAGTGATTTCAACGATATACTGGATGCGTATGAGAAAGGAGAGAAGTTTTATCTGTACACAGGGAGAGGTCCATCATCAGAAGCTTTGCATTTGGGGCATTTGGTTCCTTTCATGTTTACCAAGTTAGTATTTTATTTTTCTTCTAATTTTCAGCTAAATTAGTACTCTGAATTAATTGAAAGTTTAAGACACCTATTTTTTTTTTTTTAACTTCAGTGAAAATAGATTGCTTGGTATAAGCTCCTTTTCAAACTACAATCCGATTTTTTTTTTTTTAATAGCAAATTAGGAAGAGGCAGCTCTATAATCGGCTTTAAGTTAGTTTTGTTTGTTTGTTATTTTTTTTCAGCTTGTAACAAAATTCAAATAGCAGGTACTTGCAAGATGCCTTTAAGGTTCCTCTTGTTATACAACTTACTGATGATGAGAAGTGCATGTGGAAAAATCTTTCCATTGAGGAGAGTCAAAGACTTGCAAGGGAGAATGCGAAAGACATAATTGCATGTGGTTTTGATGTAACAAAGACCTTTGTCTTCTCTGATTTTGATTATGTTGGTGGGTGAGTAATTAGATTTATTTTTCAACCTATTTTAGAATTTTATTTATGTTTTTACATTGTTGATAACCTGCATCTAAAGTTTTAGACTTCAATTTTTGGTCTTTTCTTTTTTTTTAAGGAATCAATGATTAGGGAAAAGGAACCTGATTTAGAAATTTCCTTCAAAGAATTCATAGATAGTGTTTGGGTTAAGACTTAAAAGATTGCCCAGACATTTATGGACCAAAATTGTGAATCAATATATCGGTGTTGAAAATTATTTTTAATTTTTATTTCTTGGGTGTGTGTATGAAAATGATCAATGATTAGTGTTATTGTCATGAGAAATTGTTTGGGGTTATTTTGAGCTGATGCAAATTTTGGTTTGTTAAAAAGCTTTTAGCTACATTGAAAGTGCCTAAGTTGTCTGTAAGAAATCAATTTGTCATCAGTCACACTCCCTGTATGTTGATGTTCTGGATTGTTTCAGTCAGTTGGAGGCACACTGAAGGGTTACATTTGAAGCAATTTACCTTGCTGAAATAGATGGTAAAATAGATGGCATTTTGTAGTTTTAACATTGTAGTCTAACATGCATGTAGGTTCTTTTATATGTAGTTTGAACCTTTAGCTTTTTCTCAAACCTTGACGGGCGCATTCTGACATACATATTCTATTGGTTCTTCTGGTTCCCGAGTTAATGCGAAAATTTCTAATGCAGTGCCTTCTACAAGAACATGGTGAGGGTTGCGAAGTGTGTCACATATAACAAGGTGATTATAAACTTTTTTCTCTTGCAAATTAATTTTACTTTCCCTGATTTTCTCTCTCTAGTTTGTCTCTTTTTTTAAAAAAAATTCGGCTGTATTTGCTAATAATGGTTATTTATTTGCTTGGTGTTGCTGTTTAGGTGGTTGGCATATTTGGCTTCACTGGTGAAGATCATATTGGAAAAGTTAGTTTTCCACCAGTTCAGGTATGTTGTTGCACCTTTTTCTGATTTTCATGTGCATGCTTTCGGGGATCTTGTCTTTAATTGCTTTAATATTATATTTCTCCATGTTATTTTGTTGTGAGCTCAGGAGATGATTTGTAAAATATATATCTGTTATCTAGATTGTTTACTCCTTTGGTTTGTATTTACCCACTTGTATGACATTGCACACAAATTGATTAATTAAACTTCCAGAAAAAGTGTACTCAAACTAGATTATAAGTTTGCTATTAAATCACTGTCTATTATGAATATCATGCCTTTTCTACTAGCAAATATCACAAGCATATCGCCTTTATGGTTTGTTTACTTCTTCTCAATTGGAATGGGAATTTTGTAATTGGAATCATTACCATGTTTGCTTACAAATTTAACATTTATAATAGGAATGGATAACACGTGGGGCCCACAATTTTAGGATTGATTCCCAAGCTTCTGATTCCCATGGGAGGGGTGGGGAATCAGAACCCCCTTCCCATGGTTGACAAAAATGCCCCCATTACAAATTTTAAATTCCTATTTTGTCCTAATTAATTCAGAAAATATAAAAGAAAAATTCAAATAATATAATCACAGTAATAAACTAAGGATATTACACCAATAATAGTACTAATGATGATGATGATGTTGTCATTATTATTTTTAATATTGTTTTATTAAAATTTATTAAATTGATTATTTTATTTATTTATTTATTATTATTGTTACTATTAACTTAGATTAACTTTATTATTTTAATTATTATTAATTATTGTTATTATTATTTTTATTAATATTATCATTATTAACATTTATTATTATTATTAAATTTTATTGTTTTAATTAATATCATTTTTATAATAATAATAATCACTAATAATAATAATAATAGTTATTTTTTATAATTAACTAAGGGTATTTCAGTAATTTGAAACAATTCAGCTTATTCCGATTCCGATTTCAAAATAAAGTAAATACATCAATGGGATTACAACCCATTCCCATTCTCATTCTGATTCCTGCAGCTCAAGTAAACAACTTATTCTAATTCCCATTTATCATTCTCAGTCTATTTCGATTATTGACAAGTAAATGCAACATTAAAGGAATTAAGCAATAAATGAATATTGCTGAGGTAATATTTGTATATGGGAGTAACTTCTAAGCTTTGTTTTTGATTACTGCAGGCAGTTCCATCATTTCCTAGCTCTTTCCCGCACCTTTTCTCAGGCAAGGATCACCTTCGTTGCTTAATTCCTTGCGCCATTGACCAGGTGGGGAGTCCTTTTTTTTTTTGTGGTAAATGAGACTTCTTGTTTAATTTGAATATACTTTTGGATCATTTTAATGCTTAATAAATTGTAATTAAGGACATGTTTGGAACGCTACATTGCATAACATTAGGATATTATTCCTCGTTAAGATAATGGTATCCTATGTTTGAAATGAAAAAAAGGACCAAATGTATTGCATTAAATTTTAAACTAATGCAGGATTTCTAGCATTAAATATACCCCACCTTGGGTTTATACTGCATAGCATGAGATTTCACTTTTTATCATGTTTCATTAAATCATTTTCTTTATTTGTTTTATTATTAAACTAAGGATATTTGATTAATTGATGCCACCTCTGATCACTATTAGGGCGCCACCGCCTGCCGGTTTTTAATGTTCATTGAAGTTCATTTTGGTAGAAACAGAGCTTTAGTTTGTCTACGATTAAAGTTTTGAATCTGGAAACTTTAACCCTGTTGATTTATGGTGTATTAAAGCTGTATTGCTGGTAATACATGTACCATGGAGTAGTTCTATTTATGAGGACTTCAATGGTACCAAAATTGACATAAATGGATACCAGAATCTGATTGCCGGTGGTGGTTCGTGGTGGTTGGCGGTGATGAATTTTATTTTTATTTTAAAAATAAATAATATATTTAATAAAAATAGAAATATAAAATATTATTATATCTAATATAGTGTATGCTACCCTAAACACTGTACTGCATTATAACTTAATGCAGTGCAATGGTATGTAATGCAAATGCATTGTAATGCAATATAGCTAATGCAATGCTTCCTAATGCAATTCACCCTAAGCACAATATTTTCCTGAAACTCAACTGTTTTTGCTTAATAATGAATGCAATCATTTATAACGCACGCAATATATAAAATATAGTGTATTATGCATATAAATACTTTGAATTGTTGCTCAACTAAAGTTAAAAAGTTATTCCTACATTGAAGAATTTTTTCACTAATCATCACAATATTTAACAGTTTAAATATGAGAACCATTTTGGGAATATATAATGGTTGTTTGGCTTTGTAGATTGTCAAAAAACTTTTTGGGATGGTTAGCATTTATTTATTTATTTTGATTCTGTTTTTACATTAATGTCTTCAGAGTAGTGATTTTACAGGACCCTTACTTCAGAATGACAAGAGATGTTGCTCCTCGGATAGGATATCACAAGCCTGCATTAATTGAGTCATCATTTTTCCCTGCAATGCAGGTATTATATTGCCCGGCTTAAAATTATGCTGGTAAATGATTGAGTCTGGATATGTATATATGTATGTGGCCGAGCTTAGTTCTAACTTCTGATGATAAAGACTTTAGGTAAAGAATTTATTTGTTATACTCTGATAGTTGGTTTCTTGCTCTAGAATCATTGATCTTATTGCTTTTGTAACTGATACATGCAGGGGGAGACAGGAAAAATGTCAGCTAGTGATCCTAATTCTGCCATATATGTTACTGATTCTGCAAAGGTTATTAAGAACAAGGTTTGATTCTGAAACTGCATTGCTCCATTTCCACAGGGCTATTAATTATTGTGCATTGCTCCTTTTCCATATGGCTATTAATTATTATATGGGACTATATATTTTTATGACATGCAGTAGATCATTCTATTGACATATGCAGATAAACAAGTATGCATTTTCTGGTGGACAAGATAGTGTGGAATTACATAGAAAATTAGGAGCAAATCTTGAGGTACCAAAAGTCTTGTTTGTTTTAATTTTTACTTAATTGCTGTTTTAAATTTTTCCTTAATTACTTAATTTCTTTTAATATTTATTTAGTATTATCATAGATGATGGAGAATGTCAGATTTTCTTAGTAGCTATTTTGAATATGATGTTAATGTGGTAATTGTTTATACTGCCTTTTCCTTTCCCCCTCCCTTTTATAAGTGTAAAGGCAAATGGACCCAGAAAAGTTAAAGATTATGAAAGGCCTGCTCAGCTGTCTGTTTCAAGCAGCACTTTTCTATTGGCCTTGGCTAATTTTCAACTTTCTTGCAACTACTAGATACATTCTGGGATTAACAGTTTTGTGATCAATTATCTTTGTTTTTTTATATTATCCAGGTAGATATACCAGTAAAATATCTAAGTTTTTTTCTAGAGGATGATGCAGAACTAGAGCACATTAAAAAGGTGAAATCGCTTTTTCTAGTTATTTAGTTTAATCTCTGGTGATAATTGTTGCTTTATGGGCCTGCAAGGTTTTAAGCATCATTAAGAAAACAGCTAAGATCCCTTTTTTCTGTCCTCTTCCAGGAATATGGTGCAGGTCGCATGCTAACAGGAGAAGTTAAGCAACGACTTGCTCAAGTTTTGACTGAATTGGTGGAACGACATCAGATGGCTCGTGCTGCAGTAACAGATGAGGTAAGTCTCCTGCATGCCGTAACTGAAACTAAATAAAGCTTTTGTAAAGTATGTGACATTATTGATTTGATATAGGTGCATTATTGATTCCATGGTGGATTCAATAGAAAATACCAGTGATTCAATAATATGAATAATCATGTTTTCAATTTTTTGCTTCTTTCAGATGGTTGATGCGTTTATGGCGGTGAGACCACTTCCCAATATGTTCAACTAGGGTTGAGATGATGAACTTGGGCAGATTTCCATCGATTCTATTTCCCAACCCGAAGCATGCATGAGAGGGATGTTTCAGCTTCTAGCTATACATGATGCATTGGATTTTTTTTTTTTTTTTACAATTTCTTTTCAGAGTATCAGTTAAAATAGACTTTTTCAATGGGACCTTCATAGAATTAAAGATGTGCAAGATATTGGTAGCTTGGATGAGGCTAATTCTCTTGTATGTCATAATTTGACACTAGTGATTCATTTGTTTGAGTACACGGTTATATCCAAATGTTTTGGCACACCACTCTCTTCTCCTTGATCTCCAAAATCATTTTGCCTCTTTCATTCTTTAAAACTTGCAACTCAGACTAAGAAGCTGCAACAAGAAAAATAAATCATGCTCCGGAATCGAATCGATAATCCCTCGTTCTTTCAAAGCTGCATTTGGGTAAATATTTTTTTTTTCTTGCATTATTGTGAATCATATAAGAAAAAAATGATATTGAACTTTATTATTCTAATAAAATTAATTCGAATGTTTTATAATAAATAAAAATATTATAATATATAATTATAAAATAATTTCAATATTTAGTACGAAGATGAGTGTATCGTTTCAAACTCTCACAGGAGGGAGAGTTATTCGTCATTTGCCGATGGAAAGGACAATTGTCGGCAGCCGTTATGGTATTTTCATAAATTGATGGATAGATAATAAAATGAATAAAACGTCGTTATCCTGATTAATGTGCTAAAGTAAAGTGGGGGCTGAATAGCAGTGCCGCTTCAAATGAGAATAAACATTGGGCAAGGAGGGAAGGGCCGTGTTGTTTGGGCCATCAAGCCCACAACTACTTGTCGCGCTTACTAGAGTTTCCATTTCATAATTCACCTCGTAGACAGGGGAGACAGTGCGTGAGAGAGAGAGAGACGTAGAAGAGGAGGAAATAAAAGCCGATGGCCTGCGAATTGGCAGTAGATTTTACCGCGGAGAAAGAGAAACATTGAACCAACAGCATAATAATAGTAAATCAGATAGAATACACCACCGTAGACGCTCACAAATCCAATTACTCCTTGAGAGAGAGAGAGAGAGAGAGAGATGGTAAACGATAGAATACTAGAAAGAGAGAGGCAACAGATGGAGCAGATTCGTCAGCTCGATTTCGAGGAATTGCAGGTTGAAGAAGTCGACGATTTCCATGACTCTTCGGACGACAACGACGACCATGCCGCCACGTAATTACCGCCCCCCGGTCTTTGATTTTCACAATTTCACTGGATTAATTATCTTATCTCAGCACTTTAATTTATCATTTTATAATCGCTACTCTGCCTGTAATTTTCGTCTTAACTAGGCTTTGATTTTCGAACTCATGCGCGTGTAGATAAGAGTATTCAAATATTATTCTTAATAGTATGTCTGATTGATTTACTTCAAATTAACTGGAGATGCTAAATTTTGTTCAAACTTGAGTGGCCTGACCAGTGATTAGTTAGAAGCACGTTCTAATTTAATGTTATTTTGCTATGATGTCTGAAAATTTTACCTTTTTGGTTGTTATTGTTCTTATAAATGTGTAGAAAACTGAGCGTTTAGTATCCAGCCTGCTTTAAGCTCTTTTGTGACTTCTGAATACTTTTAGTTCTGGGTTCAATTGTGTTATTTTTATTGTGATTTTCTAAAGTTTTAGGAATAATTTTGTTACTGATAACAGAGGCGCTGACTCATCCAATCAACTTACTTTCGACACCTGTTTGGCATCGTTACATACGTACCTTGGTGGTAAGTATGTAATCTTTGTTGCTGTCTCCTTTCTTGGATTTATTATTATTTTAAATTAAATTTATATTTTTCCTGGTGGTTGGCTACTTATAGTTCAAACTATGTGAGGTTTACTAATGACATTTGAGTGTAACAGAGGTTGAAGATACTCACAACAGGATGGCTTTCTTGGAAGGGGGTGCCGTCCTTACCCTCCCTTTGTTCTATCTTGATGGTATCTTAGTCCTTTCTTTTTTTTGTTTTTTTGTTCTATTGCCTTATAAGTAAATCATCCTAAATATAGAAGTCTGACTTTACTGTTGGATGATTGTTAGGAGTTGTTCTTTTCCCTGAGGCTACCCTTCCTCTAAGAGTTATTAAACCCAATTTCATAGCTGCTGCTGAGAGAGCCTTGAGCCAAGTTGATATCCCTTATACTATAGGGGTGGTATGTGAACTTTTCACACTTTTTTCTTTTAATTATTATTGTTTTCTTATGGAATTCCTTTCTATAGTTATATCTGAAGTTGCACTATGAAACTTCTGTTCAGGTTTGTGTTTTCAGGGATCCTGGTAACGGACAGATAATGTTTGCAACCATTGGGACAACTGCAGAGGTTTAATATCTGACCCTGCTGCTTTCTTTCTTTTTTTCTTCATGTGATGATATATATGAAAATTCTCTATATGAGCAATTAGCGTATGCAATTGTTAATGTTCCAATTAGAGTTCTGAGTTTCTTGCTGCTTTTTAATGATTGTTTATACATCATATGTATTTTCTTCTCCTCTCTACTACTTTCCACTCCAGTTATAACCCAGTTGCATGGATTTCTGAGTTTTTATATCTCATTTCCAAATTCAACAACTAAGGTTTGTTTCTAAAATTTTGTGAAGACTTGATACAAAGTTTCTTCTATTGACCTCTTTATAGTTGTTTCTGTCCACAATTCCTTTTTTGTTACTTAAATGTAGTAGTTCATTTTCTCAGATTCGGCAATACCGAAGGTTGGAGGATGGTTCACTTAATGTTGTAACTCGTGGGCAGCAGAGGTTTCGTTTAAGACGCCGTTGGATTGATGTTGAAGGAGTGGTTAGAACTTTTACTTTTTGAAACTATTCACAAGATTTATCGTTTTCGGTGGGCCTTCTTATAGTTTGTGTGGCTAATATGACCAATTTTCATCTTCTTAGCCTTGTGGAGAGATCCAAATTATCCAGGAAGATTTACCACTAAGGACCCCACGGGATGTGTTTGAAACATTGGGATCTGTGAGCAGTCTAAGCCAGAGCCTCACACATACCCTGCTGTCAAATTCTTCATCACATGGATATGTCATCAGGGACAATGATTCAGATGCAACATCAGAGGAAAGCTTTGAGAGTGAGCTTTCACCAAGAGAAAGGAGAATCCACCAATCTGTTGTTGATTCTGCCTATGGTTGTGATATAATGGATGAATCAACAAGCAGCGAAGATGATAAATCTGCATTTGAATCTGACATTCGATCTAGAAGACCTCATCTTAATGACTCCGACTCCATTGGAAATTGGAAACAAAGTGAAAATGTTGGCTTAAGAACTGGAAAGAGCTGCACGTTAGGAAGGCGATCTCACAGAGGGGAAGGGTCAAAAATGTGTTGGAGAAATGAGTTGAGCCAGTTCCGTAGAACATCAAGAGCATTCTTGCCCCATTGGGTGTATCGTATGTATGACTCATATTGTCTGGCTCAAAGAGCAGCAGGTAGTTTGACATTGCTTTTTGTTCTTTCCTAACATTGGTTTGCAAGATCACCTGATTTCTCCTCAAGCATGATTGCTTTGTTCCTTTATGAAGCATTTGAAGGTTTTAACATTATTCACTTATAAAAATGTGTTAAAAGCAAGATGATTTTGGCAAATTCTCTAATAAGAGATGAACCTGCTAAGCTTAACCATTTGTTGTAAAATAATTCTTCACTTTTTAGATGATTCTCCTTTTTTAATTAAGCATTGAGCTGTAGGGAAATAATCTGTCAGGACACCTGAGAAGGATAAAGGGAGGGCTCTTTTCTTTGGGTTGTTTAGGTATTGGATTTGACATGTGTCTTTTTATTGCTTGGTGATACTAATGGTTGTGTCAACATTTTGCAGATAAGTGGAAACAAATTGTTGGAACACCAAACATGGATGGTCTTGTGAAGAAGCCTGATCTTTTGTCATTTTATATTGCCAGTAAAATACCTGCCTCTGAATCTACTAGACAAGAGCTTTTGGAGATTGATGGTGTTTCATATAGATTGCGCCGTGAAATTGAATTACTTGAGAGTTTTGATCTTGTTCAATGTAAAACCTGCAAGGTAATATTATATTATTTCTTCGAATGCATTTATGCTGCAAAGACTTGCACAATTAATGCTTCCTTTAAAATCTGTTTATGAAGACTGCAATTGCAAAGCGGAGTGATATGTTGGTGATGTCTAGTGAAGGCCCCCTTGGTGCTTATGTGAACCCACATGGTTGTGTACATGAGATACTAACTCTCTATAAAGCAAATGGCCTTGCTCTCTATGGTCAAGCAGAAACTGAATACAGCTGGTTTCCTGGGTATGGGTTTACGTCTCCTGTTTGGTTGCGAAGATTATCTGCAGATATTTTCGCTCATTTCCTGCTCTTTTACACCATTTGCTGATAAATTGGCTGTAGATGTAATCAAGGCTGTGTTTTGTGATGTTGCTATGTTTTGCAGGTATGCATGGACAATTGCAAGCTGTAGCACTTGTGAAACCCACATGGGCTGGCTTTTTACTGCTACAAAGAAGTTGAAGCCTAAATCATTCTGGGGGATACGCAGTTCCCAAGTTGCTGAAGGAACACGCTAAGCCTAGGATATTCAATTGGCCTCTCTAATCATCATCCTGTAATGAGCTTAATATGTAAATATCGGTACTGATATTTTGGGGATGTATCTGGTATGTAGGAAATATCACTACACATGAAATATATGAGTTGGAGCATTTCAGCATGAAAGCTATTTTCAGCATTTGGAGGAAGTAAGTGGCAAATTCATATTTCTGGTGAGTTGGAAGCCTAGCGTTACCATGTTCCATTTATGCATGTAAGCAGATTTTATTAAGATTGTATCTACAACTTTGGTATATGATACGACCACTACAAATTATAAGAGAAATTAGAGGACAGATGAAACAGAAAAATTAGATAATAAATGGGGTTAATTTGAGGAAATTTAAACTTTCTAATAAATATTGGATATTCGAGAAATGAATGAACTCTCAAATATAATTTTTATGTTGTCAAAACAATAAATTCATAATATTTTTTATTGTATAACATCAAATTTATATAATCAAGTTTATTTAAGATTACAATCTAAAAATTAGTAACATTAAATATGTTTTTACATAATATTCTACTTACATATAGTTTTACAAAATAAGTGTAATTACTTTTAACTAATTCAAAATTAATCAACATAAAATTAAGTAAATAATTTTAATTATTTTAAGAGTTTGCATCAGTATACGCTTCAGTTTTGCAATCATCAATATCGAGTTGTACCCTGTTTGAAACTTACAAAGCCAATTTTTTTGATTTAGCTAGCTGAGAAATTACTATCTGCGCTCAGCCACTGGTCACCTGCTTAGCCTACCAGCAACTAGATTCTTAATTGTCAATTCACTCAGCAAACTCAGTTGACGATGATGGATGCCAGATTGCCAGTGAATTGTAGGAACCAGAATAATATCTTCATGGGAAAATGAGGACTATATTATTTGGAGAAATTAAGTGAAACTCCCTCGTGTTTTAAAAGCAGTTGAAATCTCCCAGAATCAGTGTTAAATTTATAAGTTATTTTATTATTGTAATTAGTCATAAAATTTAAATATTTTGAAAATGTATATCAAGCAAAATGATTGATATATCCTTAATGATTAAATTAATGTAATAATGAATTGTAAATTATGAGGAACAAAATTACCAATAGTTAGGATAAACATCATAAATACTACTAATAGTTGTATAAACTTAAATTGTAATAATAATTAGCTATATGTGACCACTGGAACTCCTTCATAAATTTTAGAACTATGTAAAAGGGAGACAAATATAATATGCTCGTATATAAAATCACAATAACATTTACCCATATGTGTCCTGAGCAATATTATAAAAAGATGATTAAACGGTTCCCAAGAACTTTGGATTCCTTATCGCATTGGCTATTTTAACTTCGCTCCTGAGGTTATGTAGCTAATTTTTATCCATAATTTACAATTTATCATTAAATTAATTTATCATTAAGGGTATATGTCATTTAGTTTGATTTACAATTTTTAAAAATTTAAATTTTACAGTTAACATCAAAATTAGGATAGAATAGTAAAATGATATTTAAAACTAACGGCCAAAATTTTGCTTAATTTATTGATTTCATTTATTTATTTTATAACAAAAGGATTTGGACTTATTTTATTTATTTTAAAACATGGAGGAAATTTTACTTAGTTTGTCCAAACAGCAGTGGTTAACCTATCTTGGAATATATTTGAAATTAAGGATAATAGTTATAGCTATTAAAAAATATAACATTAAAGTGTTCAATAAATACTAATTATTGTAGTTTAAAAATTATATTAATATAATTTTTTACTTGTATGATAAAAAATTTATTATATTTTTAATAATTTTATCAAAATTATTAGTTAAAATTTATATTTACTACATATTATTAATTTTTATTTTATAATTATAATATTTTTTCACAATAATTCTTACAACACCTCAATTCCAAACATATCATTAATTTATTTCATTCGCAATTTTCACGTCGCCAAAATTAATGCAAGTAGACACAGTGAAAAAAAATTCATTGATGGTTTGGTGCTGTTGAAATTTACTTCTGCTGAAACTAGGAAAATTGGTATCATTTTCAAGCAAGAAAACAACAAAAACAAAAAGGAGGTTCCTGATAGCAATGCTAAGAACCTCTACATATTTAAAACGAACCAAAATAGAAAACTAAGATTAAATTGATAACTGGCGACAAAGAAATATTAAAAAGAACAAAAATTAATATAATTAGGTTCCCAACAGATTGCAGAATGCAGACTATAATCGCAGACTTCCATATGGTGTTCAATTCAACGGTAGCTTCGGTACATTGGGCTGTACATGCAGCTCTCAGCATAACTCACCAGATCCTTCGGACGAGGAAGACGAGAAGCCAGACCTGTGTAACAAACAAACAGTATGATTAGTAAGACGTAAATAGTGCATTGGCTATCGTTTGATGTAAGAAAGGAACTCACGAAGGTCATATGCCTTGGCAGCAACTTTAGCAGCAATGTGGGCTGAGATCTTTCTGATATTAGTGAATGGTGGGTATATCAATCCCTTATCGAAGTGCTCCTGTGTCACTTGCGCCGCCAAAGCTTCCGCTGTTGCATTGGAAATAATGGAAGCAGTTAGAATGGGCCTAGCCTTGTTTCTTACTATTGGCACATATGTAAATAGAACAGAAAATAAGTGTCCAGTGCACATTTTGAATCCGACATGTAATTGTCCAAGTACTTACAGGCTGCTAGAAGCATCTCATCACGGACACGAATTGCACCAGAGATTATCAAACCCAGACCCAATCCTGGGAATATGTAAGCATTGTTTCCCTGAGAAACATAAATGAGAAAGAAGTAAATAACAACTTCTTGTGAATTTCAGGTAAAGAGAAGTTTCGACAACAAAGTGGTTTAGATTTAGCTAGAACCTGGCCAGGCACAAAAACTTTCCCATTGTATTCAACAGGGTCAAATGGGCTTCCACTAGCAAAGATAGCTCGACCCTGTGGATTTGGTAAAAAGGTTAACAATGAAAAGGAGATCAAAGAGTTCTACTCACGTTTCGAACTCCAACACAATCATGATACATGCATAAAGAATGTCAGCATAGGTAGTGCAAAAGAATCTGAATATTAATTTACCTCACTCCATGTATAAGCTTCTTCCGCTGTACACTCAGACTGTGAGGTAGGATTAGAGAGAGCAAAAATAACGGGTTTCTGCATGCCAACCATTGAGATTAATGAGAAATTCTTCTATTTATATATTAGAGAGAGAGAGAGAGAGATTGGGGGAAGGGGGTTGAACCTCATTGAAGGATGCCATAGCCTCAACCACCTCCTTTGTAAAAGTCTTTCCCACTCCAGACGTTCCCATCAACATTGTTGGCTTGACTGCCTGATTAATTGGGAGCATAGGCCATCAGGTAAGATAATGGCTAAAACATTGAAACTATCCAAATACATTAATGAATTATCAAGGACTTCTTCTCAAACCTTGACAGCATCTAATAATGATTTGATAGGTGCATGCTCATGAGCCCATGGCTTCTTGAAGTGTTGAAGTGACTCCTTACGAGAGCTCACAATCAATCCCTGCAACAGGTTTAAAACATCAGTTTTGACTTGAAAAGATAAACTGCAACGTAATAGTTGAACAAACAAATGAAGTGATTAATATAAAGGTTAGCTGTTATACCTTTGAGTCTACCAGCCAAATCTTCTTACGGGTCTCTTCAATTGGAGCTTTTGTCTGCCAAGAACATAGTAAATGATTAATTACAAAGCTTAGGGCTTGGCTAGGGAGAAATTAAAAGATAAAGACAAGAAGTTTATACCTGTTTTGACATTTCAAGAGCAATAAGCTCTGCTATACCAGTTCCAGCCTTCAAAATTCAAAGGACAAAAGAGTGTAAATGAATATATGCAACTGACTGGGGTACATCTATGTTGTCTCTTGATAGTACATAGGAATAGAAAAAAATAAGCGCACACACATACAAGTATTAAAAAGGTGCAAGAAGGCATGCAGATAAACCAAGTGAGAAATATTAAACAATACAATCACACCATTAAATATGTAAATAATGTATGCGACGGCTCCTGATTGAATTTATCTGAAGAAGACAGAAAAGAAATAAAAAGTTCATAAGGTGCTTCAGCCTCACCTCTCCAGCGCCCAGGAACAAGAAAGTCTGGTCAGCAAGGGTTCCACCAACTAATTTCAAAGCAGAAAGAATCCCAGCTAATACCACAGATGCTGTACCCTGCAATAGATGAAAGAGTTCAGAATTAAGAAATACAGTATTTATAGAGAAAGAGAATGAGAGAGCATTTACAACATCATTACCTGTATATCATCATTGAAAACGAGATGGCTTGAGCTGTATTTTGACAGAAGCTCAAATGCATTGTGATTTGCAAAATCTTCAAACTGGGAAAGACATTAATGTTGTTGAGAACATAATCACATAAAGTTCAGAACCAGCTCTATTGCTATTAAAATGTTGAGAATGATAACTGACCTGTATAAGGACTTTCTCCCCATAGTTTTGCTTTACTGCAGTCATGAACTCATGTAGAAGTTCCGCATATTCCTAAGTTATATAAATAGAACTCCTTAATGTTTCAGAAAATAAATAAACTTCACAGCATGGCTAATTAGGGATCAATGAAGGAAAAGAAAAAAAAGCAAAAAGCAAATCTTCAAACCTGGCCAGTTGCCCTCTTTTGCCTCAGCCCAATGTAGAACTCGTCATTCAACAACTGCTCATTGTTCGTGCCTATATCTATGGTTATGGGCAAGCACTGCAGATGGTGATCCAGGGGTCAGATACAGATTAAAAAATATATATTTTATAAGTATCATTAAGAGAAATTTTCCAAAGTAATTTTGCAAAGACTCCAAAACTTAAATTTCACTTCAGCTCTAATCATTCTAAATATTGTGTCCATTGAACAAAAAGAGAAACAGAATAAACAGATATTAATCAATCAATAAAAACAGGCATTAATCATAGTAATGCTTACGGCTGACGGACGGAGTCCTCCTAGTGCTGTGTACAGAGAGAGTTTTCCTACAGGTATTCCCATCCCCTGGCAAAATTAAGCTCATTCATGTCAAGTAAGATGGTAAAATCGTGCCATTGTTCCAATTCACAACTTAAATGCATGTATCATTACTTGGCATCCAAGATCCCCAAGCCCCAAAATTCGCTCGCCATCAGTAACAACAATAACTTGAATATTTCTCTCAGGCCAGTTTTTCAACACTTCAAGAATCTTTCCTCTGATAGCACACCCTTAATTAGCATCCGCTTGAGGCAATCCAATATAGCAATAACATTTCAAAATAATACATATACAATTATATTATCATACTTCTCTTTCAAACTGATGTAAAGACCCTGGGGGCGCCTGAAAATGCTCCCGTATTTCTGGCAAGCCTCTCCAACTGTTGGAGTGTAAACAACCGGAAGCAATTCCTCCACATTATCAATGAGAAGCTTGTAAAACAGCCTTTCATTCCTCTCCTGCAATACATTCAACAGTGGAATGAAAAGGTTAAAAAAAAAAACTTAATACTGCTTATTCCACGTTATCTGCATAATAACACTATTGTTTTCACAGTTGAAATGTTCAAGAGCATTAATTTTTGTTTTTTTGGAATACAGAGAAATATCTTTTGTTCGAAACAGAATATAGCACCTCTATAAAGATAGTCATGATAGGCAAACAGTACCTGGAGATCCATCATCGCTACATATCGCTGCAAAGGAACTTTGTATTGGCGAAGGTTGTGCATCAACCTTTTCTCCTGAATGAACAAAGTTGTAACAGATGTTAGCAAAATTTCAATGCGTTTGAACTGTAAGTAACATAAAAAACGATCAAACGAACCTGAAGCTCCTGATTCATGAGCGCTGGTGGCAAAAGGCCGCGCAAATAATGAGCATCTCTCTCGGTCTCATTGAAAGCAAGTCCCTTGTTGTGACGAGGGTCCCGTAACAAAGTATACCCACTGAAACAAATAAGATGATAAAATAAATTTGTTAGTTAACAATCCATACAAAATGGTAAATAAATAAATAATTCCCTTTCAGTCATCAAAGACAATAGGCTAAAACAATGTATTTCATATCCAAAGAATCATACAAGATACTAGCATAATTAAGGCCAAGTGCACAATGTATACTGAATTGACCTCGAGATTCAAATTAGAAATGACTTCTCCTCATTCAACAAGCTTTTGTTTTTTTTTTTATTGTTTCTGGGATCATCTTCAGATCTAGGTTCTGTGAAAAGCAATTACACATAGAAGTTGTGTGACTCTTGAGAAAGAACCATATTTTTCTTTCTTTTGTTTGAGTGATCACGAACTAATCAGTAATCAACGAGCTTTGACTTTTCAGATTATGCATATCTTGATCTAAGTAACATATCCAATAAACTGTACAAGTAGAATCATGAAACCAAAATACAAAACAAAATTGAACCAAACAAAAAAGTAAAGATCAAAACTTTGAAGAACAAGAACATAAGAACAGAATAAACAATCAAGCAAAAACATGAAGAAGTGCAATGTGTGATCACCTAGCAACAGAGACAGTCCAAGGAGTGATAAGCTGATCCTCGGTGGCAAAATCCTCACCGTACACATCCTCAACACCACCGCCAACAGCAACAGCAGCGGCGTTGTTATCCAAATCACCACCGTTCATCATTGTATTCGTTGTACTCTCCATTAAAGCAAAAACCCGTCTTTCTCCTCTCCCCAACAATAGCTTCTGCAAAGACTAATAACACAAAGCGAAAGCAAAACAACCCAGAAAGCAAAAAACTCTGTGATGGTTAATGTTTTACTAAAATGAAACTAAACCCACCTTTTATAAGCAACTAAAAGAAAGAAAGTATCTCTTTTTTAATGTGGTCATTGTCAAATGGAATTAATAAGATGCATTGCCCACGTGTACAAATTGGTTCAAAGAGTCAATGGGGTTCATTAGATTACAAGATTCAACAAATATGAAATGAAAAAATAACAAAGTGGGAATAGGTAGACAGATAGATAGATTAGTTTAATGGTAGGTACCAGAAGCAAAGGGTGTCTTTTGAGAGAAATCATTAGCATTGGATGGAATTGAAGAGGAAGGTGCAAGTGCGTGTTTAAGTGAATGTTTAACAACTTGACACAAAAATGTTTTCCGCGTTTTTTTTGAAGAGGGAAAGCCATTGGTCCACCTGTCTGTCTGTCTGTCTCCCTCTTCGTCTTCCACCTTCTAATTGACCTCATTTACTATTTAAAATTACCCTTATTTAATTTTATTTTTTCATTTCTCTCCCACTAAAACTAAATAGACGGAATGGGTGAGAGAGATCAAAGAATTTATTTAATTATATATTAGGCAGCAAGCAGAGCTTAATCTAAGTTCATCCATACGTGAATCTATCAATCAAAGTTAATGATAAAAAAAGGGTAATGGTCCCAATTCCGCATGGATTTGTCAATCACTACCACCATCATTAACATCATTAACTTCTCAGATTCTCAGCCACTGCTTTCCAATTATCTATCTGTTTTCATGTGGTCTCATGCTTATGCCATCAATCATCATCTTGAATAATTTCGACCCCCCACTCTTTTTCCTGATAATAATTGCTACATACTTTCGTTCATTGAAAAATTCACCCTATTTAATTGTAAGTATGTGCTGAACCAGGCTCCGTTTAAAGGACAAAACATTTCACGTCACTTCACTTCGTTATTTTGTTCGAAAGTTCGAAACTAGCTTTTCGAATTAGATTTTTTGACAGGTTACATTAAAACATAATCAAGTTTTAAAACTTCTCCTCATAACTTAACGAACAATTGTTGAAAACGAAAAATTAATGATCATAATTGCATGAATTATAACTATACATACGTAAATGAATAATTAATAAAAAATATATTTTTAATTTTAATTATATGTTTATAAAAAAATATTTTTATAATAAAATAACTTTAATTTAACCGAACCCGAATCTAAATTTTTTTTTTTTGGGTTACATTTCAAATTTGTTTGTGGTCAATTAGGGAGGTTGGCTGGCGGTGGAGGTGACTGGTGAAGGTGGAATCGCTGTGAACACAAGACTTGAATAGATTGGAGACTTCGTCTTCTGGATAAATTATCAACTTATGGACTTTTTGACTGGACCTAAAACAAAAAGCACTTTTATTTTATAATTTTAATCGGAAAGCACTTTCGCATCTTTTCTGGAAACCACGAACAAGATATACAAGTCAATGGTTACATGCATCAAAATTAATTAGCAATTGAATCAATGCGCTAACTCGTTCCAATTTCAATCCAACCAATTGTCAATACGTCCCCTTGAAGGATTAATTTCTTCCTTTGATCTTTATATATACTTAAATTATTGGAAGTCAAAATAATTTTTTGGTCAAGTAAATAACGTTTAACGTAAAATCATTTTGTTCATTATTTTACGGTCCATTTGCATGCGATTACGAGCCTTTCCACGACTTGTACTAATCTGAACATGCAATCTTGTTTTTTTTTTTTTTTTTTTCAACCCACTTTCATTAATTAAAGCCTTTTAATTTAATACTCTGTTCATCTTGAATTTAATACTATTACTTGATTAACATATAAGAAAGTTTTGAACGTGGCGACTTCAGCCATCAATTCTTGAATATATATTTGAACCTTCCCAATTAGAATGGAATCATTTGAAAATTGTATTCAAGAGACAAGTACTTGATTTGAATTTTTAAAGGACATTGAAGGACGAACAAGACCTGCATCTCTATGATTTTGAAGATTAAACCATTTTCCCACTCAGTTTCCGTTTGTTATACTCAAATATTTCTCCAAAATAAGCCTCCACTCATGCTGATAGGCATTCCCAATAAAAGTTCGCCATATATTCATTTATATAAAAATAGTGATAATGATAATGAGAGAAAATAAGTTTAAACCAGTTGACAAAATCGTTTCACTGAAATGGTATTAAGATTGTGTTTATCTTCAACTTTTCTTCCATAGGAGTGGCGGACCCAGCATGTGACCAATGGGGCTGCATAAAAACAGGAAAAAAAAAAGTTTAAGAATAAAAGAGAAAGTTATTTTAGGTTAAATTTATTAAAACAGTTTCTATAAATTTATAAATTCATAAAATTTAAATTTTAACTTTATCATAAAATCACATATTTTAATTACAAATAATAATAGCCTACAGTAGAAGGCATTTTTCTATTCTCACAAATTGCGTTAATTCTTTTAATTTCCACAATAATAATATAGAGAACTTTTTCAGCAATGAAATTCGTGAAGAGTTATCTATAGAATCGGATGGAAGATGAATGGATGAATGATAGTTTTATAGCTTACGTAGAAAGTGATATATTTAATAGTATTAATAATAAGTCTATTGCATAATATTTTTAAATTTTAAAAATAAGTCGAGAATAATTATAAATATATTAGAAAATATTTTACATATTCAAATTTTTAATTTTTACATTTTGTTATGTTAAAATAAAATAAAAAATCAAATATCCAAAAAAATTCACTTTCGTCTTTTTCCAGTGCTTTAAATCAAAAGCTTTTTTTTTATTTGTTTGTCACAGCCGTAATGGAATAGCTGATAAGAGCATTGCATGTATAGTAATGGAATACTTAATTTCCACAATCAAAAACGCTTTCCTTCAATTATTTAGCCTTTCAACATTTATCTCTAAATTGTTAGTTTAGATAATTCTAATTTTCAATTATATGGATATTTTTACTATATTAAAAAATTTTAAGAATAAATTAAGTAATAACTTAGTTGTACAATAAAAAGATGTTTGTAATTGTATTGATAATGAAACTATCTTACATTATTTTTAACACATGAAATTTCATCGAAGAGGACAATTGTTTGAAAAAAAAATTATTATCAATGAATATCATAATTTGTTACAATGTTATATATTACTATCTAAACTTTTTTAAAATGATATTATATTTTAAATGAGGGTGCTAATCAAATGTGTGCAGTTATACACCTTATGAAGTATGACTACTCGAGTGGTAAGCTCCCGTTTGGGGGTTGTCAAGACCACAACACGGCTTTCTAAATAGAAGATATGCAGCCGTGCACCTAATCATGTGTGATTTTAAACGTGCCGCAAGTCAATAGAAAATTTGGCTGCGTCTATGAATAGCATCATATTGTATAGAGTGTTGTGTATTGTGAGTAAAATATCTTTTAGAGGGCATAATTTTAACTACACATATATATTTTAGGCGTATAATATATTGTTTTAAAGCTTGTGACAAGATGAACAAAACCTAAAATTGCCAAAGCCATTTTGATTCATGCTCGGCCCGAAAATTCCCTTTTTTCTTGGTCCTTTTTAGATTTTAAATTTTTTTCTTATTTTTCCTGATTCTTCTAGGATTTTTATCATTTTTTTTCTACAACTCGGATTTGGATTCCGTCTTTTTTGTTTTTTTTTTATTTTGGATAGGAGAATTTTATTATAGAATAATATTTTAGGTTTGCCTATTTTGATAAATTTGTGATATTTAGGTTTATTATAAAAAAACTCAAAACTTTAATTTTATTTTATTTAGTTTCTCAATAAAATTTGCATTATTCAGGAACTTTTGTTTCTCTATCAACAACCTTACACTTCCATTTAGTCACATTTGTTTTTTACATAAAATATCATAGTTAGTTTTATTTCTAATTCTAGCAAATTATAATTTATGATATGAATGGAACCACATAGTAATATAAGAATTTTCAGAAAAGTTATTATCTTATTAATTTAACAAATTAACCCAAGTTAAGATTGTGAAAATTATTATATAATATAAATTATTAATTTACTGAGTGTTAATTTATATATGTTATATTGTACTTAAATTTAATTAATCATATTTTCACTTAAGTAATCAATAAATAGTTTTATTGGAGTAACATTTTTTTTTTTTTTGATTTTACGGATCGGAGTCATAAACTTAGAGTAGTTAAAAATGATCTCATCTTTTTAAGAATGTCAAATATATTTGTACGATCCCAAGTTAAAAGTAGAAAATGAAAAAAGGGTAAAACAGTTGAGGAATATGAAGATCTTTTTTTTTTTTAATTTTTTTTAATTAAGTATAGGCATGTGAGTGTGAAGAATTAAAAGCAAGCAAAATTATGCATATTGCCGGGAAAGTCAGTAATGGCGTGTTCTATGGAATAATTAATCTATAATTATAATTAGAATATATAATAAGAATAATGTTACATATCCTAAATTTTTTATTCCAAACAACTATTATAAATGACTTAGCATTCATCAATTGGTTGGTAAAATAATGATGAATGTCACATTATTTAGATAGTTATTTGAGATAAAAAAATATTTAGAATATAATAATGCTCCACAAAATTTGATCTATTTTGTTTTACGCCGACAATATTATTGTCGAATTTTACAAATCATTTAATGTATAATTGAATAATAAAGAAAACTGATATATATATATATCATAAAATAAGCATATATGTGATATATACTTCCTTTAACTTAAAATATTTGGTCAGTAAATATTTTATTAAAATATTTGATAAATATTAACTGATGTATATATATAATTATTCTTAGGTGTGAATGTCCTTATTTTTTAAAATGTAAACACACTCTTAAGCTGTGTGGTTTAATAGACTTATATCTAAATAAACTATAAAGCTGTGAGATTTAATAACATTAAAATTAATTTTTTTAAACTACACGGCTTAAAAGCATATATGCATGAAAAATAAATGAGGGTGCCCGTATTAGAGAATGATTATATATATATATATAAGGGATCCATAGCTATATTAAAGTCAGGAATAAATTAAAAGATAAAAAATAGTGCATTGAATTTTATATATATATATATTTTTTTGTATTTTGGCTTATCCCAATTGTATTAAAGTTAGGGATTCCTGATTGGAACATTTCTCTCTCTCTCTCTCTCTCTCTCTCTCTCTCTCACTCTCTCTCACTCTATATATATATATATACATACACACACATACATATATATAAAGATTTAAAATGCCTAAAGCATCTCTGTCGTCACATCATAGCTTGTGTGCTATAAAGTTACATAAATTTATATACAGAAACAATCTGAAACCATGTGTTATAATCACCTCAATGAATTCTAAATTAAGGAATGATGTATATATTGAATACATAATTTGGATTTACTATTATAGTAGTCTATATTGATGATATGAATTTAATTGAAAATCCCGAATATTTCTAAAAAACTACTGATTATTTGAAAAGAGAGTTTGAAATAAAAGATTTTGAGAGAACTAGATACTATCCCATGTTGTAGATTGAGCCTAGATATAATGGTGTCTTATCCATTTATCAAATTATGCTAAGAAGGCTTTGAAAAGTTTTAATTAAAGCTGGTGGTTACCGAGTCGTTTTTGTATCGTGATTTAGGTCAACTCAAACACGATCTATTTACTAATTGCGTTAAAATATTGAAACACTAACCCGACATATAAAATAAATGGGCTACTTAATAATCCGTTTAATATCTATGTATTTAACAAAATTTTTATAAAACATTTGCACATTGTTATATAATATACATATCTACCAAAATATTATATTTTTATACTATTGGAGTTTTAATTATATACATGTCTATCAATATTTTACACATTTATACTATTGAAATTCTAAATCTATATAATTTTTTAAAGTAAAACACAATGTAATGTTCATCCTTAAAAAAAAAAAAGATAATCATGTCCAATATTTGAATTTTGATGACAAAAACCTACAAATTAATTTATAATATAAAATATAATAATATCATTGATCAGATAAATAGATTAAGAACTTTAACCTTAACCCGACATAGATAACAATTGTGTTAACTTGAACTCAGTTCATTTAATGATGACTCATATTCATTTATTCGTGTTTTATTAATGTCAAATAATCGAATTGTGTCAAATTTTATCAGCTTTAGTTTCAATATAGGTAAAACTTACTCATTGAGTATCCAATATTAGTTTGATTTCTTGACCATAAAAATGATTTTTTTCATCTTAAAGAGGATAATGAACAGGTACTTGGTTTTGAATAACCATATTTGAATGTTGTAGGTGCTTTAATATATTTACCCCAATGTAATGAACTAGACATAACATTTTCAATAAACCTATTAGCTAGGTTTAGTTATGAATCAATAGAAGACACTAGAATGGTATCAAGTATATTTTTTGTTATTTTCGTGGGACTATTGATTTAGATTTATTTTGTTATAATGAACTAACAAAAAATTCAAGTTTGTTGGTTATATTGATGCATGTTATTTTTTTTATCTTTAAAAAGTTCACTTGCAGACAGAATATGTTTTTACTTGTAATGACACAATGATTTCTTGAAAATTTGTGAAGCAGACTCTTATATTTACATCTTTGAATCACTATGAAATCTTTGGATTGCATGAAGCAAGTCAAGAATGTGTATAGTTCCAGTTTGTCATTCACACATTCAAAAAGCACCTATAAATTTTCATTGGTCATCTCAAAGGAGGATAAACTAAAGGAGACATGCAAAGCATATCTCACCAAAGTTATTTTACACTTCATGAAATTCAACAAGATAAAAAGATTAATATCAAATAAATATGTTTTGCATAAAATTTGCAGATATATTAACTAAAGCTCTTCTCACTTCAACATTTGACTTGGCATTGGCATGCACCATTTAAATAAACTATTGAGTTGATCGTCGAGAAGAGCACCCTTCAAGTGGCACACTATTGTACAAGAGAAGAACTTATTCAACCAAACTGAATATATGTGCACAATACCTTTTTTTTTTTTCAACTAATATTTTTAACTAGATTTTTACTAGGAAATGTTGTCAACGTGGCAGTTCTAAAGCATATCCAACACCATTTTATGATTCTTTTTTCTTCTTCTTATTTTTATTGCACTGGATTTTTCCCTTTTGAAGATCAAATGTAATTATCATGAAATGGTAACGATCCAAGGAGGGAGTGTTATAAAAGCGATGTTCATCACATTTTCGCCATGTGTCTACTTCCTAAAATATTGGTTGTTAAGCTTTAGATACTTGTAAAATAAATGTCAAACTCTCATTGGATACTGATCACTATATATATATATATAACTAGTGATCACTTGTTTTTATATGCTTGTTTTTATATGTTCAGAATTAGAAAATGAAAGTTAAAAGCCGAAGCTCTCTACAATTTTGGTTAGTGACGGGTTATTTACACTCTAAATATTACATTAAATATTCTATTAATTTATACACTTATATATTAATTATATAATTTTAAGTTTTATTTTATACTCTCTTTAAAAATTGAAAAATATTCTCACTTAAATTATTTAAGTTAATAAAACTATTTAGCACACTAATTTTAAGAGATTTAGCATATATTTACGGTGATATAACTAAGTCAAGTTGTATAGTAATTATTCCACATAATTTTAGTTATTAATTTTTTATTTATTTATGTTCAATATTAAATTTTGCATGTAAAATAACTTTTTATTTAAAGGTAAGAGAAAGGGTAAAATTCAAATAATTTTTTATTTTCCCCTTGCCTCCCCTATAATTCAAGCTCGGATAGTCAATGACTCATTAGTTGTGGTTACCAACAAATAAATTGCAATGAGAACATAATAATAAAAAATTTCTATAAATACACCCAAAAAAAGGGAAAAAGGAAAAGGATGAGAATAAGAAGGGCCAAAGCCCCAAAAAAAAAAAAAATTCTTTTATAGTAATTTTGTTTCATTTATTTTTTAAAAAATTAAAGTATCACACATATTTTTTAGTTTTTTTTTTCTGAAAATTGATTTCTTCATCATTTATCTAAATATTAATTAAGATGTTGAAAATAAAAGTTTTATGTATTAAGGTATGAAAATTATAAATTGAATAAGGAATATGCTATATGAGTATTCAAAATAATTTTATAATATCGATTTATAATAAGTTATTCGTAATAGTAATTCACATAATAGATATTTTTATAATATATATTCTTATTAAAACTAGATTATTTTTAGGGTATGAATAGTTTCAATTTTTTAATTAATATCATTATGCACCTTTTTTATTTATTAAAATTACATTTTGGCTAATACTTCCTGCATTAATATTATAACAATTTTGATTTTTTTAATGTTATTTATTTACAAATAAAGTAATAAACAGTGATAAAAACCACACTTAAAAAGTAAAGCCTCTGGCCTTATTTGGTATATCGGATTGGATTTCATTAAATTGAATAATATTGATTATATATAATATTATATTATGTGTAGTGCAATACTAAATTAGATTACAAATAATCATGTCTTGTGTTTGGTATTTTATGAGATTGACTAGTAACTAATAATATGTCTTATATATTAATTTGTCAAATTTGTCTTAGATTTATTTTATATCATAACATGAAATATAATCAACTTAAATAAATAATTATTGATAAATTTATATAAAAAATGTAAAATCTTCCCTTAATTTTTTTAATATATATATTTAACATGTTATAGTTTTTAAACTGATATTATTCTTAATTATATCATCATAAACATCTTAAGAATCTCATCAATAAAATTATTTTTTCTCTTCAATCCTATGAACAGTTAGAGATAAAATTATTGCTCAGAAAATGCAATGCCAAGAGTCCTCATGAGATGAAATTTTGTCGCTGTTGACAATTAAGTGGTAGACTCATTATTCTTTATCATACCTATATTTTTTTCACATAAAATATAATATAAAAATTATTTTATACTAAAATTATCCAATCTTATGATATAAATCGACAACCAAACGGGCTTTGAATACGACAACCACCCTTTTTAAAGTTTTTTAAATTAAAATTCCAATTTGGTTTTCTCCCCAAACTGTAAAAAATAAAATATAAAATAAAAAAGCTGTAAACTTTTGATTCTAGGGTTTCCAATTCAATCACAGTTTAGTGATTGTTCAACCATCATTTATCTCCCAAAATAAATAATAATAAATTTAAGCTAGGGTTTTACTTTGAAAAAAGTGTGATTATGGATCGTCTCCGTCCAAGATAGAGGTCAGTTTTTACAGGCTTTACTAAAGCTGAGGTAAAAATGCGATCTTTTTATCTGGGTATTATCACTTTTTGGTGTTATTTGCAATTGGACTTGATTTTCAGAAAATGCTGCTTCACTTCCTATGCTTAATTTTTTGTTATTTTCGTTTTGGAAAACGAAACATAGCTGAAAAAATGTGGGAGCTTTAGAATATGTGAGAATCTGCTGGTTTATTTATTTATTAAATAAGAATATTGGTAATTCTTTGGCAAGTATGAATTTTTAGGTCTCTTTAATCATCGCATTCTTTTGGGTTGTGTCAGTTTGGTTCATTAGTTCATTACTGTGTGGATAGTTCATCTGTTTGTATGCCGTGTATGATTTGTATTAAGTCATTTCCTGGTTAGTATCTTTAAGCTTTAACATTTTTTTTTTTCATAAGAAGTTGATTGATGATCTATCACACAAACTTGTCTCTCCATGCATTTATTGAAATTTTGATCTTTATTATTAATATTTATGTCGTTTTTTCTTTGTGCCATTGTTTTATGATAAGCACCTTGATGAATCTGATTTTGCGTCATTCCTCACAAATAGCTTGAGAAGATGGAGAAATTGTTAATGGAATCGAAAGAAGACTTGCTTAGCAAGGAATTTTGTCAAAAGATTGCAAAAAGTTTCAGGTGAGTTATGCTTCATGTATTTATCTATTTGGTTTTGTGCTATCAAATTATTTGGATTGGGAACTAGATAAATACACAACTTTGTGGTAGTGGTAGGTTTTGGCACTAACCCTTTTCATTTCGGGATGTTATCTCATTGCAGTTGCTCTGCTGGGCGAGCTGGGAAACCTGTTGTTAAATGGACTGAGGTACTTACACATCTGCTACAATCAACTTTTTCTTCCCTCTAATGTGCTTTTGTTAGTCCTCCCGTCTTGTCCTGCCATTTGGATTGTGATATAATGTCGGCATTTTTTCCTTTCTCTTATTAATATGATTGTGTCCTAGGTAAAAAGTTGGTTCCAAAGTAGGCAGCAAGAGAGACCAACCAAAGTTACTTCATCAACTAATGAGTCAAAAAAAGTATCTGATCTACCAAATGCTTGCCCTCCAATTAAGGAACATGAAAGTTCTCAAGAGCCTGGAGGTGCTTCACTTAATTCGATTACTGAAACTGCAGAATATTGGATTTTTTTTCCATTTCATATTTTTAGTATTTTAATTTATGAATTGCTCAATAGTTAACTGCTGAACACTTGTAATTGTTACTTGATTTTTTTTATTAGGGAATTTATTTCCTGATCACTTGTAATTAATTAATTTTTTTTTTTTTCATAAGCAGGAGAAAAGGTTCCAGATGTATCAGAAATGGAATTTGAAGCTAGATCATCGAAAGATGGGGCATGGTAAGCTTACATATAATAAGCAAGAAAGTTTTGAATCATTACTTGAATGTTTAAGTGCATCCGGATTGGAAGGTCTGTACCATCTTTTAGATATCAGAAAAATTTTCAATTTAAGTTGAACACGTAATGTTGTAGGCAACAACTGCAAGGTGGGGCATAAGCATTATGTTTTTCTATCATTGTGGTTGAATGTACATAAATTAATGAGAAATATCGATGAGGAGAAGTGCTTATGCAAGTAAAATGTTAAACAAATTGTTATATATTGAAATAACATTCTTTTTTTATTTTTTTTTTAATTTTTGCCTCTGAGAAACCAAAATGTGATGTTTTGACTTTAAGATGTGGTTTCATCCAATCTCTCTCTCTCTCTATATATATATATATATGTATGTATGTATGTATGTGTGTGTGTGTGTATATTACATTTCAATTATAGTTTACTCATCACAATGTACCAACAGAATGCTGTCTATCGGTTGAAGGTTTTACATTTTACAAAAATAGTACAATTTAAACATTGATGTAGCTAGCCCAAGTGGTTGACATATATAATGTCCTTGGAAGTTCTAGCCTCTGACCCAGATCATCAACAGTTGCATTATTAATTGCATACTACAGAAAATTCACAGATAGCTGGCTTGCTTCATTTTAGAATTAAGTTTAGATAAACTAAAAGTAGGTACACATATTGATATATTAGCTTTAAAGCTTAAACATTGAATATTTACATTTGGATGTGCAGGTATGACGTTGATATGTTTCTGGCTCACAGGTTTCTCGATTGTGGTGAAGCCGTAAGTATTTAGCTCATAACAATTTGCTTTACTGTTTAGATTAGTGCTGATTTTTTAACTGATGTTAAATATTCTAATAAGTGGTTGTGGCTATAAACATTTTAAAAGGGCAGGCTCCTAGACTAAAGTCTTTCTGTACAAATAAATCAGTAATTAGGTGGTATTGACCATCATGTATGTGACTATCAATAAACCAGTATATTTTGTGGTCTCTATTTCTTAATTCAATTGATAAAATTTCTAATTTATTAAAGGAAGTTCGTGTTAGATTTGTGGGATTTGGGTCTGACGAGGATGAATGGGTTAATGTAAAAAATGCGGTGCGAGAACGCTCTGTCCCTTTGGAGCATTCCGACTGCCATAAGTTGAAGGTTGGAGGTCATGTACTCTGCTTCCAGGTGATTTTAAACTCTGTTGCTTTTCTGGAAACAATAATAGAATGTTTCTCAGTATCTGCCATTTCATCTTAATCTTAGTTCGTCTTGCTAATTGTTAGGAAAGAAGGGATCAAGCAATCCATTATGATGCCCACATAGTAGAAATTAATAGAAGAATGCATGATATTAGGGGATGCAGATGCCTGTTTTTAGTTCGATATAATCATGACAATACTGAGGCAAGTTCTAACATTTTTATTGTCAATGTTGAATGGTTATTAGGTTGTGTCTGCTCATTGTTTTCCTTTTATCCAGGAGAGAGTTCGTTTGAGGAGATTATGTTGCAGGCCGACGTTTTAGGTCATTGATGCAATGCACGAGTTTTAATCTACAGCTCACATTTGTCTTTCGTACTGAGCTGGTAGGAATTTCAACTGATAGTCTAATGTCTTCATAAAGGGGACATTATAGTTGTAAAACCTTGACTCGATGGTTTTGCATCACATGCTACTACTAATTGTCTATATGTGCTATATATCCCAATTGCTATTATTCTGGCATCAAGGCTTCCCATACTCGTTTTGGAATATATACCGAGATGATTGAAAGAAATAATCGAATTTAGTCAATGGCTCTAGCTTATATTTTGGACATCCACTACACTCAGAATCTGTCTGGGATTAGATCTCTTGTTATTACCATTGAGAAGGGACCAGTTTTTGACATAGCTTCCTCCGGTTACATTAAAAACTTAACAAAATAACAGTGCCATTTCTAGCATTATGATTTTTATCTCTTTTCAAGTGCATTATGGATGCTAAGTAAACTAAAATGATCAAAAGAGAAACAGAAGGCTTAAGCAATGTGTCCCACGAAAGTCTCCATATCCATATTCATAAGACAACCTGCATATTCAAAAGACAACCTGCCAATCTTCTCTCCATGAGAATGTAAGAAAGAAAGCAACAGAGAAATCTTCGAGAAAGCAACAGAGAAATCTTCGACTTCTTGCTTTTCAATGCGTTCCGGTCAAATGGTGCACCGCAGAACTTGGAAATATTGTTAGTAACCGACTACTCAGCAATTTCGTCAAACCCATGCTTTAATAGCAGGTACAAACCAAGCTGAAAGACATAATAATCCTAAACCCATCTAACGAAGGAGAAATATAGAGCGTTGCAGCAAACACTAGTGAAGAGAGGTATAAGCATATACAGACATGCATTTGTTTGTCAACTTCAATGTCTGTAAAATTCTTTGAATAACGCAAAATATCTACAAATTCAACAGTTCCAAAAATATAAAGAATCCTGTCCATTGTATGAATCACGAAAATATTATAAGCAAGGTCCAGTCAATACTTTGGCTCGGGTGGCCGGGTGTTCTGAGCATAATGAAGTTGCCACTTCATAGTCAGCTTGGGGAAATGAGGGCAGTAAATTCTAGTATCTACCCTGTATAAATGAAATGAAAAAGAGATCAGTTATGAAATAAAACGACAACCCAACCTGCTTTAGGTTGTGAACAAAAACAATTAACTCTGTCAAACTTGACAATATTTAGGCACCGAATAAAAAAGAATAAGGAGACGTTTAGTCAACAACTTCATACTCACCTAATCCATGGATGCACAGAAGTTTAGGGAAATACTCTCAAAATTAGTTGAAATATTAAACCTTAAGATCAATACAATTTTGTAAAGACAAATGTCAAAGATCATTATTGACAAGAATTTTTCTTAAACTAATTTTTATATTCAAAATAAGTTTTAACAAACACTAGTGAGAGTGTTTGGTTAGTAAGAAAATGCAGGAAAAACAGAGAGAAAGTGAAAAATCTTGAAAGAGCTAATTTGAGAGAAATATGTCTAGATTCTTTAACAAAAGAGCTGTGATTACAAGAGTTTACACAGCAGCATCTAGCAGCACCTATGCATACTTAAGATGTGAGCTAAAACAGCAAGAAAAATAACAAACAATAGCAAGTTGCATAACATCTGACTCAGCATCTACATCAGCCGCTACATAATAGGGTGGTTACCAAAAAATTTGATGAGAACACACATGTATCATCAGGAACATGATCAGCGATCACCACAAAAAAATGGGCGTATCTTAAAATAAGTAAACAGATATAGGCCAGAGAGGTTCAACAACACTGATGAAGCACTGCAGAGACAAAGGCCAGAGTCTTACCAGCTGAATACACAGAAGTAACCAATGCTTGGTATAGTAGCCAACAAGAAGACTACAGCTTCCACTGAGTACATAAATGTAATATCAATGATAATATATAAATAAAACCGACCGCAATGAAAACATGAGATAAGGCAAGAATTCACTCAGAAAAACTAAATTACGGGCACTAGTTCAGAAAGCTTACATTAAGTAACTCAACAACACTCCCAAGACTTACCGAGTTCACAATTACTTGGCTTCTTGTTACCCGAAATCTTACACAGGTATGAAAGCCTTGACAACTGTGCTTCAGCTGTCCAAGATCTTCACCAAAATTAGTAACCCTTTCTTGATAATAAACACAAAGACTAGAAGAAGATTAACATAGTCAAACCTTATTATGCAAACAAACTTAACAAAACGGTGCTATGACTTCCCATGCTGACAACGGCTTGCTTTCTTGGTACACTTCCTACACAGGTATCTAAATAGGCTTGCCTACTCTGTTTCCGCTCCCAAGATCTTGACCAAAATTAGCAGCTGATACTCAATCATACACAACACTACTTTCTACAACTTAGTCAAGCCTCATTGTGCAGACAAGCTTACAAAGTTAGACAGAAGCAACATGCATGATACCTGGCTAAACACTAGTCTAAACAAAGGACATCAGCAATTAGTGTGTGGTCAAGACAAAAAGCACTGACATTTGAAACTAACATAGAAGTTTGACTAACCTGAGAAAATAATTTGCAGATTCTTACTCCACGAAAGCCAGTACATGAATTGATCAATGACCCAATATATATCTAAAATTATAAATTTTATCCAAGAAAAGGCTTATCCTGAGAGATTCGTAATTCTTTGAATAAGCAATGACCATCAGCTTGCAAGTTGGAAAATCAGTGTTACCAGAGCCACATCCTATCTTATGAAGGAATAATATATAGAAAAAATTTGGCAGTCGAATATGTCTGCACTAGGAGAGATGGAGGTTTAGGAGGTTGGAAATCAGCATGCTTGTGCAAATGGAACAAGAGCTTCAATATTCAGATAAACTTAGGGCTGGGCAAGTATATGCATAAATTTATAGCATAAAAATTGATATCAATAAGCTTACAAAATCACTACAGAGTACACAAAATAGATAACAATCTCTCTATTTCTTTCAGGTCAAATTGAGACATAATAGAATCAAGTCCATAACAGGGGAAAGAAAAATAACTAGAGACTGGCTGGCTGGACAGTCTACATTGCAACTCATTTTCCAGGTTCCCAAAATACCATTCATGATAAAACATGACCTGTGCACATGCCTTCAACCTAGAAATTATTTTTCAAAACTATACAAGTGTTATAACAGTAAGAGTTACCCATCCCAGTGGCTATGAGATATAAAATACTAGGTCATAACTATTTCATCACAATTGAAAGACAGTGCACAGGTGATCGTACTAGATGCTACATAATAGCAACAGTAAAGTAGAGTTTTGCATACATCAACTCCCAAATGCCATGATCAGTCAACTCTGCTAAAGAGGAACTCAGCTTCACAAGCCGGTGAAGTAAATGGTGAAGACTGTTTGCAGTTGTAGAAGTGCAAGATCAAAATAAATCAAGTGGCAGTCCAACAAAACTTCGAATTCATGAGACAGTTCGACCATAGCAAACAGATGCAATATAAAGATTCTTTGCCCATTTCTCCTGCAAGATAAAATATAAAGAAAGGCAGCAACAAGTGAATACTTACTCTTGTAGAAATAAACTATGGCTAAAGGAAAAACAAATTGAAAGTAGTAGTTTAAAATGAACATGATAAGAATATCTGCACAATCCACCTTGACATGAGTGCTGGGAAAAGCAGATGTTCGGAGAGTCTCTTGAGTTTCATCAGCCGGTTTTCTTCTAGGAACACTAAGAACAAAAGCAGCCTGGTCCCAAGTAGCTGCAGTTGACGTGATACGATAACCACTATCCCACCTGCGGTGAATACCTTCACTAGGATATAGAAAATCTAGTTCCACAACCTGCATTTAAGTGGAAAAAACATTGTATACCAGATATTTTCTTAGACACCTAAAAGATTGCTGCTTCCACAGATATTCACAAATCCCAACATATACCTGATCAGAAAATCCTGCACCACGAGACATAACAATTGCCCATCTACTACCAGCAGTGGCCATGGCAGTTACATAAAAACCCTCCCTCCATTTTTTATTGATCCACTTAAAGGGAAATGTATCGCTGACTTTATAGGATTGCTGCAAATACTGTGTACCTATTCAAATAAAACAAAAAAAAAAAATTCTAAGCAACATGGATATTAAAACATGTTATATCATAGCTGCTTCACAGACATAGAAACTAACCTTTAGACATTACAACTAATGAGCTACCATTATTCGCTCCTGCTATTGCACTAATGTAGTAGTTTTTCTCCCACTGTTCCATAATCCATTCCTTCAAAATAAGACCAGAATTTGCAAGGTTAATTTGTTGAATTAAACATAAAACAAATCCTATATGCGAGAAAATAAATCCACATCACTTGGTGAAATAAATTATGTAATATGCCATACTCCAGATTTATAATAACTGACTTTGAAATGGAAATGTAACAACCTTATGAAGAAAGTAAGGCGAAAGTTCGTAGACTTGAGCTGAGAAACCAGTGCCTGCATCCATAATTAGAGCCCACAGGTTTGAACACGAAGCTACACTACTTATAAACAATCCATCTTCGTTTCCTTTCTCAATATGTTGGGAAAGTCTCGCGTCAGCCACATTATAATGATATCTACAAAGAAGGGTAAGAGGTTAACTAATTATCATTCCATCATTAAATTGAAGAGCATTAAAAGCAATTTCCAAGTAAATGCCTCTGCTTCATAGGCCGACGGGCGTTATATACACTGATCCACTGAGTTGCTGGCATTCCCATGCGAACCTTTTTCTTTGGTTGCTCATCTTCTTCCTCCTCCATTGTCAATCGACCTCTCTTATGTCCTACTTGATATATAAGCTTCACCAACAGAAAGTATACATGTCAAATGAAAAATCCAATCGGACATCTGAAAAGCTCCCGCCCCGACAGCCCTTAAGCCAGAAAATGTAGATGCAAGAACATGAAAGGTACCTTCTGTGCACCATCAGTGTTAATTGGCCTAATATCTGGGTTTGGGCCAACAATCCCATCAAAAAGAGAGATATATTTTGCATAATTGGGTTCCTCATCAAACTTCAAATTAACCACATACTCAACAAACAGTCGAAAAGGCTGGGGGCAAAAGCAACACAAAGTTTCTGGGGAAGTGGCCATCTTCTTCTTGCAAACAAGGAATCCTTTATTTTCTCCCTAAGCAAACACCTAAATTAGAATAATAGACAAATCAAAGACAAATACAACACCAAACATTAGAAAAAGTGCATACCTGATATCCTTGCCAAGGAAGCCGACCACGAAGAAGAAAAATGAGTGTATAAGCTAGAGACTCAAGGTCATCTCTCCTGCTACCAGTTCTGCCAAGATGAGCATGCACACTAGCATACCGCACTGTTCCCCTGTAGCACAGGAATTACTTATGAACCAATGAATCAGAATCAATACAACAATATTTCTTAAGTAAAAGATGTAAGTCAACGAACATTTTGCCTAATAGTAAAAACAATTTAATTTAACCTGAAAACATCTGGACGTTGATCATACTCGACATGTTGACCAGTTGAACTATCTCGCCACCTGGTTGCTGCATTATAACAAAGACAGCAAAAATGATGACTCATTAGAGAAACTCTATTGCTAGATTGGGAAGATGAAGTGTTGCACCAATTACCTAACCCAAGGTCAACAAGAAAAAGCTTTTTCTCATCAGGAGTTTCGGGGGGACCAAGCAAAAAGTTCTCAGGTTTCACATCTCCGTGCACATATCTGCCAAAACAAAGAAGCAGCAATGTTATGGCAGCATATACATGGCAATAATAACAGATAAACAAGAAAGAACCATCATTAATGATTTTGAAAAAGAAATTATAATGATTATAAGAAGACATGATAGTAAGAAGTATCACCCTCTCGAGTGCATCTTCTCCAATATGGAGATTGCTTCAATGGCAATACATGCAACCATCTCAATTGACATCCTGAGTTGAAAAAACAAAAGTAAACATTAGATGGAGATAAAGCGGTCAGCTATAGGATGGATAATATCTAGCTATCGGTTTCCATGAGAACTTACGTGTGTGAATTGTTATTCCAAACATCCCATAAACTGGGACCGAGCATATCCATGACCTGCATGCAGAATTGAGTCGTCATTCTAACCATTTCAAAAACCATAACAAACAGAAAGTGTGATGACACAAATACATACCATTACATAGTAGTCACCTTGTCGGCCCTTGAAGTGAACCCGTGGCACACCATGACTGCCACCAAGTGCACTAGGCAAACAGCGGAGAAAGTGAAAGTTAAACCTCACATACAACATGACTTTTGCATTTTTAAATTAACATACAAAAATATAATAAATAAATAAAAGTAAAGAAAGAGCGAAAAACAAACAAATGACAAGATAAAACAGAAGCCTCACTTGTAAACTTGCCACTCATAAGGCGGTCCATAATTACAACCTTTGCTACTTCTATGTTCAAACTTTAAAGCTACCTAAAATATGCAGAGAAACACAAGTGAGTTGCTATAATAATCACCATATGAGAAAACGTTTGGGAACAATTGCCACACCTCTACAGCTCCTGGACCAGATCTTTCATTCGTATTTGTCAGACCAATTCGTCGACCAACATATACTTGTCCAAATCCACCTTTTCCCAGCTTCCTATCTATTCTGTACATTGGGGAACCACCAACTTGGACCTGTTATCATGATATAAAGGAATAAATGTATTCAGAATTCAGTAACAACAATTCACATCTTTTCGGGTGAAATCAGTAACCTGCCAACTGAAGACATTATTCTCAACAACAATAAAGAAGATAGACAGAGAAAAGAAATACCATAATTAATCCCTAACACAATTTCAAACAAGTAATATGGTGTAAAAAGATGTACAATGTAAGCAGTTAAAATACAAATTACAACTACAGCAACAGTTTGAAGGAAAGCTCTAGGAAAACAAAAAAAGACAAACCTTCAATATTCATTGCCTACACTCCCTCTAATGCCAAACCAAATAAACCCTCAAAAGGAACCTTCAATTCAAAGTTCAAAATTTTCTTTTCTTTTCCTCAGTTCAGCTCTCAACCCACTTAAAAATTTGAAGATTAAATAACATTGAACATTTACCCAATTTTTTACTTTCCTTTTTCTTCTTTTTCTTTCCTTTTTTTTTCTAGGCATTTTCCAAAGAAAAAATGAAAATGGTTCAAAAAAATAAAAAGGAAAAATTAACCTTCTCAGGAAGAGGAGCTGTGCTTCCTTCATCCTCAGCTCCTGGACCTTTATCGGCGCTACGGCCACCGCTATCGTACTCATCCATCCTTTTCACCGCAACCTCTTCTCTCAAAAATCTAATGTCTAGCTTCTCCTTAAACGGCGTCGTTGCTTCCTCAACGTTCACAATATTATTATTATTATCACCAACAGCGTCAGCGATCGTGATATTACCTTTCTTTCTCCTCTGTTGCCGTCTTCGAACAGTCAGCCTCTTGTTGTTGTTGTTGTTGGGTTGTGGACTCGGGTTCGGATTGACGGCGGCCCGGTTTCTGCGAGCTCTGCTGCTACGCAGTTCACGCATCGTATAGACGATGTTCGTCCATGAATGAGAAGGTTCATGAAGCTTCTAGAATCTTCATCGGTCGGTCCAGATTCGATCACAGCTCAGACCGATGAACGGTGATTCCGATTTCTTTGATTTTTGCAGATGTAGAGAGAGAATATTAGGGGTTAGAGAGTGAGAATTTGGAGATCTGTGGAGGGAAATGAATTCTAGAGAGAGATGTTGATGCGAGGAAAGGAAATTTCTTGTTGATTTTTTTTCAAGAAAAAAAATTTTAATTTAATTACTCTGCTTTTTCAACTTTTATTTTTAATATTCCCCTCTTAAATATTTTTCGATGTTCGTGGAGGTTAAAACGGGCGCCAGAATGTGAAAAATGTCCGCCCCCTTCGTTCACAGATAATACTGTATCATTTTCAATGTGTATATATACATATACCATTAAACAAAATCATTTTAAAGTGTTTTTTATTCTCGGAAATATGCGGAAATTAATTAACAGAAATTATTTGTTTAATTAATTTTCATGCTTGTAGCGTTTTGTAGTTGAAGAGAATATATTAATATACTTATAATTAAACTTGTAAACCAATGTTTGTTAACAAATATTTAAATATTTAATAGGTGCTTGCAAGGTAGGGAAAGATATCAGTTTGTTAAATGCTAGGCAGAAAGAGAGAGCTCCTACTAATCTCATATACGAAAGTTAGAATAACGGCGCATTGGAATTTAAAAACATATAATTATAGCATAAGTTAAATATTTTTCATAAGAAAATTTATAAATTATTTCACTAGTGATAACATAAAATTTTTATCATCCCAGTATTATCATTAAGTTATCGCACACCTCATTTTATCATTTTTGTTCGTATAATTTGATATTAAAATATTAAAATTAAATATTTAATATTGAACTGATTTATTATCAACTCAATACAATTAATAACTATTGTACACTTAATTAATAACTATCAAATGTACTTTAAAAAAGGTAAACAAAAAAAATCGTATCAGCATTGAATTTGACTCCCTCAAATTATTTTATTATTTTAATTAGTATTAAAAACTTAAACTTTTACATTAACGATAAAAAAAGAAAGAAAAAAAAAAGTCTTATCGACTAAACTATCGTTTGATAAAATCTGTTAATTTCGTGCGTAATGAGACAATTCTAGAATGAATAAAAACCACAGAGTAAGTAAAGCATTATCAAATAAGCAGGCTTTTCTTTTGATACCTCAGAATGTTCGAGGCCCTGACTCTTTTACAAGATGTTATGTTTGAGATGATGCGGTTACTTGGGTATATTAATGATGATTGGTCCAATAATTATAAAGAGCACTCGTGACGGGGCATAAAAGAACCATATGGGTGAGGCTACTGTGTACTCTTATAATAATTTACCCCCGGAAATTAACAACATAAAGTAAGAGCCAAAAAGTGAAAAAAAAAAAAAAGAGAAAAATTAAATACTGAAGGGGACACTTGGGGGGTACATTTCTTAGGATTCCTCCGAATTCGTTCGTGTTTTGAGATAATAAATAAGTTAAGAGAAAATCCAATTTTATTTAATCTCTGCCGATAGCTAGGAGTGTTGTTTGTGTGAGAGAGTGACGTGTAAAATTCATTCTCTTTTGGGCTCCTCATATTCCGTAGTAAAAAGAATCGGAATCTATATCTTCTTTAGAGAAAAATGAAAGAGAATATCGGTGCATCATCTATCTTTCATCTCATGTCATATATCTCCAAGCACTGAAGCCTTTGATCCACGCACCTAGACCATCAATAGCAACTACTCAGTCCCCACGGGCAATCGCCATCGGCCGAAAGACGTCACTGCTTTAATGAGAACTCCTCTTGGAGTAGCCCGGCCCATCAATCTACAAACCAATTTAATTTTTTGGGCTTTACCCCAACCAATAAAGAATACTAGCTCCGTTTCATTTTGGTCGAGGAAAATGAGCTTCGTTCGCTTCGCGGGGATTCCTCGCAGCTCATCAACAACTGTTTTATTTTTTGAAATTTTTATGTTATGAAAATAATATATAGTTAGCTGGCACAGGTATCATCGGTTAGCCACTTTCGCAATCGTTCCTGTTAATAATGTCTTGGTCTTTATCTTTAATGTTTATACATATATTGTCAAGCTTATGGAAATTAATTAATCTTCAGGAAAAATAATATACTCTCACCGGCTGATTATTGCAAATGGGAATTGTTGACTTCATTTTGTAATAAATTTCCTCTAAAGTAAGAATAAGATAATAGCTTATGTGAAAAAAAATTAATAATATGTAGTAAATATAAATTAAATAAAAATTAGTAATATGTAATAAATATAAATTTTAAATAATAATTTTGATAAAATTATTAAAGATATAATAAATTTTTTATTATATAAATATAAAATAAATCAACTTAATTTTTAAGTTACAATAAATAATATTTATTAAATATATTAATACTTTAATTTTTAAATTGTATTTGATCCGAATATATTGTTATCAATATGACATCTAATCAATGCCCTACAATGTTAACAATTGTTATGGGACCTCGCATTCGCATACGTACGTGGTTGAACCATGGCTTGCCTCTAAGGCTACGGCTACGCAACGAAGAAGAAAAACTTTTCATGTCACAATTTAATTATACACGTCACTATTAGCACGGGAATCATTGCCATATTCGCGACTTTTCTCTGATAAATAAAGTGATTAATTTTTCAAATTTAACTATCTTATCTCAATTTAATTAATTATATATATGGTCACGTAATCCCTCTCAACTATATCTCTTGATTTATTGGTTGAGTTCAATATAGCAAGTGTTAACAGCGTTAATTGAAAGAATATTGATATTTGATTATTTGAACCGAAGGCTAAACAACTATAAAATTATATGGTTTTATGTATATTTTTAAATAAAAAAAATTATAGTAATAAATAAACATTATAACGGCTTATGATTTTATGAATATTTTAATCATAGTTGTATCACTGGTAGGACTCTTTATTATTTTCCTAATTAAAATCAAAGTTTGGACCTTTTCAGCAAGTGCCAATTATTTTTAAAATATACGTCTAATGTTCGCACATTTTTTAATCTGTAACAAATAAGAAGCTCTAAGTTCCCTTTTACTCTTGATTCATTAACTACTGCCACATGATATTGATGTGATAAGTCAACAAAAATAAGAGTTACATTTAAAATAAAATTTAAGAAAATATAAATCATATTTTGTTATGGTGCGACGTTCATTGAACGTTAAAGTTGTAATTGTTAACTTATAAAGTCATTATTTAATTATAAAATAAAGATTATTTTTAGAACTCTACATCTTAAAATTAAAAGTATTCAATTAGTGAATACAAGTAAAAAAAAAAAAAAATAGTGAATACAAGCGTAGATTATTTCATAAACATGTACAGTACTGTAGACGTGGCGGATATCGTCACGTCAGCCGCAGAGGGCAGCGGCAGCTTCCCGGGCAGCATTCCATTTCTGCAACCTCAGCTGCTGGTAGAACTTCTTAATAAACTCCTCAGCCTCCTTGTCCACGTGGCAGTCCTTGTCATCATCCCTTAACAGAAACGGCGAGTCCGTTACCATCACCCTACGCCTCACAGGACCCGCCAACGGCGACGCCTCTGCCACGTCGACATCCGACACGGCCACGTCATCATCCTCAAGATAACAGCTGCCCACTGCTACAGAAGCAGCTTGGCGCTTGATACTGTTGACGTGGCGAAGGATTTTGCGCCTGCTGACGCGGAAGCTGGGGACGACGTATGGTTGATAAGCTGGACTGTTACTGCAGCTAAACTCGTACTCTCGAGGACACACGAACGAGGCGTGCATGTCATGTGACCGGCAGCTGATTGCTCCGTAGTTGTAGAGCACGGCGTCGTTTAGAGCCTTCCCTATGAACTTGCTCTTGGTGACACCCTTTTGTATCATGAACAAAACTACACGTACGATTTTGCATAGCTTCTTTGCTATCACCGGCGGGCTCGCCTCCATTATTTTTATTGATAAGTTATAAATGCAGGCTCTGAGAAAATTAAAGTTATTGTGTGCGTTTGAAGAGAAGATGAAGAGAGGTATTTAAAGAGTAGACAGGTGGTGATAGAAAAAATATTTTTACTCACTGCTTTTGTTTTGCGCTGTCTGTTTTTTGTCTGATATTTTAATTTTTAATGCATTTCTTTACTTCACAATGTGAATTTACAGTTAGTTGCAAAAAAGTGTTTTTAAGTATTTAAAGAGTAGACTGGTAGTGATAGAACACATAAACAATTTTTTTTTTTTATTTCAAGTTGTAATAATAACAAACTATTTTTACTCACTGCTTTTGTTTTGCGCTGTCTGTTTTTTGTCTGATATTTTAATTTTTAATGCATTTCTTTACTTCACAATGTGAATTTCGAGTTAGTTGCAAAAAAGTGTTTTTAATTTAGTATCTCGAGTATTAATTAATTAACTAATTAATTGTGGTAGGGTCTTGATTTTGATTGAGTTGACAAAATTTGGAATATTGGCTATACTATCATCATGATTATCATATACATTAATGAGAAATCAAAACAATAATTCAATTTATATGGGAATTTTATTTTGGCGATTGTAATTAAAACTTTGCATCAGAGTAGTACATTAAAAATATATATAAAAGAATAAATAATTCAATTATAAAGAGAATTGTCAAGTAGACCCTAATGTTATAAGAATGGGTCAATAAATATTTTTTAGTTTGAATTGTTATAGTAATCATTGTGCGTACGGTTCTTTCTTCTCTCTTTTTTGTGAAACCAACTTTTTTATTACATATATTTCAAAAAATAATTCTAACGGTATATTTGATATCCCAAAAGCGAAGAAAAAAAATTTAATGAAAGGAATTATGCAACTCAATTATTTAAATATAACTGTATAATCGCACATCTAATTAAAGATGATTGAAAAGGTAAAAGTATGGTATAGTATTAGGAATGATTATATCTTAATTCAGAAGTTACTGACCATAAATGATGTGGCTCTACTCTCAACGCAGTGAATGTGTTAGCTTCAACAAAAGAACATGTGAAGTTTTATGACAAATATAAATGATTTTGTCCTTTTTTTTTTTTTTTTTGAGAAAAATGCTTTTGTCTAAGTTGCTTTGCTGTCTAGAGCTCGTGGTCTCTGGTGAAGAGACCTTAAGCCAAGCTTGATCGAGTTGGCAGGAATTAGGCCTCACAATAAATTGTGTTTGAGCAGTTTTGCATCGTATTAAATTATATATTCGAATTTATTTATTAATTTATTTGAGTCCAAAAATATAAATCTAAACCCATTTGTTAATATTTTCGTGTTATTCGAGCGTACCCATTTAACTCTTTTTGATAAATTTTAAAAAATTATTCTAAATTATGTTATATATTTTTAGTTTAAAGCACAAATAACAATTTACAATATAAGTTCTATAAAAATTATACTTAATATAATACAATTCTATATATATTTTCATATATATCATAAAACTCTAAAATTATCACTATTAATTAAGAAATAAAATCATTAACTTTAATGAGATTATTATTATTACTAATTATATTTTAGAAATAAAAAAATTAATAATATAAAATATTTATTTTAGTTTTCAATAATTATATATACATAATAAAAAAATTCTTATATACATGTTTATAAATAAATTTTATTCAACATTATGTCTAATTCAGTCAACTACATTCTTGTAACAGTTTAATAATAAAATTTATCAAACGTATATGACTTATTTTAAAATTCATAATACTTTTATAAATAAAAATTTACTAAATATTTACTTAAATTTTTTTATAATTAATTATTTTTATAGTACAATTAATAATTATTATTTTAAAAATTACACTGCCATCTTCATTAATTAAAGCATCTCTAACCGTACAGTTGGAAGAAAAACCAAATTTTGTGGTATAGCACATCTCAGCCCTTGTAGAATTTGATTTAATTATATTTTTCACCCACCCAAAAGAGAAAGGAACCAAACTTTTAACATAAGATAAACGATATTAATGTAAAGATTAGAGAAATCTAAAGAGAGAAATGATAATTTCTTGAGTGATTGTGAAGTTAATTAGGTAGAGATCTTTCTTAAGCTTTACGTTACACAATCCATTTGAATCAAGGAGAAAAAAATAAAAAGAAATCCCAGCAAGCTTCCAATTGTTTATTCAATTATTTGATCTGTTCATGATTAATGCAGAAACTAGCAAGATTACTCTATGCAGTGGTTTCACATCACGCCTAATGATAAAAGGTAAAACTAATCAATTGCAAAAATAATAAATAAATAGTGCTGTAAAAACTACAAGTTAAAATTTTAATTAGTTAGTTAATTAGGGTTGGTTTTCAGAATTTTGCAAAACGATCGTTTGAGGGACATCATATTTGAATGACATGGAAATTGGAATGGAGCGATCGTATCAACTGTGTTGTATTGTGTGGCTGGCACTTGGCGGTGGGAGTTGTTGTGCCATTCCATTCTCTCAGTCCTATCACCCTTTATTTTACAAAAGGAGTTAAAAGACAACAAGAAGGCATGAAATTAGTTTCTAATTAGTTGGTTGGGAAATATAATTATGATATTTTATCCATAAATTCAACATCCAACAGATATTTTTTGTGGGTGTCAAGTGTCTTCAGAGAGGCTAATTAATGTAACGAAGTAGGGGTAGCGTTTCCGATAGCAACAATAATATAAGAATGACGGAATTAATATGAGATTGTAAATCTAATTAATCAAGGAAGCCCCAGCCTTCAAGCACTGTTTACTTTTGATAACTTATTAGTTATGTGGTCTTTCTCTACTATCAATAAATAGATAACATGATTTCTACAAACGACGTTACAAAATCAAATAAAAAAGACAAATATTTGTTTTTTTTTTGTTCAAAGGACACTCGCGGGCAAATGTTTGTCCCCGTAATCAATTAGACTCTTATCATTTGAGAAATAAATAATTAAGTTGCTACAAATTTAAAAATAATTATCTAGATCCTCTTAATGTCTGTTAATCACGTCTATTTGAATAGAGATTTTAAAGCTTTATAGTACATTAATCTCAGCGAACATTATAGTACTTTACTGCTTATATATATATATATATATATATATATATATATAGTATATTAATAATCTTATCTTTATCCAAAATAAACAAAATTCACTAGTCTAAATTCCCATATTTAAATGGTGTAGGCTATACAGTAGCAAACTTTGGGTGTTTGAAATAAAAATAATATTCTTTTTTGTTTTTTCCTCCAAAAGGTGATAACTTAGAGTATCACCAAGAATACAGTATTATGAAAAGACACATCTAATTTTATTTTTTTACATACTTATTTACTTAAATAAGAAAAAAAAAAAAAAGAGAATTATCTCTTGTTCTTTGGTAGGATCGGCTCTAGCCAATTGAAGGTTTTAGGCGAATTTCATTTTAGACCGTATGACATTAAAATATCAACTCTTACAACAACATTAAATAGCTCAAAAAACTCCTATATGAATTACAACAATTATTAATAAGTCCCAAAGAAAAGAAAAATAGTAGGAAAGATATCTAATTATTTCCACAAAAACATAAATTAGCATTGTCTTCCATAAATTCCACCTCCTTAACATATTCTATTCTCCTTCTTTTTTCTCTATATTACATCAAGTAAGACTCTGTTCTTCCTAGTGCCCGGTTCTGACGAAATGATTGAAAGCTAGGAAGTATAGGAGTATGGGAAAATGATTCCTATGAGTTTTAATATCCTGATACATATTTTCTAGTCGACATATTTTTTTTTCAAAACTAAGAAACAAATAAATAAACAAACACATTTTTTTTTCCTAGATTATTCAAGTCATAAATCAATATAAAAAATGTTAAATTTAAAAAATATAAGAGCAATAATAATTAGAAAATAGAAAAAAAAATGATAGCACTTGAAACTGATTAATTGAGATAAATATGATAACGGCAATAATTTCATAGAGAAAGAGAAGAGAGCAAGAAACGTATTTGTTGAAATATCGTTGATTCAATGTGTATTGGTTCATAAGTAATGAGGTTTTAAATATATTTTAATAAAATACTAAAAGTTAGCTCTCAAAATTTAACATTAACAGTTTAATAAGAGTTATTTTGGAAAAGGGCGGCATCGAAATTTTTTTTCAAGAAATAGTTATAAAAATAAAGAAGTAACGTTCAAAATAACTATTATATTATAAAAATTTATCTATATTTAAAGTGAAGATTGTCAAATACAAAAGATAATTCTGAATGAAAGTAATAATAAGATAAAGCCTAAAAATTAGACTTTTCTACAAGATATACGTAACTTCAATTTTTTAAAAATCTTAAAAGAAAAATATTAATTATACAAATTAATAAATAGAAAAAAAAATGGGGCCTTCTTAAATATGGGGCTCTAGACAACCGCCTAGTTTACTTAGTGCTAAAGTTACCACTGTTCTTTAGAGAAATTGAGCGAAATCCCTCATCATATTTTAAAATAAGTCCAAATCTCCCTCCAATTTATAATAGTGCTAACTCTATATATTATTGTACCATTCTACCTTTAATCTTGGTGTTAGTCATAGAATTTAGATATTTAAAAAATGTAAATCAAGCAAAATTACATATACCCTTAATGATTAAATTAATTTAACAATGAATTATAAATTATGGAGAAAATTTTGCTAACATAATGACCGGTACGATGTTAATAGCCAATGCAACAAGGAAGTTAATATCCACTACAACAACGAAGCCATAATTTTTGGGAAAATTCAAATGTATATATTACAATGGGCACAATGGCCAAATGTTATTGCGATTTTATATATGATCATATTGTATTTACCTTTCCTTTATATAGTATTATAATTTATGAGGGAATTTCAGTGGTCAGTATGGCCAATTTTTATTGCAATTTAAATAAATACTTTATGCAACTATTAGGGGTATTTTTAACATTCCTCCTAGTTACTTGTTATTTTTTTTTCTATAATTTATAATTTATTATTAAATTAATTTAATCATTAAGGGTTTATAAATCATTTTGCTTGATTTATGTTTTAAAAATATTTAAATTTTATTGCTAACATCAATATTAGGGGTAAAATAATACAATAATATATAAAGTTAATACCGTTATAACTATTAGGGAGTTTTAGACTTATTTTAAAACATGAGAGGAGTTTTACTTAATTTCTCCAAACAATCAGAGATAATCCTTATTTTTCTAAAAAATAAGCCCCATTTCGAAATATTTTTTAAATACAAATAAATTTATATTATCTTAATAAAATTATTTTCTCCCCAAATCTAACTTCTCTACATTTTTTAATAATATACTTATATACTTCTTTCTCTTCAATAATGATTATATAAAAAAATATAATAAATTTAAAGAGAGAGAAGTTACTATTTAATATCGAAGAGAGTAAAAGATAATTTTATTTAAAAAATCTTTTAAAATCATTATTATTGATATGACTTTTTAAATGGGAAGTGAAATCCAATAGTATTTTTTAGATGCTTGATCTTGTATTGATCCTTAGTCAAATAAGAAATTTCTAGGCAATGTATGGAGACAATTTTTTGAGAATGATCTCGTTAATGTGCAACATGATTAATCCCAAAAAAAGATTCCTTGACATGCGGATTAAATGAAAATTATGTATATGGCGAGCAGCACTTGCGATTTTATCTGGATTTTGGGTGAAGTATGCAAATATACGATTTAGACTACTATATTATTCAATAAGAATAATTTATCAATTAAGCCCACTGACACTGATTAATAATGATTCAACTTGCATGCAAGACCAACTGTTTGTTATTTCATAATCAAAATCAATAGTTGAGCATTAAAAATTTGTTTTATTATACTATAAGGATCAGACCTCACTTGCATTTTCAATTGAGGATTACCAATATAATAACGCAGCGGGGTTTATAAAATGCATGCCGCATGCATTAGAGATCGTTTTTTTCTTTTCAATTTTATTTCTACAATGTTGGAAGATTCAAATTCTCCATGTTATGAATAAGGGAAAGAGGTGCCGACCTAATTCAATCAAGGAGTTATTGGCTAAATATTGAAGTTTCAAACTTATAAATCATATGCATTCATCACATTGCCTTTCCCACATATTGCCGCAATTGCATAATTATTTTTACCCTCACCCCATACACTGCCGCAGGCCCGCAGTGAACCCCACGAAGCCGACAACGTCACCGTTTTAAACCAAGCGCAAATGAAATAGCCAACCAATCTTTGTCTTCCAAGCCTTATCTCCCAAACCAACCTTCCAATTTTCTCAAACGAAATAGCTAATCGAATTCACCCAATCATTTTATCCATCATTCTTGAACACCCAAAAATTAACAAATCAGCTAATCAATTTTAAAATTTATTTATATTTCGCCATCAATTCCCGTTTCAATTTTAACCAAAGTAAAATTATACCCAAATCAACCGATCGGCTTTGTTTTGTGGCTGTTGTATAAGCGGCGAGCAGTGTGGGGAAATTTGATGAGGTGTATAATATGAGTTTTGGAAGCAATAATATTATGAGTTTTAAATTTTTTATTTTAAATAATCATCTCAAATTAAAGTGAATTAATTATATTATCTTATTAATTAATTGACGAATATCATATTATTTATAATAATTATTGAAAATAAAAAATTTAAAATAAATGACGTTGCTCTTTTAGTAGATCGGTGATGCGAGGGACATTTTCATTCGAATGAGTATGAAACCATAGCGTTTATAAAATTGAAACTCTGCCGTGGGCTTGGGTTTTCAGTTAGGATCACGTGAACAAACCATCATTTTTCTTTTTACCCACGAAATTTGCTGATTAGGGTGTGCGATGATAGTTGTTGAAACATTTGGATGTGTGCCAACATTTGTTAAAACATGTGGGGGCAGGCAAAAAATAACCCAAATTTATCCAATAATAATGACATGTATTAACAAAAATTCCAAAGGAGGTTATTCATTAATTAGGTAATGGAATTAATGGAGTAATAAGTAAATTTAAAAATTATGATATTAACTATTTCTTATATTAGAATTAAAAATTTCTATTGAGTTTTAAGGATAAACACAGTGATAAAAGGAATTAAAGATTTAAGACTCCATATCCTTTTCAAAGTTCAAGTTTCAGACTTATGAATGATTAATTCAGTAGAGGCAATAAGGGAACTTGGAATTTAGTCTCATCTACCAGCACAAGCAAAAATTTCAAGTCAGGAAATTGCATGATCCCATCCGAATCTGCTTAAACATAAAGGCATTAAAAACATCAAGATGCTTAAGAAGAGTAATAGATTGACAAAACTACAATTGTTCATTAGATGATGAGAAGGACAATCCAAAACTTAGCCCAAATTTGTTGCACTTGTCTGACTTAGCTTCTAATAAGAAATATGCAGTTAGAAATTCCGATAGAGGCACATATAGTTTCCTTAATTTGGCGACTTATAATCTCCCCTGTCAAAGTTTATTTCCTCACAGAAACTAGCCTACTCATGTAGCTTACAGCAGCATCATATTGAAAATGAATACAAACAGGATCAAGAGCTTTAATCTCTTGGGTACCAACAGTTTCCTTAATTTGTCAACTTATAATCTCCTATGTCAAATCTTATTTCCTCCTCTGACTGAAACTAGGCTGCTCATGTAGCTTACAGCAGAACCGTATTGAAAATGAATACGAACAGGATCAAGAGCTTTAATCTCTTGGGTACCAACGTTGCAGCACCATACTATTCCACGACTGTCTTTCATGATAAGTTCTTCACTTTTCCAAAATGCTTATGGCCTTTGAAAACTGTCACAGGGTCTAAATTTCTATTGGCATCAAATTCTTCCATGAGCCACAACTCCAAGGAACTCGTTTCGGTATTATGCAAAAGGAAGGAAAGTGAATCATTAAACACCATAAGCCTCGAAGTTGATTGAACAATCTTAGAGGAAAAAATTGGCACCTCCAAATTTCGGAAGACCTCAGCACAAATGTCAAACGGAAGGATGAAATCCTCAGACTCATTGAAAACATAAGATACCGTCCAATAACAAGCCCCACTGAAGTATAAACATTCGAAATACTTATTAAGCTTAGCTCAACCTACTAAAAAGTCAATGTCGTTAACTACTACTTTTCAGCTATCTGTACTCGAAGTGTACACCTAAACCTTGATAGGAGGACATGTTAGATTTATTTATTACATATTGTGGACTAGCATAATTCGATTTAATTGTTTTATATTTTACCGAATTAATACGTGACTAATGTCAAATATTAAGGAGCAATCTTAACAGACTCATGTATTAAGTGATCAAATATTGTGTTAATGAGTCTGATTTTGTCATACCCTAAATGGTAGTATATTATGGACAAGTATAACCTTTAATTGTATTATTATAGCTCATAATGGGATGGACAATTTTATACTAACACATGAAGGGTCCCTCGCACTCACTCACGATGATATAAGTCGACTTCGACTCATCGGGAGTTAACTCGTTGAAAAACCTGGGAATGAGTGTAGAATAGACCTCTCTCGCTCGCTTTCTCCCGACTTCACTATTTATGTACACAGTATTTTCAAGTAATTTCGATCTGAGGTGAAGACAGCAGCTTTGGAGTACTTGGATCACTTTCTTGGCAATCCATACAAGCTCCATAACGTGTTTCAAGCTTGGATTCATGGTTAATCAAAGTAAATATCAAATTTTTCCTAAAATATGTGTTTAATTGGAAATGCAAGATTAAGGGCATTCAGTTTATATTTATTTCAACAATTGGTATCAGAGCCCTTGGTTATGCATTTCCTATTGAACCATGGCCATTTTTGGGGATGAATCAAACTTTGACTCACCCATAGAATTTTTTTTTTATTTTTGAGTTTTTTGATTCTGAGCATATTTGACTAAAATGTCATTGAATAATTCATGAGTGATGTTTAAGGAGTTGAAATATAATTTTTTCATATTTTTTGGTGGCCAAAATCGAGTTGTTCAAGAAAATATAACAGTATCTACTGTAGCTTCATCGCGAGGGAGAGGATGAAGTGCAGTGAAATTATCATTGGGGTCCCTAAGATTTATAAATTTATATGAGGGCCCAAATATTTGTCAAAAGTTTCGATTTGGTCCTTGACCGAAAGTCAATATTAGATAATATCAGTTGGATCCCTGAGAGTTTTAATAATTATTGTTTAGCCCAAATAATTATCATTTGGATCCTTTATCTATTATAAAATTATGTTATGGCCCAAATGTTCTCTAAATATTATTACATATTTATTACATATAGATGCACATAGCTGGTTTATTTAGTTTATATATAATCATTTGATGACATTTGTATCATCATTGAGATTTGAGAGACTACACTAACTAACTCAAATTAATTTTTTTATCTTTAATTTTAATATTCTCATGGCATAATTAACAGTACCTAAATGAGAGGGGTGCTGAAATATTGATTTGAATATGAAAAATTATTGAAGACAAATAGCCAAGTAGTTGAGTGGATGAATAATCAAATTGTTTGACAATTTTGTTCATACAATATGGTGATGTTGGTGGAAAATTAGAGGTAGCAGCAAACGACACATGCAATTGTTGACAAAATAACAATTTATATTCCTTTAGTCAATATTTACCGAATTAAATGGTTGTTATTTTAAGGATTTTGTACCTAAATTGTTGAAGATCAAAGCCAATAGATGGCTATAAATAGAACTACATTCTAAAGTACTAAAGCATCCTGAATCCTGAGAGTTAAAAATATTTGTAAGTGAGCTCTTCAAGTATAAAGAGATAGCATTTCTTTAGGTGTTAAGGGAATCCAATTAAGTGTATTGGGTATTGAATTTTGAGAGTTTTTTTTCACTTTTATAACTCTCATTTATTAGTAAAATTATCTTTCAATCATTGTCCGTGAACGTAGGCTTCAAGCCGAGCCACGTAAAATTATTATCTCTTTTTTTTTTTGCATTTTTTTATACCATATATATATTTCTCTAGAAGTCGTAGTCACCATAAATTAGTTATTGCTCAACTTGTGCTTCCGCAATAATTAGTATCATATATGAAGGTTTTTAGTTAAGTATATAACATTATTCACGTATTTAATACTATTCATATGTACTATACTATTCATAAATATGACACGGTTCACAAATACAGCACTGTTCATAGTGATGGATGGATACAACCATTTGTGCTTGGGAGGTAATTTATTGTAAGTAGCGTGTATTTATGATGTTTGAAAAATTCTGTCAATAAGACGATAAGAGTCTAAGGAGTGGGTTTTAAGTGAGATCATTGTGACTGCTACACTCTCTTAAGAATTTTTTCAGTGTATTTATTCACGCGAAATAAACATCATAGTGTTCTTTCAAATGTAAGTAATTGTTGGAGGCACTGATTATTTAAGGTTAAGAAGGATGGTAAAGGCATTGTCGTCATCTTCGTTAGCAAGAACTACTGTGACCATGGAGGTGCTGCTTGAGAGCTAGCAAGGGTTGAAGTCCCTGCTAAATTTTGGAAAAAAATTAAATTCATTTTATTTTTAATGGATTTATAATAAAACCCCTGATAAATTTTTAAAATAATGTAAACAATGTTATATTTATAAATAGTATAGTATATGTAAATAATATCATATACGCGAACAATATCATATACCCAAGTACGAAACTTTAGTTTTGATATCAATTATTGCGGAAGTGCAAGCTGAGCAATAACTAATTTATGGTGACTGTGATTTCTGAAAAAAATATAAATATAGTGTAAATAAATGCAAAGAAAATAAAGACAATAATTTTACGTGGTTCGGCGTAAAATTTATGTCTATAAGTAAAGATTGAAATAAAATTTTACTAATAAATGAGAATTACAAAAGTGAGAAAAACTTTCAAAATTTAATAGTGAATATACATAATTGGATCCCCTTAGCACCTAAAGAAATACTCTCCCTCTATACTTGAAGAGCTCACTTACAAATGTTTTTAACTCTCAGGATTCAGGATGCTCTAGCACTCTGAAATGTAAATCTATTTATAGCTATCTAATGACTTTGATCTTCAATAATTACAGTACAAAATCCTTAAACTAGCAATTATTTAATTTGGTAAATCTGGACTAAAAGAATATGAATTACTATTTTGTCATTAATTGCATGAGTTGTTTGCTGCTACCTCCAACTTTCCACGAACATACCATGTTGCATGAATAAAATTGTCAAATAATTTAACTATTTCATCTGCTCAACTACTTGGCTATTTATCTTCAATAATTTCCTATATTCAAGTCAATATTTCGGCACCCCTCATTTAGGTATTGATAATTCTACCATGAGAATATTAAAATCAAAGATAAAAGAGAAATTAATTTGAGTTAATTAATGTACTCCCTCAAGTCTCAATGATGACATAGATATCATCAAATGATTATATAGAAATCAAATAAACCAATCATGTGCATCTATATGTAATATACATGTCAATGCACGTGCATGTGGCTCATTAATAACATCAATTTTTCCAATATGTTTGGCAAACATAACATGTATAATTGGCAAACACTGCACATGTGCTTAATATAATTTTCCTGAACTTGAAGCTAGTTAAATCCTTGGTCACTATATAATAGAAAAGGTGAGACCATTTGATCAATGACGGTGCCACTTGAGAGCTAGCAGGGCTGAAGCCCGTGCTAGATTTTAGAAAAAAAAAATTAAATTCATTTTATTTTTTAACGGATTTACAATAAAATCCTTGAAATTTTTTTAAAATAACTAAAATACCAATGTTTATATAGTATTTAAAAAAAAAAAATCCAAAATCAAATTTCTAGCCCATCAATCCCATATCCTTTGCCAAAGAAAGCCTCAGTTGACCACCATCAGCCTCTCATCTTGTGACAATTTCTGTCCAAATCACATGCTCTCACATCTCTTTATTTTCATGCCATAAACGTTACGGCCTGCTGTTCGCACTCACAGTCTTGCATCATTGCATCTTCTAAGTTTTTATGGTATTACCATCATTGGTTACAGCTTTTTATATCGATTCTGATTATTAAGCATGCCACTTTATGATTTAATATTCTAATTTTTGTATTCCTTTATGTTTTTTTTTTTTAAATTTGAATAATATTCTTATCTTTAATTGTGGCAATGTTTATTGGGCTAATAAATTGACAAAGATGTTTGAGTGCTTAATTAATTATTAGCAATGCTATTGTGGCCATTTAATTTTAACTTTATTGATTACTATAAATAATAAAATAACAATGCTATGGTGAATTAGTCCTAGTATTCAAGATGAAGAGCAAACTTACAGAGATGTCATATTTAACCTAAGAATCCCAACTGCAAACTTTCAGATTTTGGAAACTAAAAAAAACAGTTTGGTAGTAATTGGTTTTAAAAATTTAGACATTTGTTGGAATATAATATAGAATATTATGCGACATTTTGCCTATTTTATTATCTTTTTAAAAAAGAGATTGATAATAAAGGGGGTGGTGATTCAGTTATTGATAAATGATTTAAAAATTGGAGGTAGCCTGATAAATTTGTTGAACATATGAGAGATGTTGATAGTGCCCATAACAAAACTAGAGAGAAATGTGAAATATTGATGAATCAAAATCAACACATTTGAACAGCTTACGCAAAACATTCTGGCTAGTATCAAAGTGATATTATCAAGCTCACATGATAGCTACTATTGATTGCATTTTATTTTTATTGAAACAAGAGCTTGTATTTCGTGGGCATGATGAATCTAAAGTTCAAGCAACCGAAATAATTTTCTTAAACTTCTATGCATTCTTATTCATTATAATGAAGACATTCATGCTATTGCTTTTGATAATGCTCCTGACAATCTTCAAATGACATCAAATGAGATTAAAAAAGATGCCCCAAAGACCGTAATCGGGTTGGCTGCCATAGTCGGTTCTAGATTCGTAGCGACCCGGGTTCGAATCTTGGGAGTGGGGAGGGGGTAAAAAACTCTTTGGGCTTGCCCACCCCTCTCCCCTTTAAAATAAAAAAAAAATGAGATTAAAAAAGACATTGTAAGTTGTACTGTAGTTGAAACTACCAATATTTTTATTAAAAAGATAGGTGATGTTTTGTTTTCTATCTTTATTTATGAATCTCATGACAATTCTACAATAGGAGTAAATGGCTGCTGTTTTGCATTTTGCGGATAAAAATGACTATATGGTTAAGCGTTTTATGGGATTGAACATGTTACTACTAATACATCTATTTCACTTAAAGAAGCATTTAACAAGTTATTTTCCAGACATGGATTAAGTATGCACAGGTCGTGTGGATAAGGATACGTGGAGCTAGTAATATGCAAGATGAGTTCAATGGTCTTAAAGCATTGATTTTAAGACATTATTCATAGGCATAACTGGTGACTTATTTGATAATGTTCTTTCTACTTACAAAGAAAAAGTAAGTAATAATCTTCAAAGTGTAAGAAGATAACAATAGATGAAAAAATGCAATTTCTTAATAAAAATAGAACTTAGGAGTTAGTTATATTGTCTAAGAAAAAAAAAGTAATTGAGTGCAAATGGGTATATGCAAGAAATGAAGAATTTTCTCGTAAGGATGAAATTCCATACTAGGCTAGATTGACAACAAAAGATTACATTCACAAGGAATGAATAGTATAAATTACTATTTTCTCTCCGGTTGTAAAGGATTCCTCAATTCGAATTTTGCTAGCCATGTTTGCATAATTTAATCTTGAGCTAGTTTAGCTTGGTGTGAAAGTCATATTTTTATATGGTGATTTACAAGAGTAATTCTACATGACTCAGCCAGATGAATTCAAGATTGCTGAAAATGAAATTGAGTTTGCAAACTGATAAATTTACTTTATGAATTAAAACAATCTTTGAGGCAGTGGTACAAGTAATTTGATTGGTTTATGAAAGGACAAAAATACATGAGAAATAAATTTGATCATTGGGTGTATTTTCATAAGCTATAAGTGAGATCCTTCATGTATTCACTTTTGTATATTGATAAGATGCTAATAGTACCCAAGAGCAAAAGTGAGATTAAGAAGTTGAAGACTCAACTCAATCAAGAGTGTGAGATGAAATATTTGGGTAACATTAAAAAGATTCTTGGCATGAAGATATGTAGATAAAACTCGTGGCAAAGTCAGCTTATTTCAAAAACAATATTTGAAGTAAGTGCTACAACAGTTTGGCTTGACTGAGCAAATAAAGCATGTGAATACACTATTGACTTCTCATTTCAAGCTTTCTATATAATTATCTCCTTCAACGGATGCAGAACAAGAATATATATTGCAAGTTCCATATTCAAATGTAGTTTTTAACTTCATGTATGTAACGGGATGTACAAGGTCTAACATTTCACAGGCAGTTAGTATGGTGAGCAGGTATATGCATAATCCTAGTAAAGAACATAAACAAGATGTGAAATTGATTCTACAGTACATTAAGAAAACTGAAAATGTTAGTTTACTATTTGAGCGAGATGACACACTTGGTCAATGTGTGATTGGGTACTTTAATTTTGATCAACCTGGTGATTTGGACAAACAATGTTAACCATCAGATATGTATTTTCTTTTACTGGAGGACCAATCAATTAGAAGTCTATACACAATCTAGAGTTGCACTATTAATCAAAGAGGCCGAGTACATGACAATTACAGAAGCTATTAAAGAGGTTATTTGATTATATGGCTTGCTAGAAAACTTAAGATTGGTCAAGGAATATGTTAACGTATATTATGACAGTTAAAGTGCTATTCACTTAGCAAAGAACCAAATTTATCATACAAGTACAAAGCATATCGATGTACGATTTCATTTTGTATAATAAATTATTGATAAAGGGAGGATTCTTCTTAAAAAAATCAAGACTATAGAAAATCTCGCAAATATATTAACTAAGGTAATGAAAAATATATTAACCAAAGTAGTGACAGCAATCAAGTTTAAACATTGTCTAAACTTGATCAATATCTTACAAGTTTGAAATAGTGAAGAAAACAAAGACTAAATGATGATTTGATATAAAGAGAGTTTAATAATATTCAAGTCAAGTTGGAGAATTGTTGAAATATTGACTTGAATATAAGAAATTATTAAAAACAAATAGCAAGTAGTTGAGTAAATGAAATAGTCAAGTTGTTTGACAATTTTGTTCATGCAATACAGTGATGTTGGTGGAAAGTTGGAGATAGCAACAAACGGCAAATGCAATTATTGACAAAATAGCAATTCATATTTCTTTAATCAAGACTTTTCAAATTAAATGGTTGCTAGTCTATGAATTTTGTACCACAATTGTTGAAGATCAAAGCGATCAGCTGACTATAAATAGAACTACATTTAGAGTGCTAAAGCATCCTAAAACTTAAGAGTTAAAAACATTTATAAATGAACTCTTTGAATATATATACAAAGAGGAGCATTTCTTTAGGTGCTAGAGGGATCTAATTAGGTGTATTGAGTTTTGAAAGTTTTTCTTACTTTCATAATTCTTATTTATTAGTAAAATTATCTTTCAGTCTTTATCAGTAAACGTAGGCTTTAGCTGAACAATATAAAATTATTGTATTTTTTCTTTGCATTTATTTACACCATATTTGTATTTCTTCAAAAATCATAGTCACCATAAATTAATTATTGCTCAACCGCATTTCCGCAACAAAAGGAAATGCAGTATTGAGCTTGTAGGATTGACAACAGCACAAGTTTCGTCATGCATTGAAGAGTTTTGCAACGTGCATAAATGGTGACAGGCATAATGGGTGCATGATCGAATATGGTCGTATTTTGCTAACCCATATAAAGGTTGGAGACTTTAATATTTCTCACATTGATAATTGTCTTTGGTTATTTGTTTACTATGCATATGGATGAGACCGATAATGTAATTGACAGTTTGTTTGTATGATCTTGTTTTGTTGTGGGCACTTGAAATTAGATGAACACACTTGGCCTAAATTTATTAAGTACTAGGATTGGAATAGAAAAATGAATACAAGGGACTTGATTTGTTGATTATAATTATATGTGTGTTGATCGGAGGTGGAGAGTTCCCCTGATCGAAGTAACCATTTTATAATTTCTTTATTCGTTCTTTACTCCAAAGTAAAAGTTTTAGGAGGTCACAATTGTTTCATATACATATACAACACGCTATTTGTATACTAAAGCTTTAAATTACAAGTCATACTTGAAACATATACAATGCAGATCACCAATTAGAAAGATTTTAAGAAAGATTCTAATGTCTTAGTTTTTGACATAATGACTTATACTAATTTAATTAATTAAGTTAATTATGAAAAGGTCTTTGGTGCTCCTGAAATACTATTCCTCCTTCATTCAATGCTTTGCTACATGAATATGCATATTATTATAATTGGTTGAATATACATGTGGGAAGCGCTGGATGGAAAAGCACTGCTCCAAAAGCACCTAAGACTTATTCGTCAATTAAAGGCGTTTGTTTTTATACCTTAGTGGGAATTTTTAAATAATTTTGGCTGAATAAAATAAGATATTTTTTTTAGCTTTTTACTAAATGTAAAAATCTGAATAACCCAACTAAATTCTAATATTAAAAGTATTTTTACCTTTTCCATGTCTTTCCCAATAATTCACACATGTCTACCTAACAAATGTAAATTCATTCTTGTTTTTTTTTTTTTTTAATGCTGACATCCCTCATTTTGCTAAGTTGCTTTATAAATCAAGTTCTTAAATTCCCGTGCATTATCATCATACTTATTATTAATAAGCTTTTTATGTAATTTTATAATATGTACTTATATTTTTTTTTTTTTTTACTGAATTGGATTTTAATTCATGCTTTAAGGTGTGATTTTGTGTCTAGGCCTTTAGGGTTAGGGTATGTTCTATCATTCTTCAATTTATATTACTTTTGCTTAAAGATTTTAACATTTAAATTTAGTGAGTATACAAATGTAAATGTATAGATTTTTAGCTTTTAAAGTTAAAAAAAAATTAAACAAGAACTAATTTTAAGAGATTCAAACAAAATAAAATAAATAAATATGTCATTCAAATTAAGGACATTAAGGTATAGTCAAAGTTCAGAATAATTTAAACATGTTTAGATTTCAAACAAAAATTAAACACCACCTAAGAAAAAATCAAAAACACCAAAAAAAAAAAAAGAAGAAAGAAAGGTGTAATTAAACACTTGTTAAGCTATTTTAGAAAAAAAAAAACTAATTAAGTTTTTATTTTAATAATACCTAAAAGACATCCTTTTTTACATGTAAACATAATGGTAGAGAATATATAAATGATTGTGCTCTAGTCGTAGGCTTCTTCAATGATCTTATCTACAAAAACTTGTTTCAAGCCGAAGGAAAGGACCGTGAGTAGGGGCATGGTTCGATTCGGTTCGGTTCCAAATTTGATAGAACCGATTAAAATTGGTTATTTTATTAAAAAAAAAAAGAATTGAATTAAATGAAAACCTAATATGAACCGAGCCATTTGATTTGGTTCGGTTTTTCAATTCTAAGATTAGGCTTATTTTTATTTTTTCTTTTTTCACTCCCACTGACTTCTTCTTCACTACTAACTTCTTGCACTTCATTATATTCCATTCTATAAAAACACAACCACCTAATTACCATAATGTCAAATTAAAACCTAAACTTAGCCAATGTTACAAATAAAACGTCAAAACTAATACTGGTGGGTAGCAAATTAACACAACATTAATTTTGTTCCAAGAATTATAATTTGCACCTGTAAATATTAACTCAACACAGTTGACTCTAATGATTAATAGAAAAAAGCACATCTCATCACACACAAAAAACACATAAAAAGCACATAAATAATTCAGACCTGGTGTAGCATGGCTAGAGCAGTAACTGTCGCGTGCAGTGGCAAGTGAGCAGAGCAGAAGATATCGCGTGTGATGGCAAGTGAGCAAAGTAGAAGCTGCTACGTGCAATTTCGAAGAGCAGAAGCTGAAACTGTCGCCCGCTGTGGCCTTGAGCAGAGCATAAGCTATTGTTGCGTGATTTCAGGGAGAAAAAGCTGAAGCTATCAAGCGATTTCAAAGAGCAGAAGCTAAAATTGATCAGTACCGTGAGGAGTGAACAGCACTGCAGTAGGCTAGGCTGGCTACTAGCAGCTGCAGAGTGCAGGCTATGCAGCCTGCTGGTTTTTGCTTTTTTCTTCCCTTTCCATTTTAGTTTTGAGGGTTTGTTTTAAGGTGAGCTGTATATATATATATATATATATATATATATGAGGAATTATGTGTGTGCAGGTGTATTGTAATTCAGTTCTTCGGTTCGGTTATTCAGTTCACATGTACGAACCGAAAATCAAACCGAAAATTCATTTTTTTTTTTTTTTGCAAAATATATATTCGATTATTTCAAATAATTTAAATCGGTCCAAAACCAAATGGATCACTGGTTTGGTTCGGGTTTTTTTTTTTTTTAAGACACGATTTTTTTGCCCAGTCTTAACTACGAGAGCTTAACATTTATTAAGCATATGGATTAGTTTGGGTATCTTCATTCCACCTTTCTATTGATGAAGCTTGCAGTTAGAGCGCAATCATCTCTGCATTCTCTACTATTATGCTTACTGATCAAGGAAGCCTGCGGCTAGAGCAGAATCATCTGCGCATTCTCTACCATTATGTTGGCATGCGAAACAAGTATGAAGTATATCTCTCTCTAATTCTTGATCCATGAAAACAGCAATATGCTAGAACCATCAGCCTCTATACCATATAAAGAATTCAACATTTCTAGGATAAATTAAGATGGGTCTATATGCTGTATCATTTTGACAAAATCTATAAGCCCAAACCTTGGGTCAACTTTCTCAACAAGATTGTATACAGATGAAGAACCACCAGTTGGTTTGTGTTTCAAGAATGAAATGTATTCAATAAGGCTGTATATGATACATGTGGAGTCACCTATTAGGTATCTATCTCTTAAGTTCTAGCTTTACATGTAATGAGTAAATCAAGGCCCTTCTCTTTGTCTCATTGTTGGTCTTCAGCAAGCTAATGAGATTTGCACCCTTATACCCAGGAGCTGTTAGAAGCTTGGTGTAGTAACTTAAATTAAGTCTTTGATGCTCTCAGAATATTGTTTCTTCTTCATTTAGTGCCACATAGTATGCATATTATCATAATTAGTTGCAATATATATGTGGTATGTACTAAATGGAAAAGGAGCATCGCTCCAAGAGCACTTAAGATTTTTCCATCAATTAGAGGTGCTTGTTTTTATAATTTATGAGACTTTTAAAATAATTTTGACTGAATAAAACAAAGTTTTTTTTTTTTTGAAAAAAATCTAAATAAGCCAACTAAATTCTAATATAAAAAATATCCCTACCTTATTATTTGTTTTCCATGTCTACCCTCAAAATTTACACGTCTACCCAACTAATATAAATTCAGATTTATGTTATTTTTCTTTTAATGTCGACATCCCTCCTCATTTTGCTAAGTTGCTTCATTGAAGTAGTTCTTAAATTCCCTTGCATTATCATCATGCTTATTATTCTTAAGTTTTTTTTATATGATTTTATAATATGTACTTATAAAATCTTTTTTTACTGAATTGGATTTTAATTCATTCTTTAAGATCTGATTTTGTGTCTAGGCCTTTAGAGTTAGGAGACATCATTTTTAATTTATATTACTTTTGATTACAGATTTTAATATTTAAAAATAAAAACCTATTCTAAAATATCCATAAAAAAAATATATGTCATTGAGGTTGAAATATTTAAATTTATGCAGAATTTAGACTAATTTATATTTGTTCAGATTTCAAACAAAATTAAATAAGAAAAAAGCCAAAAACACCAAAAGAAATTAAAAAAGAAAAAGAAAAAAAAAGTGCAATTAAACACTAATTAAGCTGTTCTAAAAGATAAATACTAAATAAGTTTTTATTTTAATAACAACTCACAAGTGAATTGATGTTCGAATTGAGGAAGTGAGTGTTAGGAAGGCGGCATCCTATCACAGGTATTGGTCCTCGGCTTCAATGAGGTGTAATTTTAAGCTTGAGCAGTAGCATCCTCCATTGTCTTAGCCATGCGCTGGAGACCCAAATCATATTTTTGAACCAAATCAGCCAACACCAACCCTTCCACAGGATCAACGGTAAACGACCACTCAATCACACATCCAGCACTTTGAGTTTGGCCGTCATGATTATTATCATCCCCTGGAATAATCTTGATCGTCGAAACATATGACTTGAACCCAATATTACTATCAACCATTTCATAAATCAAACAACGTTGGACATGATCAACGGTTACTAATCTCTCTTCGGACCAGCTTCCTGCAGCAGCAGGAGGATTATCGTCGGTACTGCTGCCGGCTGCCCTGGATGGGATCGAAAAGCCGGCACAGTATCGGATGCAACCGGGCTCACCGTTGGTTCCATGGATACCGTAGCTTGTAGCCAGGCTATGAAAAAATTTGTGTATGTTAAAGAAGTCGGTAAACAGAGGCCATATTTGGTCAGCAGTGGCTCTACTTACCCTTGTGGAGACCTTGCCTTCCCAGTTTTGCTGCGAAGTTTGCTCCATTTTGAGTGAAATTAACGTAAAAATAAAAGAATAATTATCAATATAAGGCAGAAAGCAAGAAATGGCGGGTCACGTGGCAGGCTCAATCTCAAAGGCAAAGCAATCAAAAACAGGAAAAAAGGAGAATTCTCGAAAGAATTTCTTCACAAAATTTACCATGTGATAATAATATTCAATGTTCTATTTTTGGAAGCATTATTATGAAGTGTCTTGGACAGCTAGCTCCCCGTACGATTTGATCGAGTTATATATGACTAGTGCTGCGCGCACCCGATTATTTTATATTTTCTTTCTATCAATAAATTGATGTTTGTATAAAATAATTTTATATAAAAATTTGTTATTATATTATGATACATTTTAAATAATTAATTTTTAAATTTTTTTTTTATTTTTTCTAATTAATAAAAAAATCGTTTTGGGCATCTTCATTTTCGCGTGATGGCTATTGTAATTCATGTACAATGAATGCGCCTCGTGTCTGTATAATGAGTAAAGCCGAGAAGTGCAATATAATGTATATGAAATGACATTTATTTATTTTAAAGAAATGATATTTATTAATTTCATCAACGGTTATGCTAGTTTATAGTGTATATTTGTTTGTGTGTGCGACCTATCTTAGTAGGAAACGTGGGAAGGGCAATCTTTTTTATTTTTACCCTGATGCAACTGAGAGATATCTGAGTGATGGATCTCGACCTCAACCATTAGAGACTCTAAAGGATATGAATCAGAAAGTGGTTGTCAATTAGGCCAGTGACAGAAAGAGAGTTGATTTGGTGACAAATGTAGTAATCCCATTTTCTTTTGTAATTAATCATCTGCTCAACTCAACCTGCAGATTTGGGTGTAGATCTCAGATTAGTGCTGTAAATTTTCGTTGCAGTTTATTGAAGTAACATGTGAAAGCATGAGATGAACACGTACGATTTCCTGTTATTTTTTTAAAAGTGCTTATTTGGACCTTTTTCTGGGTAGGATTGGACCACGCTGGACTGGCTGAGTGCATTGTTTGAGCTGTTAATTCTTCCCACACTTATGTTCGTCATCGTCCCACCAGGGGCGGAGCAAGCCAACTTTGGTGGCTAAATGATTTATTAAAAAATGCAATATATAATATTTTTTTATGTATACAGACAATTATTAATATAATAAAAAATAAAATACTTCACAAAGATGTTTTTTAACAATATCTTAATATTTCAATAAAAATTTACATTCTATATCATAGTACATAGGCAAGTGAAGAAATGAAATATTATAAAATCTCTTAAATTTGAGCTTTGCGTACTACTCTCACAGAATAAAAATCAAATACTATTTTTGTTTTTAAGGTTTATGCGCTTTTTTTTTTCGATGTAAATAATCAAATAGTTTGTAAAAGATCCATCTTCCATCTTGTTACGAAGGCTTATTTTAACAATCTTCATTACTCTTTTTTGTAGTTGTTGTAAAAACCGAAAGTGTTAATATAAGACAAATCAATCTATCAATTATATATGATAACAATAAAATTTTCTTATTTCCAATAGTCCCAGACATATTTCACTTACTGTAAACATACGTTGAAAACTTGAACGATGAGGCACATCAAAGAAGGTTAGTGAACCGTTAACAACAATTGCAAAGAATTATTATTTATAAAATAAGTGGACATTCAATTAGTTTTTAATTTCAGTAAGTGGAGAAGATATTCTATTCTTTCAATTTTTAATTTGGCTAGAACAGGCTAGCTATTAATTATTTGCTAAGTGCTAAAGAGTAAAGATGGAAAACTTTACTGGAAACGAAATTCATTGTTCAAGAATCAGTGTTTAATAAAAGATTTACCTTCAATTGAGATTTTTGAAGTTAAGGTTTCTTTGTGTCTAGTGCGCTAGAAGCATCGGTGATCGGTCCATGCCGCCCGCTGAGGTTGAGATAAGTAGATTGAAATTGGCCTTTTACAATTCCTCCACCGAATTGTTCTTCCTTTTAATTTGTTGACTAAAAAGGCACCAACTCCAAGCCTCCAAGTCTATAGATAGTATTAATGTCTATTTATTTTAATATTATTATTAATTTTTTAATTTTTTTTTTTTACAGGGCCATAGCCCATGCTGATCCCTTATGGGAACGTTACCTAATAAGTGGCTCCACAAGTATCATATACCAACTTATTGAATACATTTCATCCTTGAAACACAAACCAACTAGTGGTTCTTCATCTTTACACAATCTTGTTGAGAAAGTTGACCCAAAGTTTCAGACTAAGATTTTACCAAAATGAAACCAGATATAGGAACTTTTTTATCCTCGGAAATGTTGAATTCTTTGCCTAATACAGAGGCTGCTGGTTTCATGGATCAAGAATTAGAGAGATATACCTAAAAGACATTTTCTGATTAATAAAATATTTCAAGAATTTATTTGGATATTTTGAATTGCATTAATATTTTGAGTAAAGTCCATTTAATCATATTATATGTATTTATGCGATCACTATGTGGATTCGCAGAAAACATAAATACAAGTTATTTTATGATTAAATAAATTAAGTTTGCAGTTGATAAATAAAGTTGGGTACTTTATTTAGGTATAGACTGTAATAAATTCATTGAGTGATTTGTCTTAATCATGTATGAATTTATTGATGTAGTATGTCTACATTGAACTGGATCACATATGAGATTTAATTAACCTAGTAATAACATCTACATTGAACTGGATCACATATGAGATTTAATTAACCTAGTAATAACTGTAAGACTTATTAAATCTCATAGGCATTGATTTACTATAATCTTAATCTTGAGTTAGTTATGATTTCATGATTGTAGTAGTTATTTCATTTGAGTTACCAATGGGCATCACATACACATGTAGTCTATATTATCCGGTATCTTGGTGAGAGCAATTACAAGTATTGAAATTATAGATTAACAATATAGAATTTGTACGACACATCTCTTGATGGATTTTCAGTACTTGATCATAGAATTCTCTGGCCATAGTGTCTCAACATAAATAAGCATGTTGAAAATGATCATTAGAGAAAACCAATAAGTATCAAGGAACAAGATGTAATTAAATTGATTGGATAGTTGAGATATCAATTTAAATTAACAATGTGGTATAAAGGATTGTGCAGTAAAGAAATCAATATGACTTGGGCGAATTATATTCGAAGATACAATTATGGAGGTCAGTTCCAATCTTATAGTGGAGTAGAATTAGAATTAAATAATTATATTTGTTTAATTACAAATTTAATTATTGTAGCCACTATTGTATGTTCCCAAATGATCCCCGGTTTAGCTCATTTAATTAACAACACCATCATTGGACCTAAAAGCAAGAAAAACTGGCATATTAGATGAAAATCATAATTATAATATTTGTTAAGGCCTAATATGTTATATTCAAGTGTAAATGGGGACATGTAATATTTTACAAGATAGTTTCCTAGTTAGTTACATATTCCTTCCACTTTTAGGTAAGTGGAGAAATAGTTAAAAGAGGAATTCTATTTTAAATAGAAATCATAATCCTAACGTACTAGGGTTTTTCATAAGATATTATAAAAGGGGCATTATTCTCTTAATTATGACAAGAGAGAACCTCAGAGATTATAAGAAAAATAAAGAAGGCATCTAAGAGGAGCCAATTGCAATTAGGAATGGTAAAACAGACGCCCACACGTCCAGTATTGATCAAACTTGAGTCATAGCCTGGAAGATCGTTTGGAGGCGAATCTACAACTCTCAATTGTTCATCTTCTCAAAACATCAATGTATGAATTTCTATATTACTTAATTCTTATATGTTGTATGAGATTGGCCCTAAAATGTTTTAATTGAAAAATTGAAAAACCTAATTTTATTTCCTTCATAAACCACCCGCCTCTATATCAAGAAAAGAATCAACACTTCTGGAATAGGAAAGGGTGTGTCATTTTGCCAAAATATGTAGTCTCGAATTTTGGGTCAACTTTCTCGACAAGATTGTATACAAATGAAGAACCACAATTAGTTTATGTTTCAAGAATGAAATATATTCAACAAGGCAATATATGATGCTTGTGGAGTCGCCCATTAAGTATGTTTCTCTTAAGATCTGCTCTATGAGTAATGAGTGAATCAAGGCTCTTCTCGATTCACGGTGACTTAATCAAATAAATTTTCAGGAACGGCTTGATGAGGTCTGCTCGTCTCAATTCATGGTCGTCCTGGTGAGGCCTACTCATCTCAATTCTTGATCAACACAGTGAGATATGCTCTTCTCAATTTATAGTCAGTGCTCGCATCCATGTCAATTCTATTTGCCGCCCTAATAATGTGAACTCGGGCTCAACTATTCTTATCTGTGATGATAGGAAAATCGTACCTAAATAATAATATTTATTATTATTATAATTTGTTTGTCTGTCTCAATATAATTATTTTGAATATAAATATTAAGCTTAAGTAAAAAACAATAAGATATAGGAAAAATGATATCTACACCCCCAAAATTTTAAAATGGAACACAAGACTCTCTTTTGATTATAATACCTTTTACTTCTATTATCCCTAAAAAAATTGATTCTAATATTTTATAATAAAAAATAAAATTAAAATAAATTTAATATTATATATATTTTAAAATAATTTCAATACTTAAAAATATTTTAATATTTTACAATCTATTAGATATATTTTATTATATTAAAGTAAATTTTACAATAAATAGAATTATAATATAAAATAAATTTATTAAAATTTAAATTATTTTGAATATTCAAAATAATTATTTTAACATTATAAGTATGTGAATTTTTTAATTGTAAAATGTATTTAATGCAAATGTTTATTTAAAATCTCTACAATAAATGAAAATATATTATTAAAATAATATAATAATTTACATATTTATATTTATTAAAATATTTTAATAGTATTAGTTAACTGCATAGATTACATTATTTTATAATATTTGTATATATTAAAAAACGAAAATCAAGATACAAGGTTAAAGTTTAATAACCTAACTTGTAGTTTCATAAACGACTCTGTGAGTTAGGAGAAAAATATTGAAAATAATAAGATGCGAATACTATCTAAGAAATAAACCATTGCACAAACAGCTTCCATTTTTGCATGATTTGAGATTCTTAAAGTACCCAATTATGATGTTTCTAATTAGTCCACACTTTGAATTGTTTCAGGAGTTCATACGATTTGGAATCAGCCAATTTAGTTTAAAAATGAAAGAGATAATAATCAAACAGAAATGTTACTTCACGATGATTCATTCCACTAACCACCATTATCTATTTAATAATGACACAAACATAATCATTAGCTTGACCTATCCACTAAGTTAATCTTTATTAAATTAATCTTATCAATTTAATAATTTATTTAATCAAATAATTTTAAATAAATAAATAAATAAATAGGTTATTTACTTAATTTCATCTTAACAAATTAAATCCATTTTGATCAAATCAAATGGCTAATTGTGGGCTTGTTTTGTGACATGATTTTTATGTTTTTGCATAATCCATATTAAGTTCAATAAAAAATCCAAAATTTTGTACTCAAATTGATCTAAAAGTTCATAATTATTTATGAATTAGAACATGTCTAATATAATCATTTTACATACTTGATCTTAAACCTAGTTTTTAATTATTTTTTAATTAAAGTTTTATTAAATTTATTTTATTCCTTAAACTATTTATGAAACATTAAAATTTCTATATTAAATCATATTTAATATTTATATTAATTATCTAATGAATTATGACATGAATTCTGATTTTCTTAAAATTAAGAAACTAAACTTCTTTTTTTTTAATAATTATTTTTTTATTTCTATTAGATATGTGTCTTTTAGATTCTTTGTCATAAAGTAGTAGAACTATTTTAATGATAACTCTTTATTCATTAAAAGATGATAAACTCTTCAATCATCAAATCTAACTTTTCTAATAATCTTACTATGCATTACTAATACATTTTAATAATAATAATCTTAAATTTTCTACAAATCATGAGTGATCACAAGAAATTAATCTCAAAAGACTAAAGAGCGTGAAGCCATTGATCTTATTAATTAATTAATTCTCCTATACGCGTGCAGAAAATGACAAGTATTATTTAATATTTTATTAATTATGTTGAAAGACAGATGCTCCCAACAACTTCTTTTATTCGGTGATCTTCAAATCTTTGTTTAAAGGATGAAGGAACCAGGCAAGGAAGAAAAAACACCATACAGTAATACAGTGTATGTATATATATATATTCATTTACCTCCACTTCGAATAAATTGCTCCATTTAATGTATATATAATCCCAAATCAATTTTGAATAGTTCAAACTTCAAAACCATATTGCTGCATGCTTTTTTTGAACTTGGAGCCAAAATGCCTTGGAATCGATGGGCAAAAGAGAAGCTGATTATGATGGATCCAATCCGACGGTATCTTAGCTTTGAGGTCCCTAATAACAACCTTGGAATCAAGTCGTATGTGGCCACTATCAAAGTATTAACAATCAATGCTACTTATGGAGATAATGGGTGCATGATCGAGTGGTCGTACGTTGCCCACCCATTTGAAGGTTGTAGGCACTGATGACTTGTCTTCAATTCGTGGCTAAGAAGATGGAGCGTGAATTTTCTTTTCTCCAAACTGGGTAAACTTTGACTGACAGTATGATGTGTATTGTGAGTTTATTTATGGTATTTGTTTGACATAAAGGACTCCATAATTTAGAGTCGATAAGGTGATATCCAATGACTAATTTATTATCATACGGAAGAAAAATGTTCAAAGAGAAAAAAACTGATAAAGTGCTGATAAAGTACAATGATAAGTTAGTATCCATTTGTTATATTTGTAATTAGGTGAGTAAATCGGTACCAATTTACCGTTATTAACTTTTATTCATAAGAATATTATTCATATTCATATTAAAAAAAAAAATTTATTCTTATTTTATCTAATCTTTTTTATATCACTTAAATTAAGTTGGTGGGAAATATTATCTAAATTAAGAGTGTCAATTCTTGTAATTTGTATCATATTCGTGTTGTGTTGAATTTAAATAAATACGAATGCAATTTATTTATCAATTGTGTTGAGCAAATATGGATAAAATCCATTTATCAGTAGCATTGAAATATTAAAATACAGATATGAGTCATTTATTAGTTATGTTAATCTGTTTAACATATTTAATATAAACTAAATTTTAAAAATAATAAACATGTCAAGAACTATATCATAAACAGTTTTTCTCCATTCCTAATATTTTTAAGATAGATTATAAATAAAGTTAATGTACATTAATAACTTTATAACATAATATGAATATAATACATATAATTAATTTAGTACTTAATATATATATTAATTAATTTTTTAAATAATATTACTATGTATTAATTGATATTTATGTCATAAACGACTAATTATTTTGAGATGCTCCAATTTATATATGACATAATTATTTACTGTATGGTGTTATATCAGTCCATTTATTAATCGCATTAATATTTATGGTAACTTATTTTACCACCCCAAATCCAAATGGATCAACAGAACACGTCAATGTGTTTCATTACATATTAATGACATCGGGTACTCTCGCTGTATCCTCCTGACCTAGTCTTCTTCTTTTCCTCTCTTTATTTTTTTTATTTTAATTTTAAAAAATCAATCACCTATTAAAACGTGGCTAATCCAGAAAGTTTACCCACCAAATAATTAGAGTCGGTCCATTAACTAAATTAATTCTTATCAAAGATCATAATTTTGGATAAATTTATTGTCCTATCTTTTTTTTTTTTCTTGTTACACTAAAATCTCATTATATTGATATTATATATAAGAATAATTTTAATACAATCATAAAAAATTATGATCCTCCTAATTTGATACCATCTATTTATTAATCGTGTTGAAATGTCAAAATAGAGATATGACTTATTTATTAATTATATTGATCCGTTTAATATATTTAATATAAAAATTAAAAATTAATTTTAAAAATAAATATGTCTATATTATTTTTTAAAAGTACGTTATAAATAAGTTAACATGATACAAATAATTTTATAACATAATAAAATATTATACGAATAATTAATTTAGTACTTATTATATATTAATTAATTTTTTTAAATGATATTACTATATATTAATTAATATTTATATTGAGGTGGTCTAATTAGGGACTGCAATGGTACCTGCCAAAACCCTCCGCTGAGGGTAATTTTACAAGTTGTAAATAGATTTAGTATTACAAATTGAAATCCACACTAGATTGCAGGTAGATTTAGTATTAACTAAAAATTCGACAAATACTCGCATAGATATCTGCAAAACCCGTAACTTTTTTTTTTTCCAAATATTTTTAATTTAATTTTAATTAAAAAATATTTAAATATAAAAATAGACAAAGTAAATAAATGTAAAGTATAAACATATGTGCAAGTTACAATATGTCTAAACCTTAACTAAAGTCATAACCTAAACTAAATGGAAATATATAATGATGTATGGATTAATATATGCTTATTACAATTTTATATAAACTATTATTCTTTAACTTAATGTACGGATTATTTCATTATTATAATTTTGTTCTTTGGATTAGTATTTAAAAAATATTGTTTTTTTTTAAATTATTAATCTTAATTATTATTATATGAATTATGTTAGATGAGTGCTAATGAAATGAATATTTTAACTCTTAAAACTTGTATTAAATGAGAATGTGAAATGATAATTATTGCTGGTACAGTGGTGTTACTTTTATATACTAGTTTGTAATTTTTTTAATAGATTTATGTATTTTATATTTAAATTTGAGAATTTATGATGGTTTGGTGTTTAATAAATTTAGAATTGAGTATATTATGTGAAACTTTAATTATTATTATAAATTTAAATATTTAATATTTGTGATTTTAAAAATAAAAACTTACAAAAATATGTCTAGTACTATTGCAAGTTCAATAATTATCAAAATTCGCTGCAGATAGATTCTTTTAAAAAAATTAAAATTCACTGTGGGTTGCGGGTGAATTTAATAATTTAAATTTTGTACGATTATGGATTTGATAATGACAAATCTACTGCAGTACCTATTACCATCCATAGGTACAATATATATATATATATATATATATATATTTATCATGTCATATTATATCAATTTAAAAAAGTCCTGTCATAATCTATTTTATCGCCTGTAATCCAAGCAGATGAAGATAACATTGCAATGTAGTTCATTACATATTAAAGACAACGGGTGCCCCCCCTGTCTCCCAGTGCCCTCCTAACCTAATCTTCTTCTTTTCTTCTCTTTATTTTTTATTTTAATTTAAAAAAATCAATCATCAATTAAGACGTGGTTCCAAAAAATTTACCAACCGAATAATTTTAGTCGGTCCATTATTAATTCTTATCAAACTTTATAATTATAGATAAATTTATAATCCTATCCTTTTTCCTTTTGTTTGTTATAGTAAAAATTTAGTATAGTAATATTTTATATAAGAATAACTTTAATATAATTATAAAAAATTATGGTCTTAATTTAAGTTATTTATAATTAAAAATAAACTCTATATTTTAATAAGTTATAATTTTTTCAAATTTCATCTTAAATAACTTACCTCCACATATTAAAAATTTAAGGTAAAATAAAATAACTTACCTCTAAATACGTAATTACTTGTCATCATGTAAAATGTTAAAATATTTTTAACTTATCTATCAATTAAATTATTAATAAATTCATACTTTATCTTTATGTTATTTATAATAAAATTAACTAAAATTTTATTAAATTATAACTTTTTCTTAATAATAAAATTAATTTAAGACCAATGTTATATGGGATGGAGTGATTTTTACCGTATATTTAGTCTAACGTAGAACCACTGATACACAGTTGACCAGATGCTTGCCAAAATTTACGCTCCCAATGAAAAGGACTCCGGCCACGTGTTATGGAAATGGCTGTTTCTTTGGACCACGGCCGCATAAACATGATACATAATAGCAACCGTTAAAAGCGGTGGTTGTGGCTCGCCAAAAAAGTATCAAGATTCTTTCCCACTTTGCATTTAGTCTTCCAATAATACAATATCTTATTAATCCACACCAGATCACCGGTGCAAAGCATCTTAATTCAACCATCCCATAATTGCAAAGCTCCGTAGCCATTAGATATCTTGATTAGGTGGTGAAGTGATCTAGCAATTGGCAAAGCTAACTCCATTTCTCTCTCAAGAGTCAAGCAGACATGGCAGAAGAACAACCATCGAAATGGGAAGGCAAGGAGAGTATTGAGAGTGCAGGCATAACAGCAGAACAAGTTTGGGCTTGCCTTGAGGATTTTTGCAACGCACATAAGTGGCTGCCCAATCTTGATACATGTTACCTAGTTGAAGGAGCTCCAGGGCAGCCTGGTCTGATTCGCTACTGCGGTAGCTCTCAATCTGATGATCATGAGGCGACAATCAGATGGGTGAAAGAGAAGCTGATTCTCATGGATCCAATCCAACGGTGTCTTAGCTACGAGGTCACTGATAACAACATGGGAATTAAGTCATATGTGGCCACTATCAAAGTACGTCCAATCAATTTTGACAATGGAATGGAAGGGTGCAGGATCGAGTGGTCATACGTTGCCGACCCATTTGAAGGGTGGAGATTTGAAGATTTTGCTTCTTATATCGATTATTCTCTAAAATTCATGACTAAGAAGATGGAAAGTGCTTCTCCCCCGTGGGGACAAAGTTCGAGTATGAATACTACCTAGTTTTATAATTTTTGCTATTTGTGAGTGTGCTTTACATATATCTGCTGCTAATTTTATTTTACAAATTATTTGACATTATGGACTCCTTTGTGCTATTCCATATGGCTTCTCTCGTATCGATAATTGAACCATCAACGAGTGCTCTTCTCTTGGGTTCTACCTGGGTCAAAACTATTACATGTAGATGTAGAGCCCTGAACAGTGAGTCTGTGACGTATATTGCTTTGCAATTTACTTGAATTTTAAGAAAGCCCGGTTCAGAAGGTTCTTATCAAACTTCAAAATGAACATCATCTTCAGCCCTGCAAAATATGATTTTGTCTTACGCTGCTTTTGAAGAAATTATGTGAAAACTAATTATAATGTCAGAATATGTGCGTATATAAAGTTAATTAACTACAGAAGTGAGAGGGGTGCTCTATTCAGTTTCACAGTATACAAAACATTTTGTTTTCTACGTACGTCCGTCATCACCCACTCAAGCAGCAAGATAAAAGAATGCAAACGATAAAAGGATGCTCTGTTTTCTTTTTCCCGCTGAGAGGCACAATCCATAGTGTTTATAAACAATTACAGGCAAAATAAACATTTCATCTGTGAGAATTCACACCAGTGATGTGTGGATTAATACGCTTCCCAAGGCTGAAAACCCTAAACTTGAAGAAAATAAAACACCTCTTTCCTATGAGATGAATGAATCACCTTTTTTTCAAATTTTAATACTGGCAACCTAATCTCTTCTCTAACCAGACTATTATATCCTGTGCAACCTCATCTCGCTCCGGCTCAAAGAGAAGGTCGTGCAAGAATCCCTCATACAGCTTTATGTCTTTAAACTTGGAAGCTGCCTCGTTGTACAAATCCTGAGAGGCTAAAGGATCAGTAACTTTGTCTCCTGTTCCATGAAGAACAAAGAATGGAACAGACACAGACTGAAAGTTGCGGTTCAAGTATGAGGAAAGGCGCAGTATCTCATAGCCTGTTCGGACCCTTATGGGTCCTGTGTAGACCAAAGGGTCAGAATACTTTGCCAATAGCGCTGCTGGATCCCTAGATACTGGAACGCCCCTTTTGTTAGCACCTTTAAACTGGTACTTGGGAACTACCAGAGAAAAAAGAGGGGCCACGGCCTGCATAAAAGTATCAACGAAAGAATTTTTAATTAGTGAAAACAGAAATAAATATATTAAACAATTCAATTCAATCAGCTAAGCATCTTATCATTCTGCAATCTATGGAGTTAAGGGAAGAAAAATAACTACTTACCCCTACAATAGGATGTGCTGGCTCAACACGCAAGGCTGGTGCCGATAGCACAACACCCTCCAACATTGCTTCAATGTGGGGATATGAAGCCGCCTGCACAGAGGTGCACTGTATTAACCCATAATTTTATAAAAATCAACTAAGATGGGACTAGTATGTAATCTGCAAATGGCTCACCTTCAAAACTACAGCCCCACCAGTAGAGTGACCAAAAAGGAAGCATGGTACAGCAGGATTTTCTGATTTAATTTTTTCCAAGAAAGCCCCCTGTTGAATTGAATCAGAACATTTTGGAGGTTACATCTCACTTAAAAAAAATAATAATAAAAACCTATAGTTATAACATCATATCGTAATGGATTTTAAGAATCATGCCAGATACATCAAAATAGACACAGTGAGCAAAATGTGGCTGGCATAATTTAATTTAAAGATGCAGTTATGACAGCGGATGACACAAACAACATCGTAAAGGTAGTAAAAGTAGATTATTGGTTATAGAAATTGAATGCTTTGCTTTGGAACTAAAGGAGGATTGCATAAAAAGATATGAGGAAAAAGTAAAATGTACTTACTGTGTCCACAACCACATGGTCAAGTGAAGGAACATACCCATGCAATCCATCGCTCCCACCATGACCTAGATTTTAGAAGAATAACCCATTACAAAAATGCAAACCTAACAACATATAGTCAGATTAGCTTATAGAATTGATAAGCAACAAATTACAAATGTACCTATCCAGTCCATAGCATAGACCCCAAAGTTACGCAAAGTTAGTTGCCTAGCAAATTGAGCATACCTCCCGCTGAAATTAAACAAACACCGATAACAGAAAGGCAAGATCAATATTCATTCCTTTATAATAAGATCAAAAGTTTAAGAATAAAAGCTTCCCCAAACACAGGGCATTCAAAATTACCTGTGCTCGTTCAGCCCATGTATTATTATCAAAATGCCCCTGAAAGAATAAAGCTCTTGAAATTAGAACATAATCAGATACAGAACTGAATAAAGGCACCAACAAGAAAGCAAGGAATGTACAAAATTGTACATGTATGCAAATGCTCTGTGGAATCAGAGACCCATGTGGCACGAAAGCCCCTTAAATCCTTTCGTATAATGAAATCCCCTGGTGCGCCAGAGTTTTATTAGAAAATGAAACAACTAATTGCGCCGATAATAAGCTAACAGCAAGCATTATACAGTGTAACGAGATTTTAATTACAATTAAAAATTCCATTTACCCTGTTTCTCATCAACCATATGACAATGACCAATCAGAATTACAAAATGGTCCATAAAAAATTCGAAATTCAAAAATTGGAAGTCAAAGAAATCATTAAAAGTCAAACAACCAAAAAATAATTATAATTTTTATTTTCAAAATCCTTACTTCAATTCGCCGGAGACCGGAATCCACGAGCGGCAAAACAAGGCGTTCCTTTTAACACCAAAGAAAAGAGAAGTACCCCAGCGGCACCAGACCTCCCCGTCGTCGGTCTCGAATCCCATTTTCAAGTCCTCGGCCAATGCTCTTCGTCTCATGGTATCCTCCTCCTCTCGTCTCAGCACCGACTTCCTCTTCCAGCTTTTCACCTGAGATTTCGGCGCACCGGCCGCCGACCTCCGCGGCAGCAGGAGGAGGACGAGAGAGAAAATGAACGTTTGGATGAAAATAATGAATGTTCTTAGGGTTTTTAGGATCGGGATTATGCGATTGCTCGCTCCCGATGTCAATTGCTCCACCTCAGCCGTCGACATGTCGCCGCCTATGGACGGACAAGATTTAACGACGAATAATATATATGCGACGGATCAAGAGAATGAGAATAAAAATAAAGTCTGAGAAGTGAGAACTAATAATTATCAACAAAAATGCGTATCACGCACGAAATAAGAAATGAGAAGGGAGGCTTTGTATCGTATTTATAGACGTGCAGAAGACAGAGGACAAAAGAGATATGATTAGCTGGAACACAGATGATCGAAGCCATGTTAATCAACAACGTGGCGTCATTTGGTGGTGTGGAAGATCTAAGCTCAACCGCAAGAAGTAAATATTATTGGTCTTCGGTTTAGACTATACACGAATTTATTCAGATTAAAATGGACGGCCATGATAGAATGTACTGGCGTGTGCGAAAGCTGATGGAAGATAAGGTGATCGATATCGGATCACTGGAAAGTACAGTGAAGGTCACGTCTATACTTTTTTTCCTATTTAATTTATCGCGCTATAACCGGCAGCTCGGCTCAATTTATGGCTAATAATTAATATTTATGGACAGTCTTAAATCTGATTATCTTAATATTCACCGGACGGAGTAATGCGTAAACGTTAGATATTAAATTTGCTGATATTCTTAGCAAATACGTACTGTGATAACAGAATAAAATAAATCATCACATCATTGTTTCTTTTTCAAAAAATCAACACGTTTGTTTATTTATTTGAGTATTTAATAAATCCGTGAATGTATTGGAAAATTGATATGACGGGCTGGCAGGTTCATATCAAATCTTCTTCTTAACTGTACACCTTTATTTAAAAAAAAAATTGTACCTTTAATCGAAGCTGAGCTGAAACTGAGCGAGCCGAGCCGATTGGAGTGGCTTACAAGAGTTGTCAGTGGCGGAGAGCAGTTGGAAACGTGGATATCTACGGTGCGAGACGGCGATTTCTAGCCACAGAAACCTCGTAATTGTCGTCACTGAGATGCGGCCACGTGGTCGTGGGGACGCTATGAAAATAGACTTTGTACCGCAAATTTAGCAGTCTTTTCGAGAAAAGTTAAATATCGAATACTTTGCTTATTTCACTTATTCACTTTATAAAAATAATAAATTAAATTAGATTTTATTTTAAAATTTATCTTTATTATATATATATATACACACACACTTATTAAAATATTCTGACATATTTTATATACCACTTATATTTTTAAATTTATTCAGTCAATCAATTTATTATTAATACTATTGAAGTTTATTAATAAATTTAAATAAAATGATCTTTTCATCTAAATAAAATTAAAAAATTATTTTATCATTTAAAATTTTTTAAAATAACAAAATTTATAAGTATATAAGAAGCATGAATGTAGAGAGTTAGTCAAATGGTCTTTTAATTTTATTTTTCATTTGTGAATAATGGTCTTTCAATTAAATTTATAAATTTTTTAATTTTTTCAAATTTCCAAATGGTAAAATAATTTTTTAATATATTCAAGGATGAAACAATCACTTTGTTTAGATTCTTAAACAAATTCTAATGTTGTTAGTACTATAGTGATTGATTGAGACGAATTTAAAAATATTATAAATACATATAAAGATATCAGCACAGACATATTATGTGAGGATGTCAATACTGGTTACCGATTTGTACCGGTTTAAATCCTGATTACGACAATGATCGTGATTCAACCATTTCATTGCCAGCTATTGCCACACCAGAGACTAAGTTATTGACTTGTTCTTTTATTTTTAAATTTATTGTTCATTAATTTTTTCCTTAATTATATATATTTTTCTGAATTGTGATTAATACTTCAATTTATTTGAGTAGAATTTAAATTTTGTAGTACATTTTTATTTTTTAATTGTGAAGACTGTGCCATTTTTAATCCACCATTATTTGATTTGATCTGAGTTATTAGTGCATTTACAAGAAAAAAAATTATACAAAAGATATTTTTATTTTTGCAGCTGTTAGTGGATTTACGTTGTCGTAATAATGTTATTAGCTTTAGACAATGGGACTGATTTTTTCTATTTTGCACGCAATGGTAATTTTCAAAATTTGCAGCTATACTGTTATTAGATTTAGGTAATGGGATTGGTTTTTTTTCTGTTTTGTATGAAATGGCAATGTTCAGATTTTATAACACAAATAAAAAATATATAATTAAATTAAATTATTTTAGTTCAATTCAAATTCGGTAAAAACCGATTGATTTCAATTTGGTTCAGTTCGATTTTGGCCTTCTTGATTTCAAGCTCTTGTTGCGTTTGTATTGTCAGTCTTCTAATCCTTTGAATGATGTTCGCTCTGGTCAAGAGAAAAAGAGGAAAAAAAAAAAAAGAAAAAGTCTAAGGCGATTTCGTGTAGGATTTTGTCACGGTTTCGATAAACACAACAAACTTGCTTGTACGAGTACGATAATCAGAATAAACAAGGAAAGAATTATACTTTTATTTAGTCAAATTTTTGGATTTTGTCCCTTATTTTCAGATCGTGTTCCAAACAATTTTGTACCCAAATGACACTACATCATGCTTAGATAAACTGACCGGTAAGTTCGTTCTTTTTGGGATTCTCCATTACAATGCAAGCGATAAGGAATATGCTTGACTGGTACAAAGACTGGAGTAGACAAATGAAAAACATACATCCAACCAGCGGGAGAGGAAATTAGAGCACGGACGGACGGTTGGAAAACGATATTGGACTCTTTTTCATCCTCTATTTGTTATCCATCGCATTAAAGCGACTTGTCGTTGGTGGATGTGATTAAACATATATTATATAGATGCATTTTACTTTCTGTACGTAAGACGACATATCGTACTATTATCAGCACGAAGCGTGAAGGAAGTGATTCAACAAAATTAATAAAAAACACAAAGGCAAGTTAACCAAAATCACTCTTTTCTCTCTCTATATATATATATATATATATTAATTTTATGCGATGAGTGTTTCTTATTCTCGTGCCTGTGCAACTCAATTAAAAAGAAAAAAAGAAGCTTTATTCCACAATAGTGCAGAACATCATTAGATTTAAGCTTCACCGTTAGTTCTATATCAATGGATAATAAATATTTCAAAAGCTACTGAAAGTCTTTGTTTTAAAGCATGTGGGTCATGCTTAAAAAAAAAAAAAAAAACAAAAGAGTACGTGGGTCATGATTCTTGTGGATGAGTTTGAAGTTTGAATTGTGAACGCACTTATGGGTGTGTATGAGCCATTGGATTCTCTATATCTGATTATTTTTTTTTATGACAAATAACTATTTTCTAAATTTGATTGGTGTAAAAATTTAAGTTATATTCAATATACTTGGAGCTGTGTTATTTTGATAAACTTCAAGATTTAGTATCTTATTTTCATTGATTCAAAATTTCTAGTTATATTTGGTAAATTGGGCGCACTATTATTGTATACATTTAGACTTTTAGTAGTGTATTTGTTAAACATCTTGTTATAATGCATTTTAGCTTTCGAGTAATAATATAATAATAAATTTTTATATAATTTTATTTTATATAAATTGATGTGATATGATTAAATTATTTAAATTAAATAATCATTAGTCTACATAATTTATTTTTATTAAATTAAAAATTTAATATGAAATTAATTTATATAAAAATTTATAATTATATCATGACTTTTTTATAGCTTTCTATGATGAACAAAATAAAGGGGGGAATATATAGGTGATAGGCTACATCTATTTCGGCGGGTAGCCGTATAATAATCATGACAATGCTTTGAGATGCTATTTTTTAAATGTGATTCTTCATCAAAATCGAACAAACTCAACCATTGGGCATTAGCTTTCATTTTCCGTCCAAAATTGATTGAAAATGAAAGTTGAAAGATGCTAAATGGACCACAATATTGCGGCTATGTTGGAATTATCGTCCTTTTAAATTTGAATGGTCAAAATGCACACTAGCCAGGGTCTGATATTTTATACGGATAAAAGTTAAAATATTTTAATTTATTTATTTATTATTTTTTAATACATTTATAGTCTATTAATAATTAAGATGTTCAATAAACTTTAATTTGAGATTCTATTATAACTAAGATTCTTAATTTTTTCTCTTAGTAGAGGTCTTCTTATTTTCTAATCTTGTGTCTTCTTGTCTCACTATCTTGTGTAAAGAGTATAATTAATATTCCTATAATATTAAAGTATTATGTTCAAGTTGTGTTATATTAAAATTATTAAGGAAAATTTTAATTTATATTTAATTATAATATTAATATATTTTTAATTTTAATATTGATATATATATATATATATATAATTATAATCAGTAATTCAAAAACAAAAAAAAGGGTTTTTTATATTTTTGCACAGGCTTTACACTTTAGTTACAGAATCGTGCTGGTGAAACTCGAGCTCTAACATAATTTTTTAGTCAGAAAACTGAAAAAATGTTTGAACAAAAATGATTACTGGGGTATGGAGGGGTGGTTGCTTTTTCAAAAATGGGCCGGTATTTTCAAACTCGCGCAAAACATTTAGGCCCCACAATAAATGAATGTGTTGTGGGTTGGGCCACAATATTGCCCGTATTCAATTTGTATCAGTGTATGATATGTTATGGGCGGTGCACGATGCTTCCGCTTTTGAAAAATATGAGTCCTGAGAAAGACAGTGACCAACTCTCACACTGTACAGTGTTCACGACTGCCTAGTGAAGGAGGTCAAGGCCTGATTAGACCGCCAATTTTTTTTAAAGTGATTACAATTTACGCCACCTTTTTGTGTTAATAGTTTCTTAATTCCAGTTATTTTATTTTTATTTTTTTGAGGGAAAACGAGACTCACCTCTGAAGTTTGCTCGAGTGGGCAACAGGGCAAGTACAACCAGAGCATTATTTTAAAATTTAACGGCTTGCGTCAATCTTTGTTGTTTTTATTAGTAATGGAAATTTAAATCCCTTCTATTAATCAATTCCATTCTCTCTCTCTCTCTCCTTTTTTTTTTTGAGGAAAAGAAGACAAAAACTCTTAAATATTTTTAAAAAAAACATAAGTATTTTTTTCTATTAACATCTTCCTTTATTTTTTTAAAAAATAATATTGTATATTTACGACAAAATACACATAAAATAGTTGTTATCCTTTTTTATTAATAATTTTTGTTTATTTTAATTAAAAAAGGTAATAACAATAACAATAATAATAAAAAGTAATAAGATAATAATGATGATGACATTAATGACAATAATAATAATTGTAATTAAAATAATAAATTTAATAAATTTTAATAATAATATTATTAAAATTATAATAACGACACTAATAAATAACAATAATGATAATCATGATCATGATGATGTGATAATAATAATAATATTACTTTTTTTAAATTAAAATAAAAAATTTATTAATGAAAAGGAGATTATATGTCTATTTTTTAAGTATTAGGGAGCTTTATGTCTATTTTCTTAAATATTGCGGGCTAACGGTTATTTTCATGTATTTTGTTGTAAAAATATAATATTATACCCTTTTTTTAAAAAATAAACAGAATTATTAATAGAAAAGTGACTTACATGTCATTTTTTTTATTTATAAATCTTTGATTGAAAATTCGTATACTCTCTCTATATATAAATGAATTAGGATATATACATTAATCCATGTATCTTCAACCGGAAGGGGCAACGTTCATTCAACTTGATAAATTATACTAATGCTTTTCCCTTTAAAGAAATCCGAAACTTTTAATAAGAGCTTTCAATATCCTTTCCTTTTTGGTCAACTTTTTTCCTTCTTTTCTCCAAGATACATGTGAAAGAGAAAGTATAAAAAAATTTACTTCTTTCATTTTATGATAACTTCAACTCTTTAGCCCTCGCTCTCTCATTCACATGATTTGATATATTTCTCGTGATCATATTAGAGTTCTTTGGATCAATATGTGTTCTGTTGTTTCAAGACAAACAAAAGCTAAAGCAAATTACTTTGTATTTAATTTCATAGCTTTTTAACGGGGAAAAAAAAAGAGAAAATGACCCCTTATTAAATGCTCAACTTATGTGGTTGCAATAGTCCATCATGTGAATGTTCTTTTTTATTTCATTATGTGTTTAAGGCTAATTAATTTGCATGATAAACTTACTAAACTATCAACGTGTTAGCTAGGTAATCAGTATTAACCATGAAAATAAAAAGTGTGATTTCTAATATATCTTCATGAAAATTCTTGCTTATTCAAGACTCTTTTCCATCTCTTACATATTTATTGACGTATAGTATCTTTAGTCCACATAATTTTCCTCTAGAGTTTCTAGAGAAAATGTAAGTGCTATATAAACTGAATCCTAGGAGCATTTTCCTTAGATGAAATTTTGAATATCATAACATTCTTCTCTAAGAAAATTTTCTTTACTCTCTTATATATCTTCCAATAATATCCATGGCTCCAAACAGGGAAAACATTGTTGGTTCAATCTCAAGGAGCAACAACAATTTTGTTCACAAGCCTCGACTATCAAATGAAACTCTTCAGAGAACAAAATCGGATATCTTATTCGAGCTAAGCAAAGAAGAGTTCGAAGCAGAGGGAGAGCTTCCACCGATATCTGAGGTTGAGGATGCAAAGTGCGAGTGCTGTGGCATGTCAGAAGAGTGCACAGCCGAATACATAAATCGCGTGCGAGAAAAGTTTTCAGGAACAATGATTTGTGGATTGTGTTCAGAAGCTGTGAATGAAGAGATGGAGAAGAATGGAGGCAAAAGAGAAGTGGCTTTGAATGAGCACATGAGTGCATGTGTGAGGTTCAACAGGTTTGGTAGGACTCATCCGGTGTTGTTCCAAGCTGAGGCCATGAGAGAGGTGTTGAAGAATTCTAGGGCTAAGTCAATAAGTCCTAGGGATAAAAAGGGCGCTGATGTGAAGAGGGGAGGACTCGCAAGGAGCTCCAGTTGTATACCAGCACTTACAAAGCAGATTAATGATCTGAAAATAATTAAATAGCCAGCCAGGATACCAGTGTGATGATGTTAATTTCTTAATTTCTTTGTATGCGGAGTTTAAGATAACTTTTAAGATGCAGATCATTTGTACTAACTAGACCATTGTGGTCCAAGAAACCACACACTTTGGAACGATATAATTTGCTTTCTATTAAAAAGTTTGTATTATATATATAACCATGCTTTGTATAACAAGCTTGTGTTTTTATTATATAAGTAGTTGTTGTTCAAGTACTATTTTAGTGGACAGTATATGAATTTATTTGTAACTTATTGTCAATCGCAAAATTAGAAATGTAAATTAGTGGTACAGTGATTTATCATTTGGAAAAATTTAAGTGATTTTTGGAGTATTATTGCAACAATTTTAATCACTTTTTGGGCAGTGAGTATTTCAAACGTTCATTTACATTTGGGAAAAAAAAAAATTAGATTGTTCTGGTGTACTCCACATATTTCAAATAAGGGCAGTCGCGGATCAAATTTTATGGATTGGACATCAATCTATATCCAATTCACGATTTTATGGATTATAAATTTTTAATCTAATCCAATGCACGAATTGGTTAAATTCTATCCAAATCCAACTCATACGTTTGCAAATCGAATGCGGATTTGACCCAATATATATTCAATCCACCCATTTGCGGATTAAATTTTTTTAATTCTATTCAATCCTTGAACTAATTAAATATAAAAAATAATTTTCAACTGATAAAATTCAAAATTGAATAAGATTTAAATAAATTAATTATTTAAATAAAGTTAGAATAATACATTCAAAGTTTCAAAATATAACACATTGAGAAAAAAAAAAAATCTTTGTTTACAAAATTCAATCCATATCCAATCTATCTTTTGCAAATTTGTAAACTTTCAATCCAATCTGATCCATTAATCCACAGATCGAATTTTCTTGGATCAAATGGGTTGAACGGATTGGATTAGATTTTGAACATCTCTATTTCAAACTGCCTGGAAAATGTTCGTTTAAAGTACATGATAAAACAATGAATAGAAAACGAACAATATATAACCCTTATTTCAGTTGGTGGTAAACAGATATTTTTAGTTCTCATCAAGAATATATTCTATAAAAAATACTAAACAACTCAATCTTAATCAGCCATTATTTTTTGTAGATGTACATTTTACAAGATTGTAAAATTAAGGAGAGTCAAGGAGAGGATCCTAGCCAATATCTTAATTTATCCTACAGTAACTTTCTTTTTTTTTGTGATTTGATGACGACGACGACGACGGTACAGGTGGAGGGGTAGGCTTTCTTAGGTTAACATGGTTATCAAAACCCATAAGCAGGTCGTAGGCCTCCCTTCTGCTTGCATCCGAAAGAACCAAGTAGGCTTCTAGTATAAGCTTTTTTGCACTCTTAATAGCAAGAGAGGACGAAGAAGAAGAAGGTTGATCCTGCTTAAAAAATTTATCCAGCCAAAAAAAGTGTTTCTTGATTATCTCGACTCCAGCGCGATGATCTCTTATATCAAGAACAGAATACCAGCTCTTGCTTTTAGCTACCGACTTGTGGATTGCGTAAGAGTAGAAGTATCTATCGATGCCAGGAAGATTAGGGTTCTTGGACATTCCTCTCTTGACTGCGTAGAAAGCGAAATCAAATTTTTTCTGATTGAAGAACTCTTCAGCCATGTCTATGCAGGCTTCAGCTTCTTTTTTTTCGATTATGGAGAGAGCCTCTGACTCTGAAGCTTTAGCCTCTTCCAATTTACCAGACATTTTTGAACTAACACTGTATGAGAAACAGACGCAATATTCGCATAAATGTATATATAGGAAAATAATCCGACATAATTTTGGTTTCCTATGGGTGGGGGGTTTTAATTTGCAAACTCCTTAATTGTCAAGGATAAAGATTTTCTATTATATTATTAAATAAGAAGGCGAATAAATAAACACAACATATATTAAAAGAAATTAATAGAAAGATAAGGATATTTTTATAGGCTACATGTTCAATTTAAAGGAAAGTGGGCAACAATCTAGAATTTTAATCCACGCTAATGTAAATTGTGAGATTATTTATAAAACTATGATTTGTGTTTTAATGATACGTCGAGGAATTGGGGGGAGAGCCTGCTGTCCTTGTCTTTCCCAAGATGCTGGGTTCTCATAAAGTGAATATATCCAATAAGCATTATTAATTAGTTAGAAAAAAAAAATCAAATAAAAAGAATTAGTAAAAAAAAATGAAGTAAATTTATGAATAATTCAATATTATGATTTTATTTTATTTTTTAATCTTCAAGATTTATATCTAAATTTTATTCTCTCCTTATCTAATTTCTTGAAATGCTTATATAATTGTACTATCAATGCAGAGTAAAATAAAGTTTTTCTTTTCATTCTCTAATTAATAATTCTAGTGCTAATCTACGTGAGCGGGATTCAAATTTTGACAACTCATTTTTTTAACTCAACAACTAAACTAGTTGGTAGAAAGCATAAAATAAAAATTAGTTATTTATTTCATATTTTGGGGCTTAACATTTCACAATAAATAAATGAAATTCCTAGATTCATCCTCATGACGAGCTTAGCAAACTTTGCCATAACGACAACTTAGTAAAACTTCACAATAGTAGTTATTCCAGGTTTTGTTGTTTATGGCTCAGAAACGGATAGTTTTAATGGTTTGGGCATTTCTTTTAATCTTGCGAGAGCCCCTAATAGTTTAATTTTCTTTTGGCATCCCCCTTTTGAATGTTGGATCAGAGCTGATTCAGATAGTCCATCTAAATGTAATCCTGTTCCCTCAGCTTGTGGTGCTCTTTTTCGTAATTATTTTGGGAGAGCATTTTGTGGCTTCTGGCATGGCTATTGGTCGCAATTTGGCTTATTATGCATAATTAATAGCAGCTTTTTTTGGTTATTAATTTTACTTATGAATAAGGATGTCGCAAAATTTAGTCAGAATGTGATTCATTTCTTTTTAAAATATTGTTTGGAACGCTTAAGAGTCTCAGGAACAGATGAGTGAATTATAAGATAAAACTTTCTGCCATGGATTTTCGTTGCTCACATACTTTTAAAGAGAACAATAGCATAAAAGATTGTCTTGCTTATATGTGGTTCTTAATTATAATGAACTTTTTTGGTAGAATGTTTCTTCCAAGAAAATTCAACAGTTAATGTCTCAAGATGCTAATAGCTTTCTGAAGTATCATTTCTTTTGATATGCTTTTGTTTTAGATTTCTCTTTTTTCCTATACAGATTCTCTTTATATTGTTCTTAGTGCTATGATTTGTCTTAGAAATAATGCTCGTATTATATCATTCTCTAAATAAATATATCAACTTCTTGTTTTTATTACCAAATATGAAGAATAATAAATATCAGTTATAATTTTATATAATATAAGTTGTAATATTGAACAATAGTCTCGTATAATTAAAAAAAAAACTACTTATTTTGATTTAATAAGTTCTCTTATTATGTTGAGTTTCATTAAAAGGAAAAAAAAAAATCAACTTTGTCTTGTGCCGGCTTTAGATTATTTAGGGCCTTACACAAATTTTTTATGAAACCTCCTTTTATTTTGTAATTTCAATACTCAAATAAACATAAAAGAGCTGAAAATTCATTCCATATATAATTCTTGAGTTTCAACAATAATAAAAAAGATCCTAAAAATTTTCAAAAACAAAACATAAAAGTTTATCTCCATTGAATCATTACAAAAATAAACAAATAAATAAATAAAATATTTAGAATAGTAGTATACAGAAAGTTGGGATAATAAATTGTTGGTGAGATAATAGATATGAATTTTATATTTCAAGAAACTAGTTTTTTAATGAATTAATACATGTAATAATATTCTTTATAGAGAAGAAAGTAATAAATTTTTTCATCCGCTGATTTTAGAGATTATAAGATTTTTAATAAAACTAAAAGGAATATTCAAAGTTAAATATTTCAATGTTAAATAATTAATTTTTTAGGAAATTAAAATGGTAAATAATTTTTTTCTTGAAAAGAGTAATAATGAATGAATTAATGGTTAGATAATATTATTAATTTTACCTCTTTAACACTAAGGTTACTACATATAGATTTTTTATAAAAAAAAAATATTAATTATAAGATAATTATTAATTAGAGAGATCTCTAATAGGCTTTCTTATAACAAAACATAATTTTTTTATAAAAACTTTATTAATTAGAAAATTATTGATGAAATATTAAAAAAAAAAAGACTCCCATAATATATGAGGATTTAGACAATCTCTTTATTCGTCTATACTTAAAGCTGTCATTGATCCTACGCCAATAACTTTCTTTTTTTGTAAGGTTTGATGATGAAGATACAATGAAAGTGAAGGAGCTGGTGCATGGGTAGGGTTTCCTGGGTTGTTGACATGATCATTAAAACCCAAAAGCAGGTCGTAGGCCTGCCTTTTTCTTGAATCCGAAAGAACCTCCCAGGCTTCCTTTACAAGCCTTTTTGCATTCTCAATCGCAACAGAAGTATATCATTGATCCCGCTGAAACACTTTTGCCAGCTTCTCGTAATTTTTATTGGTTTTGTTGACTCCTGCGCGCGCCCTGGTCTTTGATACGAAGAACAGAATACCAGCCCTTGCTTTTGGCTACCAAATTGTGCACTCCGTACGAGCAGAAGTAGCCACTGATGCCTGGAAGATAAGGGTTCTTGGACCTTACTCTGTCGATGGCGCATAAAGCGACTTCATAGTTTTTCTGATTGAAGAAACTCCTTAATTGAGTTTTTTAAAAAATAAATAAATGAATAAGAATGCGTATAAACTAATCCAACGTATCTAGATATACAAATAAATTAATCAGCAGAGAGAATTAATAAGGATATAATAATTTTAGAAGTTAAATGGCTTTCAATTAAAAGTAAAGTAGGAGAAAAGCTATAAGTTTACTTTTTAATATATATGGTGGTTTTCGATTAGAGATTTTTAAATATATTAAAGTTAGGAATAAGGTAAAAGATAAAATAAAAAAAATTCTAATATAATATAAGATAAAACACATATATATTAAAGTTAAGTATAAATTAAAATATATTGCATTAAAGATTTTTTTTTTGTTGACAATTAAATTATATATATAAACACACACACACACTCACATATATATATATATATATATATACACTCACACACATACTATTAACAGTAAAAAAATTAATTTTTAATATATTCATATTTATATATTTTTTTATGTTTTATTAACATCGATGTCATTACTGGATATAGATAAAAATCTATAAGTTCATCATTTTAAAAAAATCTAGTTATGTAACTGTGCTTAATCAAAAACATTTTAGGCCCTCCTGTCAGCCATCCGTTGGCTGTCATTTGTCCCAGATAATGGGGGCACTAGCCCCAGAGATAGAATCCGGAACAGTGTCACAGTAGGAAGCAAGAGGTGTTTTCAGCCATTTTTCCACACACTCACATTTCGAGTTATCGGATGCATGTGCCCAACATGCATGAGACGATTGACAATGAGTTAAAAATGATTGTCCCAGGTTCAAAACCATTCGGTGTTCAAAACCCAAGCTTATACATGGGTTGGAAACATTTTAGTTCCTAAATTAACTAAATCTCATATCATAATTAATCTTAATTAAAATATAAAGTCCTAAAATAATAAAATATCTTAACTGACTCTAATTAAAACAAAAAATAAAATTCTAAAATTCTAAAATAACTAAAATAAAATCCTATATAAGGTTAAGTTGATTATACACTTAAACTTCCTACGGGATCACTAGATGGCACCAACTGCAAAGAGTTGAGAATTTAGTTTGATGAAGCCAACACCAAGTGGAGGAGGCATGGGTGAAATCGAATTAACCATCGAACGAAAAAGATATCAATCTTGGGCAATGAACGAAAGCAAAAGCTGATCAATAGCCAAGATATGCTTGCTGGGATTTGTTCTACTTCAAATACCCAAACCCACTAGACCATGATTCATGTTTAATTTGTTCAAATGCTAGTTCTGTGCTCCTAGCTGTTAAGGAAGCTCACATGTGCACACCAGTCAGCTGCAGCAGCAAAGCAGAGGATCATGGCAACCATAACAGACTGATTCAAGTCATGATATGGCCTGCCAGCTTGGACCTGGGAGTTGTGTGGAATCTTGCACACGTGACAAATAGCATTATTTGTTATAATCTTATTTTCTCTCTCAAATTATTCTGATTTTCTCAGTAAACAAGCAATCTTAAAACTTTCACTCTAGCCATAATCCTCCAAAGAAAATAGCATCTACAGGTCTCAACCATAGAAAGCTTCAAAGTTTTAGTAAGGGTTGGAACTCTATTAAACAATACAGACTGTTTGAGTATGGCAGTAGTCATCAATGCAATGCAACTCGACAAATTGGGAAAGCCAGCAGAAACCCATGTTCCAACATGAATGATAAGTACTCAGAGAATCGTGATTGGAGTCGGAGGCCCTGTAATATTTGACCCCCTCTATGGGATGTGATATAGGAGCCTAGTGATCTTCCCCTTCTGAATTCCTAGGACATCATAGAAAAAGGTGCAGCAGGAGCATTCATAATATGATCACAACATTTGTTCGTCAGAAAGGCAAGAAAATTAAAAGGAAACTAAAATTTTATTCCAAGGTTATTCATCCAGCTACCTTTTATCACTAAAATTTTTATGTAAAAGCCATATAACCTACTAACATCAGTTCATATTTGACTGAAACAAAGGAAACTGATACCACCGTTTAAATTTGTTAAGATTACAGGCTTTTAACTTAACTTCTAAGTTTCTAACCATTTCATAACTCATAAAGAAAAGAACTTGATGTTTGTTAACATCTAATAGTTACTTTAGTAATTTATTAATTATTTTTTTTAAATTACTAACAATTTTGAATTTTAGTTGATTAACACTTAATTATTTTATAACGTTGACTAATCTCAGAGCCGCTAAATTAGATAGTACTATTTTCACGTGTCACTTCTAATGCTTCTTAATGATAAGAGAACGTAGAAAAGAACAAAAATTGCGTTTTGGCACTCACTCTCAGTTTCTCTCTGTTTTGACTATCCTTGCGTTTTCGCTCTCTCTCTCAGTCTCTGTTATCGTTTCTTAAACCTCAAGATTCAAGAAATCATCGAAACCCACTTGCAATTGCCGGCAGAAGAATCCTACCCGAAATTCTCACCACTGGACCTCGAGGTAAATGCGCCATTTGCACTCTTGGACGTAATTCTTGCCCCAGAAATTGCGTTTTCGCTCCCCATGTCGATCGAAATAAAGCTTATGCTGATCATTTCATCCTGTTTACGCACCAGAAACTAAAGAAACTGATTTCAAAGTTGACAATAGTCGCCGCGGTGAATTTCTTGATGGAAAACTGTATGAAGCGAAAATGAACGTTAAAGATCATGTTCGGTGGTGTCTGGATGCTAAAGGAGATTGAATTTCTAAAATTGGAGAATGCGTATAGAAGAAAGGAGAGACACGGGCGACAGATTGATCATTGAAATGCTGATTAAGGATATTGAGAACGGTGAAGGTTCAAGAATTGACACCTGGACGAATATTAATGGCGGTTCTGGCGTTGCATCGCAGTCCTCCACTGGGATATCAATTGGTGGTTCGCAACAGTATGTTGAATTTCTGGAACAGTACAATGCGTATAGAAGAAAGAAAGATGAAAGCAGGGACTCTCGCGACAAATCGATAATTGAAATGCTGTTGAACGATCTGGAGTACGATGAAGGTTCAAGAAGGGACATTGAGACGGGCGGTTTTTACTACTAATAGGGGTTCATGTTCAAGACCTATAGCATCACAACCTGCAATTGGGGCCGCCGTCTCTCAAGTATACCCGACTGGGGGTCTCGCCGGTGAGATGGTTGCTGAAGAAGACGCTGCAATACGTGATGCAGAATTACGTTTTGACAGTACTGTTCAAAATGTAGATGATATAATTGATTTAAGTTTTCTTGATAAGTTTTAGTGGCATGGACGGGTATTGGGTTGGTGGATGGACGTTTCAGTTCTGGTTGATTCTTTTCTTATTTGGATATAATATCTGCAATAACAATTTTCATTTTTAGTACTTCAATCTTGGGACAAAACTAATACTGAACAGTATGGAGAAAATCAGGCTTTGTCCAGTTCGAGAGTTTAAAAATGATTTAGTTCGATTGTTATTTCTGAAAAAATTCGATGTATGTAGTGGAATCAAGATATTCTTTCATTGCATCTAACTAGTAGAATCAAGATTTTTTTGCTGCCATGTTCCTGGACTGGATACCCCAGCTCCAACTCAGAATGGTAACTGGTGAAGGTACAATCAATTACTTGACAAAATATCCCTCAATGGAGCGAGCTTAAACTGAGAGAAACAATATCCTGATCAGCTATGAGCCATTGGATTTGAATCCAAGGACTCTTAAAATCTGTACATGGTCGCGCTACCATGTGCAGATTTTAAGATAAAAAAGCAATCGGCCATACTCAGACGAGAGGAAATTATGACTTCAGCTAGATATACATTTTCTAAAGCTAAGTTCATATCGAAGAATGCTTGCTACCAAAAGTAAAGAAACCAGAAATTATACATGTGCATCAGTGTGTGTATGGTTGCCTGGAAGTTTAATTTCATAGATAATTACTTAGAAAGCCAAGTCAAAGTGCTCCTCCTGAGTAGCAGAAACACAAGGTATATCAGTCTCTTCATTAACTTAATAACCTCTTCCAGTGGAACTAATAATTTCACAGAGACAGAACATTCCATGTACAAGTCAAATGAAGAAAAGAAAAGAAAAGACCAAGCGCTTCGAAAATATTTATCATCTTTTAGCTCGAAATTTGAATAAATCAGAAATGTCCTAATATCTCACCCAAAGTATTATAGCATTCTCCTGCAGTTTTCATCTAATATAATTCCATTAATTAATAACATTTATACACAACCTGTTAAAAGGTACCGAGCAAGCATGGACGCAGAGATATATACTAACAGGGGCTCATGTACGACAAACTTAAGGTTTGTAGTAGCACTCAAGCACAATATGGTCGGTCAATACTTTGCAGTAGCACTTAAGGGTTTATTTATTTATTGGGTTATTGTTTGGACCATATGCCTTTTACAATGGGTCATTCATTGCTCATAGAAGATTTTAGTGATAGTAGCTACCAGTGTCTACTAATTTTTTTTTTTTTTTAATGTGCCCCTGATACATATCTATTCTCATACAAAATGAAGCTCTAAAAAATTCTCTCTATTCTCACGATGATATCACCCAAGTTGTGCCATTCGTCAGCATTTTACAGATGTGGTTATTAAGCCTGGCAACTAATTCTAGACTCTAGGGCTTTCCCGCTCTTTGCAACAGACTTAACAGAAGTTTGACCTGGTCAGAATAAATGACTCGGGTGTATATGCTCAAACTTGTTCTGGACTTATTTGAACGTAATGCGAAACTTCTCAGGCCAAAACGTCGGCGTTTATCAACCCCCGGATTTTACCTGCTCTGATTGTATTCAACACTTTCATCCCTCTTAATTAGAATTTTTCTTTTTACTGCTTAAGTCTTCGACAAGTTTTAATACTTCATTATCCTCAATGTTAAAATAATAAATTTTCACATAAAATTAAATTAATTATTCAACTCTTCTACAAATTAAGGCCAATTAACTTATTTGTAAAAATATTACATTTCAATAGCATTTTTTTAGTTTTATACCATAATGATATCAAAGATAAATTAAATATTTTAAAATTAGTAATGATAAAGTTATAAATACTTTGCATAAATAAATGTGTATAAATTAACGTGGCATAAAGAGATTAATTGTGTAGACTTATCATGGGATCTATATACTTGAAAAAAGTAATTATTATTATTTTTTAATTAATCTCGCCGTTCCACCAATTTATACACACTTGTTTTATATAATGTGTTTGTACCTCTATCATTTATGTTATAAAATTGATTAATAATAATATAGTTACAAACAAGTGCGTATAAATTACGGTAACATAAAAAAATTGGTTGAAAAGTAATAACATTTACTTTTTTAACTATGTGAACCCATGATTAGTTTATATAACCAATCTTCTCATACTGCATTAATTTATATGTATTTTTTTTTTTACATAAAATAGTTGTATCTCTATCATTATTGAGAATAAATTTATTAAAAACTTAATGATAAAAAGTATAATTATAAAAATGAACCAAATTGTCATGGGCCCAACAGTGATACCTCGTGTCTTCCTTTAGAATAGGCTTTTTGACGCCCCTTAAAATTTCTCATAAAAGCCCTTTTTATTTAATTGAAATTACTTAAAATAACTAAAGAAAAATTAATTCATTCTTTATTTTGAATAAAAATTCAATTAAACACTTAGATAAATTATTCTTTTAAAACAATTTTTCACCAACCCATTTCATAATTTATATTTATATTTTAATTTTGGATAATTTTTTTTTTTGCAAAATTAAAGAGATATAAAATATATAATAAGAAGAAAATAATTTAAGAATTTAAGATTGAAATGTATTTTATAGATAAAAAATTTTAAAAATTATTCTTTTAGGGTATAATTTTATGGGTACATAATTAATTTTAATATATGAATTTATACTTTACAAATTAATATGGAGTATTTTAGGGACAAAAGAAATTTACGAAGGTTGTTATAAAGATTTTAGAGGACCACTCCTTCAAAAGATTGAGAAGCGATGTTCATTTCAATTTCCTTGTAATGGGTTTGACGTGTGACTTCCTGTCTTTCAAAATGGGCCCAAGCGAAAGGAGGAGAGGTCTCACTAGTTCCGCCAAGTCCAACAGCCACGCTTTTGCATACTCTCAATAAATAATAAAAAGATTGCTAACTAGGGCAATTTTCGCTTTTCTCCCTTAGGTTTTAAATTCTTTTACTTTGATTTATTTTACAAGTGTATCTCTACTTTATACTCCTACCATTAGTATAAAATTTACTTGACTGTTAATTAACTGAAGAATGACTAAAATACCCTTGCATCAATAAAACAATTACTTTACTATTACTATTACTCAAGTTTTGAATAGTTCATAGGGTTTTTTCTTCTCTTTTGTCATTATAGCTCAAATTCTTTATCAAATCCTAGTCATTGGATCTTCAACATAAAAAATCGATAAACAAAAATGTGAAGCTAAAGAAGCTTTTTGATGAAGCTAGTATAGTTAATTTTATTATATTACAATTGGTATTTAGAATCAACTATATAATTTATACATCGTGTACATTGATATAAGATATTAGCACTACTTAGATTTTTAAATTTTTTTTAAAATTTGAGGGTGTCTATTCTATTTATATTTCGCAAGAGAGAAAATTATCTTTACTCAATTATGAAATTTTATAATTGGGAGAAGATTGAAATTAACCATGATAATACTTTTATGGACGCTTAAACTGATACAAACTCTATGGCCAAGCATAATCCATACAAAGGTTACAAGCCATGCAGAGCATACAAGAGTACAATCGGCTAAAGAGTCTTCAGTTGGTTATTGACTTAGTCATAATAGTATGCTAGTGGTTGCATGTATTTACTGGTGTGCATTTTATCGTTTTTAAAGAAAGATCATGTCTTATTTTCAAGTGATTGTTTTCTCTTTTCTAGTTTTCTTTTTGTTACTGGTATATGTATGGATCTATTTAAGGGATTGATTGGACTTGGAATGGGAATGATTTTTTTTTAAAAAAAATAAAAATTGGCTTTTCCCTTCAAATCAACTCTTATTCTTCCTCTGCTTCCTTCATTCTTTCCTAAAGCTCGAAATTACCTATCATCTGGTATCAGAGACAGGTTGCTCGAGAACATGGCTACCCGAAATCAATCAAATGCTGAGTTTTGGAATGAGGTCCAAGAAATCTTAGGCCGACATGAGTCCAGCCTAGACCAAGTTCATGCCACCTTGCAGACCATATTATCTGAACTCCAATCTCTTCTTGCCTCACAAACCTCACATGGAACTGCCTCTGAAATTAACCCCTTTGCACCTGCAGAATCATCTCACCAAGTTGCTAAACTATCCCTATCAAACTTTGCAAACCATCACCACCATCTCAAATTAACCTTCCCAAATTTCAATGGAGAAGATCCGACCGGTTAGATTTATAAGGCAGAACAATTTTTTGAATTTAAGAATATAGCCCCAGAACAACAAATACAATTGGCATCATTCCACTTAGAGGGGATTGCTCTACAATGGCAGTGATGGATAACAAAATTTCGTGGCCCACTAACTTAGGCAGAATTTACAAGGCAATCCTTCTACGATTCAGACCAATGGATTATGAGAATCCATCCGAAGCTTTAATTCATCTCAAACAAACTACTACAGTGGCAGCCTACCAAGAAGCATTTGAAAAACTTTCTCACAGTATTGAAAACCTCCCTGAGCAGTTCCTTGTAGGATGCTTTATTACTGGCTTACGAGACGACATACAATTAGACGTCAAGGTGAAACAACCAAAATCTCTATCAGACAAGATCGGAATTGCACGCTTGATTGATACAAGATCGGAATTGCACGCTTGATTGAGGAGCATAATTTTTTACAAAAGAAAGTGGGCAGTGGTGCCTTTAGGTCCCTCAACACAGTCCCTCCCCAATGGATGGAAAATAACCCCACAGCAAGGCTCCTTGGTCCCCCTCCAAACCAGCAAACGACTCCAACCTCTACCTTCCTGTTCGTTGCTTATCTGGGCAAGAGGCAAGAGACCATCTAGAAAGCTTTCCTTTTATTGTGATAAGAAGTATATACCAGGCCATAGATGTCGACGTCCCCAATTCTTCATGATAGAGGATTGCCCTCTGAATTTTAAAGAAGAGGACAACACCAATGAAGAACTATTGCCAACAGAACCACTGCCTGAAATCTCTTTTCACGCCACGTCAGGAACGAATCATCCACAAACTCTTCGCACGACAGTAATAATTAGAAACAAGAAAGTCATAGTCCTTATTGACATGGACAGTACACAATTTTATTGACCAGTCAATTGTTAAAAAATTGGCTCTCCCAATAACACGTGATCGATCCTTCCAAGTAACTGTTGGAAACAGTGAGAAAATCGAGTGTACAGGGAAATGTCTAAACTCAGATTGCTCATCCAAAATCATACCATTATAGCTGACTTTTATATTCTTCCTGTGGCAACTTGTCACGTGGTCCTAGGGGTACAATGGTTGGAGACTTTGGGTCCTAAGTTGGCAATGACTTTTACTCACAACAGACAGTAATAGCAACTTCATGGATTGCGTCGAACCACCTTAGAACCCTTGGACAATAACGAATTACAGCAGCTAACCGGCATGGGTTGCTATTTATAGATTTCGGTTTCTCCTGAACAAAGTTCCCCAGCACAAGAAGAGGAAGCGATGGTCTAGCCAGCAGAATTGAGGCAAATAATTTATGAATTTCCTGAAGTCTTTACTGAGTCAGAAACCCTTCCTCATAAACGGCGTCATGACTATCGAATTCCCTTAAAGAATGACCAAGAACCCATAAATGTCAGACCATACGGCATACAGATACCCACATTAGGCTGAGATAAAAAGAACAGTGCAGGAATTTCTGGATTCTAGAATCATTCGGCCCAATAACAGTCCCTTCTCATCTCCAGTATTGTTGGTAAAAAAGGTAGATGGAACTTGGAGGTTTTGTGCTGACTACAGAGCACTTAACAGTGTTATAATTAAAGATAAATACCCAATTCCAGTTATTGACGAGCTCTTAGATGAATTATATGGTGCGCAGTGCTTCTCAAAAATTGATCTTCGCTCGGGTTACCATCAAATCCGAGTTAAGGAAGAAGACATTCACAAGAGCGCCTTCCGCACTCATGAAGGACACTACGAATTCGTAGTAATGCCATTCGGGCTGACCAATGCCCCAGCAGCCTTTCAAAGTTTTATGAACGATATATTTAGACCTTTCCTTCGTAAATTTGTTCTTGTCTTGTTTGATGATATTCTTATCTATAGCAGGACATGGATAGATTATTTTCAATATCTCAGGACAGTTTTAAGGATTTTATCAACTCATAAATTGAAGGTAAAACAATCCAAGTGCCGATTTGACACCTCCCGGGTGGACTACCTCGGACATATTATCACTTTTGAGGGTGTTTGAGTGGACTCAATAAAAATTTAAGTTGTTCAAGATTGGCCAGTACCAGTTACGACGAAAGGTGTACGTGCATTCCTTGGCCTTGCTAGATATTATCGCAAATTCATTAGGGGCTTTGGATCCATTGCCGCCCTACTTACCCAATTAACTTCTAAAGACGGATTCTGTTGGAACTAAGGCAGCAAAAGCATTCTTGCAACTGAAAGAGGCACTCACAACAGCCCCAGTCCTACAACTTCCAAATTTCTCTCAAAATTTTGTAGTGAAGTGTGATGCTTACGGAACTGGCATAGGAGCGATTCTGTCCAAAAAAGATAGACCCATTGCATTTTTTAGCAAAGCGTTAAAAGGTACAACATTGGCATTATCGACTTATGGCAAAGATATGTTGGCCATTGTTAAAGCTATCAAGAAATGGAGGCCATATCTTCTGGGTAGACTTTTTATAGTGCGAACGGACTAACTAAGTTTAAAGTACCTGCTGGAGCAAAGCATCTCCATACTCACACAAATATGATGGCTACCAAATATTTTGAGATATGATTATGAGATTCAGTATAAGAAAGGGGTTGACAACAAAGTAGTAGATGCTCTATCTCGAATTGCTGAATTTAAGTTTCAGGCTATCTTACTACCGCATTTAGAGTGGTGGGCCATTCTCAGGGATGAAGTTTTATCTGATTCCTTTTATAAGTAGGTCCAGTTGCATCATAATAAAACTACTCACCTTTATCTTCAAAAGGATGGAGTTTGGTCTAAAAAGGGCAGAATTTTTTTGAGTCCTACTTCAATTCTTATTCCGTTCATATTGGCAGACAATCACTCATCACCTGTGGGGGGACATTTCAGGATTCAAAAGACTTTAAGCCGAATACATTCTATGTTTCTTTGGTCAGGAATGCGAACTGCGGTCAAGCAATTTATCCAAGATGTGATACTTGTCAGTGTTGTAAAATTGAGACCTTGCGCCCAGCCGGCCTCCTTCAACCTTTGGAGATTCCAAAAAATATATGGACTGATATTTCCATGGATTTTATTGAGGGTCTTCCTTCCTCACAAGGATATACAGTCATAATGGTAGTCGTCAACTATCTGTCAAAGTATGCCCACTTTATTCTCTTAAAGCATCCATTTACAGCTTGAACAGTTGCTAAGGCTTTCATGAGTCAGATTGTAAAATTATATGGGGTGCCAAGATCCATTACCAGTGAAGGTGATAAGGATTTTGTCAGTGCCTTTTAGAAGGTTTTGTTACAAATACAAGGAACTTCTCTCTGTATGAGCTCTAGTTACTATCCACAAACAGATGGCCAGTCCGAAGTTGTCAATCGTATCCTCGAGCAATACCTCCATTGCTTCGCACATGATCAGCCCAAGAAGTGGCTGGATTGGCTTGCTTGGGCAGAATATAGTTACAATACAACAGTCCACTCCTCCACTCATCTTACTCCTTTTGAAGCAATCTATGGTATCTCCCCACCCAATTTGCTCTCATATGTCCCTGGTACTACAAAGGTGCAGGCATTTGATGAGCTTTTACAAAATCGGGATGCCATTTTGAAGACGCTATGCTATCACTTGCTAATGGCTCAAAATCGCATGAAGATCCGGGCAGACCAACATAGGCGTAAGGTGACATTCAACGAGGGTGATTATGTCTATTTATGTTTGCAGCCATATCACCATCAGTCAGTTGTTTTCCGAAATTCTCTTAAACTGTCACCCAGTTATTATGGACCATTTAAAATCTTGGCTCGCATTGGTCCCGTAGCTTACCGTTTAGAGCTGCCAGAAAGGTCTCAAATTCATAATGTCTTTCACGTGAGTTTGCTTAAGAAATATTTTGGGTCTTCAGTAACTATCCTGCACAAGTTACAATCCATGGTGGCAAACTCAACCTTGCAGCCTCAGCCAAAAGTAGTGCTCGATAGCTGTATAATCCAGAAGGGCTGTTATTGTCCAAAAGAAAAAATTCTTGTTAAATGTGTGGGTGCTCCTGCTGAAGATGCTACATGAGAGAACAAGTGGCGATTCCTACGTTCGTATCCAGATTTTTGTCCTTGAGGACAAGGACAAAATCAGAGGGATGGACTGATACAAATGCTATGGCCACAAGCACAAGCCATGCAGAGCATACAAGAGTATAAAGGACTAAAGAGTCTTCAGTTGGTTATTGACTTAGTCGTAATATTATGCTAGTGGTTGCATGTATTTAGTGGTGTGCATGTTACCGTTTTTAAAGAAAGATCATGTCCTATTTTCAAGTGATTGTTTCCTCTTTTCTAGGTTTCTTTTTGTTACTGGTATGTGTATGGGTGTATTTAAGGGACTTGATTGGACTTTTAATGGGAATGTTTTTTTTTTTTTTTTTTTTTAAAACAAGAACTGGTTTTTTCCTTCAAATTAATTTTCATTCTTTCCCTGCTTCTTTGATTCTTTCCTAAAGCTTGAAATTACCTATCACAAACTCTCTTTAATATTAAAAGAGTCTCTATTACACTCATATTTTATAAAGAATAAGATTATCTCTTACTGACCCATAATAATTTTATTAAAGCTTGAACACTTACTCTCATACACTATGAGTATATGAGCTCTCTCGCTAAACTAAAGGTCTATTACTTTCTGAATGTATTATACTATGATTTTAATACCATGATTTTATTCCTCTCTTTATTTTTATTAATATTGTGGTGATGAGAACGGTGATGTTATGATTTAAAAAAAAAAAGACACCAAATACTGACAAGTGGGTAGGTTTTAGGCTGTTATTGGCGCTGACGGTCATCAAATCTATAAGATCTCTTAGATCATTAGAAGCAACAAATTTCTTCAATGCATTTCTTAATAATTATACGGGTAATATGAGTTTGCAGGTTTGACTGGTACAGATGAAAGATAAGAGCATTGTTTTTGTTTAAATTGGCGAAAAAACGATGTACATTAGCATGTTTTTCTTTTTATTGACGAGTGTGCATTAGAGTGTTTCAAGACATTCCAGTTTCTAAAGTACAAAACTTCAAATTTGTTTTCATATTTAATTAAGTTAGCAGGAAATTAGGTACTTGTCCTCACATACTAAACATATATTAATCTTTATACTATTGGTAGCGGGTGTAAATCGAAGATACATTCATACAATCTATCAAAGTGAAAGGATTCAAAACCTTAGGGGAGGAAACCGAAAATTACCCTTGCTAACTACAATTCTGTTCTATCGAGCCACCTTTTCCAGATGTCCATGTGTGGTTTCGTTTTCAATTTTAGTTAATTGGCATGCATATACCATGAACCCAACAATGCAACATGCACCCATGAATATGATGACCTACATATCACGAGAAGATGAATGGGTGCTGTTGTTTTGAGGGAGTTGTAGGATTAGGATAGGGACCATCCTATGTTCCTTTTCCCACAGGAATTCAGTGCGGCTACTGGTCTTCGGGTAAATATCATTATCATTATCAGGCAGTACTTATCTTTTAGTATATACATGTAACATTATACTGCATCATATAAAAATTGAAACCTTTTGCAATTAATCCTGAGAATGGGATTCCATTCATGAAGAAGATGGAAATTAATTTATCGGTCATCAGTTGATTTTGATAATTAATCATTTTCTTTCTTCTGAATATTAAGTCCTATTGTATGTTTGCTCCAGACAGAACCAATTAATGGATTTTTTTTTTTAAATGTAAAAAAATGGAATTGAATTACATGTTAGATCCAACCTGTTGCTGAGCAAAGTACATGATGCAGATACATGGAATTAATACTTAACTATATACACTATTGAAAATACGCACGTGGCACAAAAGTTTTAAAAGCGCAGCGCTGCATTGGATCCAAGTAGAATGCCAATTGCCAGGCAACGATGGATCCATATCCATCCGTGCAAAGTCAGTTCTTAGAAACAATGAACGGTTAACCTATAGTAGATTGATAAGCTCGTGAATCTTCACGAGTGTCCGTGAGAGTAAAATTCCATATCTGTTAATGGCACAAAAGCATTAGCGTGCATGTATGTCCTGGTGCCTTTTTGTTTTAATAATAATCTAAATACATGATCTTTTACTTACCATCTCCATCAATCCACTGTCGCAAATTGTAGTGGTACAATTTGCACATTAATGGACACCAAAAGCAAAATCTCAATGCTAAAAATATAGATATTTCTGCCTGTAAAGTGCTTCCTCTGCATGAAAGAAGATCATATAAAACCAGCCATTGGGCACCCACTACTCTTGGTAGTCCTCCTCTTCTTTCTCTTATTGTATTATCAGCTTATAACTACAGAAGTATACAGTTTCCTGCTATGGTATTGTTATATAGTATAGTTTTAAATGTCATATTGTTTCATTCACTTGTTCTGTAAGTAAATGGAAGAATCATAGATCCTTCATGTAGTTCTGTGTGCTTTGCGCATTACCCGCTGTTTGATGGACTTAAAAAAATGAACAGAAGATGCTTCTGAAAATTCTCGTGCTTTTCTTTTATTTCTTCTATGAACACAATGAGTACAAGATTCACCTTTTGGGTGAGCAATGATATTCCGACCGAAAAAAAAAAAGATAAAATACTAACAAAAACAATGGTAAATGAGTGTTGATTTACTTTGTTGTAAATGTGGTAAATCAACGCTTATCGTTGTTTTGTCAACTCCCTATCTCTTCAACATTTTTCTTTTTGGCCTTCGTCTATTTTTACAATTTTACTCTTCTTAATTATTTTAATGACAATGGAGACTTGGTTTATTCTTATTGGTTCACGTGTCCTTATAGATTTCGGTTTCACTAATCATCCGATCCCTCTTTGTTTCCTGATCAGAATAAGGAAGGGCTTCGAAAGGCGATATCTGATGTTTCCTCTGAAATCGATCGATGCATGGTTGATTTGGAAGTCATTTCTGGTACTAATGATGAAGTAATGCAAGCAGAATGCGAATGCTGCGGACTCAAAGAGGATTGCACCCAAAATTATGTTGCAAAAGTTAGGGGATCTTACTCTGGTAATTGGGTATGTGGCCTTTGTATTGAAGCTGTTAAAGAGAGACTAGTACAGGTTCCCAAAATAGTCATTCAAGAAGCTGTAGGCTCTCATAGAGAATTTTGCCAAAATTTCAACAGTACTACAAGACTGAACCCAAAGCTTTCATTAACTCTGTCAATGAGAGACATAGCAAAAAGAAGCAGTCAGAAGAGAAATGGCAAGCTGGCTCGAAGCTCTAGCTGTTTTAATTTAACTAATTAATCGTTTTCTTTGCCTTACTTGACTGTTTTAATTAGGTCTTTGCCTTATTTGTCGATTGAGCTATTAGTTTTAGGCCAAGATGCATGCTCCCAGTTGTCCATGCGCCCAAGAAAGATGAAGCTAGCTTATTTCCAGTCCGATTGTTTCTTTCGTGTGCCTTAATTTTCTGAAGCCAAAGCATCAACCGATTTCTTCCCCTAATTCGAAGTGCAGAAACTAGGTAGCCTGCAGGCTTAAAGGCTAAATTTGAATAACATGGAAGGTAACATAAAATTAAAGGTGCATAATCAAACAACAAAATTTGGAATTTCTTCCATGATTATATATCATAATCGCCTTGATTTTGGTTATTTATGCCTGTGATTGAGAATCATCTCATTGATATTTATGTAAAGGATCTCAGTTCTTATCACTCATCTTTACGAAAGCTTATAAACCAAATATACACATGGAATTGAGAAATTGAAGCATGAAATCTTACAATCACCGATCTTGGCTTGTGTTTGAGCAAAATAGTTGAATAATTAATATATTATTAAAAGTACGCCTCTTACGTGGAAGCTCCGATTTATCCAATAAAATTTGTTTAATAAATTTAAATAGAGGCGGCTTACTTTACTTCGGTTTCGTGTTAAATTTGTAGCTCAAATTGACAGCTTCAATTCATAAATAAAAATTAAATAATATAATTAATATTTATAAGGGTAAACTTTCTTAAAAATATGAAAATTTCACTTTACTCATTTATTGTTAAGAAAATTAAAAAAAAAAGTCATCAATACGACCCCATTTACTATTATCTTAAAAATAAAAACAAGGGTAAGTTAAAGTATTTATACTTTTGATGAATAGATTAAAATTTGTCATTCTATGGGGATTGAATTGAAGTTTGTCCTATTTAATTATAAAGCATTAGCTTGCTATTAGAGTGTTGGCTTTAATATACTGATAAAACCTTCTTCGATTGAAATTACATCGAAGGACAAAATTAAATACAATCATTTACTCTCTTTCTCTTCCATCTCTGTTGCTTGGACATACATTTTCTTTTTTGCCCTTTTTTCCTCTTGTTTTAGGAAACCCTTCAAATTTAACATTAGTTTATTTTTTGGATTTTTTCAATTAATGACTCTTATCTATTCAATTAGTTTACAAAATTTTAAAATAATCTTTCTCTTGTTTTTAATTTTTCTAAATTATTTATATTTATTCTTAGGAAGTTAGTGCTTTTGAGTGTTTGGAAAAAAAAATTGAAAAAAAGAATTAAGATAGTAAAATTTCAAAAAATTTATTACACATAGAATTATTTATGTGAAGGGTGAGGTACAAAGACTGTAATTTTTTTTCTTTTTTTTTTTGCTGTTGACCACAGAAGAGTTTAAGAGTGAGAAAACCAGTAAAAATTAATAAGTCAAACAAAAAGATTACTAATTTAGAGAAAAAGAGTAATTTTGATATTAAAGGGGAGTATAATTCGAAAGAGGATAATTGTGGCTGTTACCCATCTATTAACAAACTTATAGGCTAGGGCTGGAGATGTTTGGGCTTTGAAGAAAATGAGAATGGGCTCACAAGCCCAAAAAATTCTCTCTCTTGTGAAAGAGGACACCCATAAATTTTCTTACGAAATCCCTTTTTAATTGAAGTTGTCAAAATAACCAAAGGCAAATAAATTCTTTTCTTATTCAAAATGAGAATTCAATTAAATATTTAAATGAATTATTCTTTTAAAAAAATATTTACACTCCCATGGAAATTCAATTATTCTTTTAAAAAATCCGTATCGGTTTCTACGTGTCCAATTGAAAGATACTTTGTCGTGTTTGTATCCCATGCCATGGCTATGGTGGTTTACAGTTTCATATAAAATGTGCAGAGGGGACCTTGGTCTAATACTCTATGAATATAGGGGTTAATGTTTTATAATGGAGAGCATGCAATAATTGCTAATTGGTTCCCAAGTCTCCAATCCCAAAATTCTTTTAGCAATTAACCAATGCTAGCCCTAGATTTTGCAAAATCTAAAACATTGCACGTAATTAAGTTGCACACGTGCAACAAACTTCTCCACTTTAGGGTTTCATTAATGGACAAAGCAAATTGCTAATTGCTAATCAATGGACCACTCTCCACTCACCGCACTTCTTAAGCATGTCAAAATTTTCGTACACCATTTTGCCATCTCACTTAATTTCTTTATGATATGAAAATTTGATTGTGGAGTCTTGGACTTTATTTTGCATAATTTGTTGGTTATTATCAAAGTGCAAAACTGGATATAATTGATCAAGTTCTTTCTATCTAATAAAAAAAATTTTTTTAAAAAAAGAAAGGATAAATTGATCAAGAATCTAAAAAAGAAGGATTGGGGGTTACGGCTTTGAAATATATTATTGGTGAACGTGAAATGATTAGTTTTGCTGAATAGGATGGTTGCAAAAGTGGCATTAATTCATGAATCCAAATTCTACGTTCATATACAAAGTATAATTCAAATAAATTAAAATTTTATAGTGGGCACAGCTAGAGATTCCACAATTCAAAATCAAATCATCCATCATCAATCTTTTTTTTTTTTCGTATGAAGAACAAATAAAGCAAATATCAAAGTGTCCATATATATGTGAATATATGTCAGTGTTCATGGGTTTCATGTGCATGATATTGAAGAGATTGACTTCATTTATTCCTTGAGCTTTTTCGAAGAAAATGCATGACACCAGTTACGGCATGTGAGGTTCAATTTGGCTCGCAAACCTAACAAGCCATAAACCATAATAATCTTAGTGGGCCCTTTACGCCCGACATTTTATATAGATCATAATGCATGATTTTTTTTCTTTATTGTTCGATATTTATGTTAATAGATCTTGTCAAATTCTAAAATATTAATAAAGATTAGAGTTAGTGATTAATCTGGACCACTAACTACGAACATAAAAACCCTACAACATTTGAAAAGAGCCATAGAGACCCTCATTCAAGGGAAATGGTCGGCTCCTCGTCATTCATACCTCATTCCATTAATAGGGAAAAGAGAAAATTATTATTATTATTTTTTGTCTAAATCATCTGCGTGATCATATCGGAGGCCTGAGTAATTCCGATTAGAATTGGTAGAATAACTAGCACTGTAAAATTTTTTTAACAAATATTTAATTATTTAGACTAATTCAAATTAAAATGAGAATAAAATTACTAAGTTTACAAAGATTTTTCAATAAATATTTAATTATAATTATATTTTTAAGTCTTGAATTAAAAACTTTAATTAAGTTAAAATAATTCTTTAACCAACTGATCTACACGTTTATTAATAAAAATGACAAATTCAATAAAATGACAATCTGAAAATTAAGAAAGTAATTAATGTAACTAAAAGTATCACATTAATTTGTATAAGTACCAAGTGAAGCACTAATGCTTGTTTTGGACTGTAATGCACTTTACAGTCTATTGGCACAAGTAAACTTTTAATTTTATATTATCCTACAAAGAGAATTATATGAATCTGCATTGCATCACCCTATCCGCTTATATATATATATACGGGTATTCATATAATATGCCACTATAAAGCATGAGAATAATCTTTTTTAATATAAAATTAATATTGGACAGTGTAGATATGATACATCATGAGCAGTGGAAGACAGAAGGTTCATTAGACAAATTGATATCATAGAAAACGAGTCACCTTGTCCTCTTGCACTTCCATTGACCACTTACTTAATTTTAAAATAAATTACAAATCTTTTTTGGCTAGCCTTTTGAAAATAGTTTGTAACCAAATTTTGTATATCATCGATAGGAATTCCATGAAGATTACTTAATTAATTCGACTCGTAATGCTCTCTTGATTGTCTTTACTGAGAAAAAACTTCATGGTTATCATTTTTCGTGATTATCCACAAGGGAGACTGACTGCAAAACTTGCACTAGTAGGGCAATTCACTCTCTTCCATACAATACACTGAATTTTGCTTCGTTTAATTTCTTAAATTTTTTTAAGGAATTTATTAGACATATGAACAAAAATAAATAAATACTTTCACCGAAAGAAACATATGATCAATTGTCTCAACAATCTACAAAGCTATAAGTTGTTGTGAGGAAGCGCAGGTTGAGCAGATTACCAATTTATGTTAACTGTGATTTTTGAAGAAACGCAAATGTGATGTAAATAATTTTAAAGAAAATTGACATAATAATTTACGTGGTTCAGCGTAAAGCCTACGTCCACGGGCAAAGACTGGAAGATAATTTTACTAACAAATGAGAATTTACAAATTGAGAAAAACTTACAAAAACTCAATACCCCAATATACCCAAATAAATTATCCTAACACTCAAGTGGAAGCTCTCTCAACGTGGTTCAGCGTAAAGCCTACATCCACGGGCAAAGACTGGAAGATAATTTTACTAACAAATGAGAATTTACAAATTGGAAAAAACTTACAAAAACTCAATACCCCAATATACCCAAATAAATTATCCTAACACTCAAGTGGAAGCTCTCTCAACTCTCTCAATTGCTTCACTTGTAATTGCTCTCAATTGTGAGATGCCTTAACAAATGAAGGATAATAACTATTTATACGAATGCATGGTAGCACTATTTCATCAAACCTTTAAAATTGTCAAAGTTTGTTTGGTGATTACCTAATTTTTAGCTAAAGTTTGAACATTTTGGCTTTGAACAATTTTGGCCAAACTTTGAACATGTGCTTTCATTTGATTTTTTCAACAATTCTCCACATCGGTGAAGATTTTATCCAAATCTGAACCGACTACCAACGAACCATCATTCCCAAAGTGGCTGCATCTCTGTAACTGCCTACGTATCCAAAATTTGGGATCAAGTCAACCGTAGTTTAAAATATTACTGAAATCCCTTATATATTAAATGATCCTCTAATTTTTACCTTTCTCACTATTTTAAACTTTCAAGATATTGACCAAGTTTAGACAATTCTCAAACTTGATCATTGTCACCACCTTGGTCAACATATCTGCAGGATTCTCTACAGTCTTGATTTTCTAAAGAAGAATCTTCCCCTCATTAATAATTTCCCGCACAAAGTGAAATCGTATGTCGATATGCTTCGTACGCGCATGATAAACTTGATTCTTTGCTAAGTGAATAGCACTTTGAGTGTCACAATACAAGTTAACATGTTCCTGGATCAATCCCAAGTTTCCAAGCAAGCCTTGTAACTAAACAGCTTCTTTAATAGCCTCCGTAATTGCCATATACTCAGCCTCTGTGGTTGATACTGCAACTGTAGACTGTAGTGTAGACTTCCAACTAATTGGCCCTCTAGCAAGAGTAAATATATATCCGGTGGTTGACCGTCGTTTATCTATATCACCGGCATAATCAGAATCAACGTACCCAATCACACATTGACCAAGTGTGTCATTTCGTTCAAATAGTAAACCAACATCAACGGTTTTCTGAATGTACCGTAGAATCCATTTCACAGCTTGCCAATATCCTTTACCAGGATTATGCATATATTTGCTCACCATACTAACTGCTTGTGAAATGTTAGGCTTTGTACACACTATTGCATACATCAAGCTACCAACTGTATTTGAATACGGAACTTGTAACATGTATTATTGTTCCTCATCTGTTGAAGGAGATGTTGTGCAGAAATCTTGAAATGAGAAGCCAATGGGGTACTTACAAGTTTTGTCTGATCATTCAAGCCAAACTGTTGTAATACCTTTTTCAAATATTACTTCTGAGACAAGATGAATTTACTACGAGCTCTATCTCTGCATATCTTCATGCCAAGAATCTTCTTAGCTTCACCTAGATCTTTCATCTCAAATTCTTGATTGAGTTGAGTTTTCAACTTCTCAATCTCATCTTTGTTCTTAGATCCTATTAGCATATCATCGGCATACAATAGTAAATATATGAAAGATCCTTCTTATAGCTTGCGAAAATACACACAATGATCAAATTTATTTCTTATGTACCTTTGCCCTTTCATAAACCGATCAAATCACTTGTACCACTGTCTCAGAGATTATTTCAATCCATAAAGCGACTTTGTCAGTTTGCAAACCCAATTTTCTTTTCCAGCAACTCTAAATCCATCTGGCTGAGTCATGTAGATTTCCTCTTCTAAATCACCGTGTAAAAACGCAGTTTTCACATCAAGTTGAACTATCTCGAGATCGTATTGCACAATGATGGCTAGCAAAATCTGAATAGATGAATGTTTCATAGCTGGAGAAAATACCTCATTGTAGTTTATTCCTTCTTTACGGCGTAACCGCTCATTACTAATCTAGCGTTGTATCGAATTTTATCCTTACGAGGAAATTCGTCCTTTTGCATATACCCATTTGCACCCAATTGCCTTTTTGTCTTTGGGCGATGTAACTAACTCTCAAGTTCCATTTTTTGAAGAGCGCATTTCTTAATCTATTGCTTGCTTCCATCGTACATTTTCGAGACTACTTACTTCCTACCGTAAGTGGAAGGAATATCACCATCTACAATTAGAAGTGCATAGGCCACCATATCAACAAACTGAGTAGGTCTAAAGGAATCTCTCTCCGTGCCTTCTATATGAATTGAATCTTGTTACTCTAAAGGTTCCTAAGTCAGAACATCTTCTTCATCTTCGGTCGATTGAGAATCATCTACCTCTTCAACACTAGCTGGATCATCTTTAACCTTTTCAAGCTCCACCTGCTGCGGAGTACTACTGGTGTTGTCATCCTTTTGTGAATCCTTTTGTTTTAACATGACTAATTCATCAAAAGTCACATCTCTACTAAAAATGATCTTCTTCGTATCTGAACATCATAAATGGTATTCTTTTACTCCACCAGTTATACCCATGAACAATGTTTTCTACGCTCTTTGGTCTAACTTAGATTCCTTTACATGATAATAAGTAGTGGAACCAAAGACATGTAAAGTATCATAATCGATAGCGAGGTTTACCGATCGACATTTCTATGGGTGTTTTGCCCTCAATTGCGGTGATGGCAAGCGATTAATTAAATAGCACGCATATACAATGACCTCGACCTAAAATTCCTTGCCCAATGCAGCATTGGACAACATACACCGAACTTTCTCCAGTATAGTTTGGTTCATACGTTCTGTCACCCCATTCTGTTGTGGTGTACCTCGAACAGTGAAGTGTACCTCGAACAGTGAAGTGTACCTCGAACAGTGAAGTATCGCACAATGCTCTCATCTCGGCATACTTGTAAAAATGGATCATTCTTGTATTCACCACCATTATCTAAGCGAAGTCTTTTAACCTTTCGACCAGTCTGAGTCTCGACCATCTTCTTCAATTTCAGAAATATACTCAAAACTTCATTTTTGTTCTTCATCAAATACTCTCATACTTTTTCTTGAATAATCATCAACAAAAGTAACAAAATAGTGCATACCTTCCAAAGAAGCTACTCTAGTAGGTCCCCACACATCACTGTGAACATAGTTCAGAATCCCTTTTGTATCGTGAATTGCTAAACCAAACTTGTTTGCTTGCCCAGAACACAATGTTCACAAAATTCCAATTTGCAAGAATTTGCACCTTTTAATAAGCCTTGCTTAACTAAAGTCTGCAAAGCTTTTCATCGAGCATGTCCAAACGCATATGCCACTAACTTGGTTGCCTCACGAATCTACATCCTTTCTCGAAGCTGTTGATCTTGATCCAATAAGCGTACTCCTTGGAAATAGTACAAGTTATTTCTTCTTATACATTTATCATCGTCGATACACAGTCTACTACCTTCGAGAATTCATCTCTTATAGTGATTGTTAGCCGCTTGGATTCTAAGACTCCTAATGAGATGAGATTTTTCTTTAAGCTTGGTATATAACGAACTTACATCAAGACTTGGATTGAGCCATCATGATTCTTCAATTGGATTGAACCTATTCCCATAGTTTTACAAGCATTGTCATTTCCCATAAAAACAACTCCACCATCTAGCTCCTTGAAGCTAGAAAACTAGCCCTTATTAGGACACATATGATAAGTACAACCTGAATCCAAAATCCACTCATCTGATTGACATGTCAACGTCATGCTAACTAGACTAAATTCTGACTCCTCATCATGCTCGGCTACACATGCATCAGAAATAGCCTTGCCCTAAATAGCATTGCCTTTTGTAACTTAGGACAATTCATTTTCCAATGCCATTTCTTGCGATAAAAAGCACATTTATCTTTGGCATGCCTACCTTTAGACTTGCTCCTTTTTCCAGGTTTGCGGCTTTGTCAACGACCTCTTATTGTCAATACTTCTGTTACTGTATCTCTGTGATCCTTTTTATCTTTCTTTCTGGTCTCAGTATTATACAGTGCACTACATATAATATTATACAGTGGTGAGATGATCATATTCATCAGGAAGCGAATTCAACAGCAACAATGCCTTATCTTCATCTTCAAATTTCTCATCCAAATTTACCAAATCCGCTAATATTTTATTGAATGAGTTCACATGGTCATTCATCGACATATCAGGTGCATACGTGAATCGATAGAGTTTCTTTTTCATATAAAGCCTGTTTTTAAGACTTTTTTTCATATATTTTTCTTTTAGTGTCTTCCACAATTTCTTTGTTGATGTCTCCCTCATGACAGAGTACTTTTGATCTTTATCAAGACATAGATGAATAGTACCACATGCCTGTCTATTAATTTTTGTCCACTCCTTGTCATCCATCTTTTCAGGCTTTTCTTATAGAGCAAGATCCAGCTCTTGCTGACATAAGACATCCAACACCTCACATTGCCACATACCAAAATTATTGGTACCATCGAATTTTTCCACTTCAAACTTTGCATTAGTCACAGTAGTCCTTACTGATAAAGACGAAGAAGACTCTTCTGCCATCCTTCTCAACTTGAAATAATCAGTGCCTTCAACAATTATTCACACTTGAAAAACAGTCTTTATAATGTTTATTTCGCATGAATAAATGCACCAGGAAAATTTTCAGGAGAATGGAGGGGTCACTATAGTCCTACTTAAAATTCAGACTCCTTAGACTCTTATCGTTTTGTTGACAGAACTTTTCTAGACATGCAAAAATATACACTACTTACAATAGACTATTCTCCAAGTATAAATGGTCGTATCTAGTACCGTATCTATTATATATGTGAACAGAATCGTATACCCCAAGTACGAACCTTCGGCTCTGATACCAACTGTTGTGCGGAAGCGCGGGTTGAGCAGATTACCAATTTATGGTAACTGTGATTTCTGGAGAAACGTAAATGTGATGTAAATAATTTCAAAGAAAATTGACACAATAATTTATGTGGTTCAGCGTAAAGCCTATATCTACGGAAAGAGACTGGAAGATAATTTTACTGACAAATGAGAATTTACAAATTGGGAAAAGCTCACAAAAACCCAATACCCCAATACACCCAAATAAATTCTCTGAGCACTCAAGTGGAAGCTCTCTCAACTCTCTCAATTGCTTCACTTGCAATTGCTCTCAATTGTGGAATGCCTTAACAAATGAAGGATAATAGCTATTTATAGGAATGCATAGTAGTACTATTTCACCAAACCTTTAAAATTATCAAAATGTATTTAATAATTACCTAATTTTTAGCCAAACTTTGAACAATTTAACTTTGAACAATTTTGGCCAAACTTTGAATGTGTGCTTTCATTTGATTTTTTCAACATAAGTAACACTCTGAATTACTTCCTTTGTAAAATTTTGCCATAAATTTCGAGGAAAATAAAATTTTTTAAATAGTATGAGAAACTTTTCAGAATCATTATTTTCCTATGGCTTGGTTAGGCAATAAATACATTTTTCTGTGGCCACCGTATACAAAATTAACTGTTCATGAAGAATATGTAGGAAGCTACAATATTAATTGTAAAAATTTAAGCTAGAAATGAGACAGGCCTTTTACCTATGTATATTTTTGAAATTTCTAGCCCCCTTTTGTGAAAAAGTTAACTTAAAAACAAAACATATACAAATTGATGTAAAAATATACGTTTATTCTTCTTGGTTGTCAATAATTATATACCGATTGATTTAATATATGTATCACTAGAAGCAGCGGGGATTTTAACAGATGAGAGTGTAAATTGTAAAGCCCTAGAAACTGGCAAAACAAACAAACAAACAAAGCATGCAGTGTGTGACAAAGACCACTCACTGTATATTCCTTCGAGAAAGAGATCGTGGGTCCAATATTTTTCAGCAATACAGGTTCCGCACGAGACCCATTGATTTTCTTTAACGTAAAGACACTCCACTTTTTTTTTTTTTCAAAAAACTTTTGTAAGTTGTAACCCCCACTGTGTTCTTCTAAATCCTTTTTGCCTCTTTTGTAGCTTCCTTCCATATGTTTGTACACACACACATACACACACATATATATATCTCTATACTGCCAAGAAGAATCCAATATCATCAGTGAACTGTAAAAGACTCCAAATGAAAGCGATTCAAAAATATTATTATTACTGGAAGGTTTTATCACTTTATATATTCTCTGACTCTGACACAAATTAATCCTTTGGTCCTTCATTAGATTTACAATGCAGTCCATTGCCAGGTTTTTCAATAATTCGACATAATTTTGATCTGACAAAAGTATTACAAATAAATTATGACAACACATTTGCTAGATGCTTTAATGATTAGCAAAATTCGAACTAGTTCTTATAACAGAGATTATATTAACAGTTAAAGCTGGCTTTAGCCTCCCCATTAATCATCAACAGTGTAGATTATTGTCCGTGATCTTAGAAATTCATATTAGAGATATTGTTTTACTTTTATCGGACATTAATTTTACGCTTCATTATAATGTTCATATATACACTATTTGCTTCTATCATGATCTTAATACTCTATTATTCAAAATGAAAAAGGATATCATTTTCCTAAAGGAAAACAAAATAATTAGTCAATATGTCACCCAGGCCATTAATTGGCCGAGCAATAAAAACTCTTCTTCATTCATGGAGGAAAAAGTTTCTCATTTATTTTGTAAAATATGGAGCTTGAGAGATATATCTTGTATGTATTGAGAGTAAATTTGCTAACTATATATATGCTCCATAGATTCTAGCTATACTTGTATTAATTTAGATTTTCAGTCAATAATAAAAATTTATGGTGACTTGAGATTTTACTGAACATTAAATTAATAACTATTACACAAAAGAAATTAATTAAAAAAATAATGATAATAATCTTGACTATTAATTCAATACTCAACCCGACAAGCACTGATTCCTAATCTCTCAGTCAAATCCATTGTAATGTCTGCATATTGAACTGTAAGTTAATTTCAGTAATTAAGTAGAAGATCAAAGGTAGAAGTGTCTGCATGCTCATCAAAACATTCAAACTTTTCAACGGTTACAGAAATTCTTGGCACTATCTGAAGTCCAGTCAAAAGAGCAAATTGGTAATATCCAACATATTCAGAGCCTTTTCCAACATCTGTCCCTGTTTTTCTTTCAACCGTTCGTGTTCAAACACCATTCAAAGGAAGTCATGGTGAACTTTCGTAATTATCTCCAAATTCTATGCCCACTTTCACTCCCTTAAAATACCATCTATTTATACACTCAATTCTCACTCTCTCACCTCAACTCAATAGTTCAAAATCAAAACTAAAACTAAAATCCCCCTTTGTTTCTTCTCTTTCAATCCAACACACCTTCTTTTCATATTAGAAATTACTGAGCTTTAATGATAAAATTTAGGTACGTTACTAAACATTTTACCTAAAGTTTTATCAAAATTTTGCATTGATATTTCTCTTAATTAAAGTATAATCTCTTTGTGCAATACACGTTCATTAGTGTATATCTAGAAACTCTGCTTATTCTATGATTTGATGCAGGATTCACGACTCTTAATTGGAGTTCCAATCTAAGCAGATTTAAAGTAAGTTTGTGTTTAATTTTTGTTATTTTATATGATAATTAATTAATGAGATAATAATATTGAAAGCTGTGTTAATGCAAATTGACACTTTTCATTTTTTCTGTTGCTTTTTTCTACAGCTTGGGATCCGAGCAATTGCTGAAACGTGGTCTTTAATGTCATAGAAATCAACTAGAGTCGATGGCCAATAATTCAGTACTGTTCATGTTCTTGTTCTTGTGTTTTTGTGCTTGTCATGGTGCTGAACTTGAGCTTCTCCTATCCTTCAAATCTAATGTCAATGACCCTTTCAATTTTCTCTCCGACTGGGATTCCTCTGTCACTTTTTGCAAGTGGAATGGTATCTCTTGCCAAAATTCCACCCATGTTAATGCAATTGAGCTTTCAGCTAAAAATATTTCTGGGAAAATTTCCTCATCAATTTTTCACTTGCCGTATGTGGAATCAATCAATCTCTCAAGCAATCAGCTTTCCGGAGAAATTCCTAGTGACATATTCTCTTCCTCTAATTCACTTCGATTTCTCAATCTTAGCAACAATAATTTCACTGGTCCTGTTCCAAGAGGTTCACTTTCCCGCCTGGAAATTATTGATCTATCAAACAACATGCTTTCCGGGAAAATCCCAGAAGAAATCGGATCCTTTTCGGGTCTAAAGGTTCTTGATCTTGGTGGAAATGTTTTGGTGGGGAAAATTCCACTTTCCATATCAAATATCACTTCTTTGCAAATTTTTACTCTTGCTTCAAACCAATTGATTGGCTCAATTCCGCGCGAAATAGGCCAATTGAGAAGCCTCAAGTGGATTTACTTGGGATACAACAATCTTTCCGGTGAAATTCCGAAAGAAATTGGTGATTTAACTTCTTTGAATCACCTTGATCTTGTTTACAACAATCTCACCGGACAAATTCCTCCTTCTTTCGGGAACCTCAGTAATCTTCGGTACCTTTTCCTCTACCAAAACAAGCTAACGGGTTCAATTCCTAAATCCATTTTCAGCCTCAAAAGTCTTGTTTCCCTTGACCTTAGTGACAATTATCTATCCGGTGAGATCCCGGAAGAAGTAATTCAATTGCAAAACTTGGAAATCCTTCATCTTTTCTCCAACAACTTTACAGGAAAAATTCCAAGTTCTTTAGCATCTGTGCCTAAACTTCAAGTCCTCCAATTATGGTCTAATCAATTATCAGGTGAGATTCCAAGCAGTCTTGGGAAGCAAAATAATCTCACCATAATAGACCTGTCAACCAATTTTCTCACCGGAAAGATACCCGAAACGCTTTGTGATTCGGGTAGCCTTTACAAGCTCATCCTTTTTTCAAACTCATTGGAAGGTGAAATCCCTAAGAGAGTAAGTACCTGCAAAAGTCTGCGACGTGTACGCCTACAAAACAATCGTCTCTCGGGTGAGTTATCATCAGAATTTATAAGGCTACAACTTGTGTACTTCTTGGATATTTCAGGCAACCATCTCTCAGGCAGAATCGGGGAGCAAAAATGGGACATGACATCGCTACAAATGCTAAATTTTGCTGGAAATAACTTCTCTGGGAACTTGCCGAACTCGTTTGGCAGTGACCAGCTTGAGAACTTGGACTTATCAGAAAATAGATTCTCAGGCACCATTCCTCAGAGTTTTGGGAGTTTATCCGAGCTAATGCAATTGAAGCTTAGCAAAAACAAGCTCTCCGGGGATATCCCAGAAGAATTATCTTTATGCAAGAAGCTTGTAAGCTTAGACCTAAGCAACAACCAGCTGAGCGGCCACATCCCTGCTAGCTTATCCGAAATGCCTGTTCTTGGTCAGCTTGATTTATCAGAGAATCAATTATCAGGAAAAATTCCACAAACCCTAGGGGGAGTTGCATCACTTGTTCAGGTGAATATCTCTCACAATCATTTTCAAGGCGGCTTACCATCCACCGGAGCGTTTCTAGCCATCAATGCCAGTGCAGTTGCTGGAAATAATCTTTGTGGCGGCGACAGTGCAAGCGGCTTGCCACCATGCAAAGGGAATAAGAAGAATCCGACGTGGTGGTTTGTTGTTGCTTGCTTTCTTGCTGCCTTAATGATGCTTGCTCTTGCTGCTTTTGCCATCACTGTTATTCGAGGAAGGAAAATTTTGGAGCTCAAGAGAGTGGAAAATGAAGATGGAATTTGCGAGGTGCAATTCTTCAACTCCAAGGTTGGAAAATCCTTGACAATCGATGAGATTATATCGTCCACCAGAGAAGAAAATTTGATTTCAAGAGGCAAGAGAGGGATTTCATCATCGTACAAAGTGAAGTCCTTGGCAAATGACATGCAATTCGTTGTGAAGAAAATAATTGATGTGAATACAATTATTACATCAAGTTTTTGGTCCGATATTTCGCAATTTGGCAAGCTAATAGTGCATCCAAACATCGTCAGGTTACACGGAGTCTGTCGATCTGAAAAGGCTGCATATTTGATTTACGAGTACATAGAAGGGAAAGAATTAAGTGAAGTTCTTCGGAATTTAAGCTGGGAGAGACGTCGAAAAGTTGCCATTGGGATTGCCAAAGCCCTTCGGTTCTTGCACTGTCATTGTTCCCCTAGTGTTGTCGCTGGTGACGTGTCACCGGACAAAGTGATCGTCGACGGAAAAAACGAGCCCCGCCTCAGATTGAGTGGTCCCGGTTTGGCTTATCGTACGGACTCCAAGAGCTTCATTTCTTCAGCCTACGTTGCCCCAGGTACATTATCAATGTCCCTCTCGTTACCTATATTATAATTTCTCTTGTACTTATTGTGTATTAGAAATATATTGGGGCGGAATTTATAAATTAGACTTAATTTTGCTTGTAATTATGTTTAGTCCATACTGTCATAATTATGAGACATTCGAAAAAGATTTTCCATGCAAAACATTCATTATTAGTCAACTTTAAATTATGATTTCGATCAACATGTTACAAATTTATTTTGGGTGCTAGCCTTTCTTTTATCAAAAAGTAAAGATTATTCTTCCCATTTAAAATAACAATTGGAATAATCTTGGTCTTTGTGCTACATTGCTGTTCTTTATGGCTGCAAATACTGCAAAATGGGCTAATAAAAAATATAACATTTGCCTTTGATTATATAATTTAAAGGTGCTAACTGCAGTCATGTTTCAAAAATTTTTGCATCGTAGAAACAAAAGAGAGCAAAGACATGACAGAAAAAGGTGACATATACGAATTTGGTCTCATCCTCATCGATTTGTTGACCGGCAAAAGTCCAGCCGATGCTGAATTTGGCGTGCACGAGAGCATAGTGGAGTGGGCTCGCTACTGCTACTCTGACTGTCATCTAGATACGTGGGTTGATCCGTTTATCAGAGGACACGTATCCGCCATTCAGAACGAGATCGTAGAGATCATGAACTTGGCACTCCATTGCACTGCGGGTGACCCCACAGCTCGTCCATGTGCCAGTGACGTTACCAGAACCCTAGAGTCTTGCTTCAGGATAAGCCCTTGTGTTTCAGGCTTAAAATTTTCTTCCCCTGTTTAGTTTTTCTGCTACATTTCTTTTTCTTTTTTTTTCCCCTCTTGTTTTCCTCTCATTAGTTTGGGTCTTTATTTTTTTTTTTCAAATATAAATTAAGGATGAGTGTTAGTTAAATGTTTTTGTCTGATGGTATGTTAAGTACATACTGCTATTGAGTGTAAAAATGTAGATACACTAAATGTCATAATATGAATTACAGTTTTTATTTATTTTTCCGCCCCCCTCTCAATGCTATAAATCGGCACACTTCATTCCTTTTTATAAACTACATAAAAGAACTGCATGATTAAAAAGCATAAGTTTCAAATGTTGTGTTGAAATTATTTTGTTCTCGTTGTATCCTGGTAAACATTTGTCGTTCAAATTTTAAAGCATCTGATAGTAGACGTTAAATTTGTTTTAAAGAAACTGTCTAGTGTCTACTAAAGGCCTTAGATTTTCTTCCATATTTCTGATTTGGTTTATGTTTTTATTATTGTTGTAACCTTTACTAATTCATGTTTTGTTAACTGATTCTGTTACTAATCAGATTTTTTTTACTTTTGCTTTTTTCTGTTCAGCTATATTACAATTTATTGTACTTATAATGCTGCATGTTAATTTCTAAAATTATTAAAAGAATAAATTAAAATTAGAAAATGTATTAACAAGTAAGAAGAGTACTGTTACATTTGCAAAATTAGGATCCGAATATGTGACAAAGAAAACTCACAAGAACTATTTAAAACATGGCAGTTTATAATATGTAATAAGCATATTATTACTTTAGAATTATATCCAAAATCTCAAGAAATAATTTCAAACTAACAACACATAATTCAAGGCATCGCTGCCAAATTTCATGACAGAAGTTGTAGATTTCAAATCATGTTACTTTAAATTAATCATAACAAAATATGAAGGAAAGTGAAGTTTATTCTCATTTATGTTGGTCATCATCTACACCACACCACGTAAGCTTAAGTTGACTAGCAATGCTTAAGTTGACTCGATTGTTAACTAGAAGTTCATGAACTTAATTTATATTTAAAAATTAATATAAAAAATTAAAGATTATCTAAATTTTATATATTTATCATAAAATCAATTCTTAATGATGCATATTTCTAACAATAAAAGCTTCGTTTCTTTCAATGACCAATGTACTTGCAAGAGTTTTTTTCTTTTTCTTTGTGCGTTGGACTTTAATTGTGAATTTTACCTTTTTCTATTGTACATAATATTATGAGTAATAACATATAAGTTTGTATACTTAATGAGGCTTCAACCAACGACTTCATTATTCTAATATTCTTTTGAAAAAAAAACAAAACAAAACTTCATAGTGTGTATTCAGATTTAAAAGGAATCTATCATGTTTTCTCTCTCTTATAATTTAATACTTGTATATGCAAAAGCATAATTTCCTTGTTATGCATGTACCCACGACCAAAACCAGAATATGCGTCGGTGGGAATCCTTAAACCAATTGAGTGGATATCTCACTGCTGAAAGAGTGTGCCCTCATAGTTGTGGCCGGCAAAGTGGAAATTAATAAACCCTTGCACGATTCCTCTTGCATGCAACAAGAATTCTTGTATTTTTTCAGAAAAGAGAAGGGAGAGGTTAATAGATTTGGTCCATTTAGATATTTTATGTAAGAAGATTTATGGGTGAAACAGAAATACAGTTAAATGAGATTGGAAGAAAAATAAAGAGTAAGCACAAATCTGAACACCAGAAATTACGTGGTTCGACTTATAGCCTACATCCACGAACAAAGACAGAAGGAAATAATTTTATTATACTGGAAAAATAATAACTTCTCTCTAATAATACAAGAGAATAATTATACTCTCTCTATAATTAGGAGAAAACTATTCTCACTTCCCAATACCCCGATTACAACCAATAACTCTCAAAATTCTCTCTAATACAAGAAGAAATGAATTTTTTGGGATGATGGAAATGATGGAATGGGCGCTCAATTTATAGCTACATTTTGGTTACTATACATTATTATTTTATTATTATTATTATTATTATTATTATTATATATAATATATATTTTGTTCAACACGGCACCGTGTGCCGTGTTGAATGGAGAGAATGGGGCACCGCATCTAGAAGGGCAGTGCCCTTTTCAAACTTTGACATTCTCCCACTTGGAGATTTGATCGAGAACCAATCAATCTCCACACCATCCTTTCTACTTTGCCATTGACATGTTGCTTACGTTTCTGCTAAGCCACACGAGTATCTACTCCATATAAACTTGTCAAAAATGATTGGCTTAGTCATAACATCTGCTAGGTTCTCCTTGGTATGGATTTTCTGTAAATCTACACTTCCATCTTCCACTACTTCTCGAACAAAGTGATCTTGTACCCTATATGTTTTGTCACGGAATGAAAGGTTGGATTCTTTGCAATATGCAAAGCACTCTGACTGTCACAAAACACATGAATTTTCTCTTGTTTGTGCCCGAGCTCCTTAAGTAGCCTTTGTATCCAAATAGCTTCCTTGCATGCTTGTGTAGCTGCCATGTATTACTGCATCTGTCGTAGATAAAGCCACAACGATCTGCGGTTTGAAACCCGACTACAACTCCTCCTGCAAGTGTAAACACATAGCCGATAGTGGATTTTCTTTTATCGAGGTCACTGCGAAATCCGAATCTACGTAGCCTCCGAAATTAAATTCGACCCTCCATAACATAATGCAACATCCGAGGTTCCTCCGATGTATCTTAGAATCCTCTTCACTATTTGCCAATGTTCTCCACCGAGATTTGCCATGTATCGACTAAGCTGCTCCCACTTGCTTGTGCAATGTACGGTCTTGTACGGATCATAGCGAACATCAAACTTCTCACTTGCTTGATGCATATGGTACTTCGAGACATCTCCTTCCTCTCTGCTTCATTGTTAGGACACATACTTGAGGATAACTTGAAATTAATAGGAAGTGGGGTAGAAATTGGCTTACAATCTTGCATGTTGAGCGTCGTGAGATTTTCTTCAAGTAATTCTTACGTGAAAGCCAAATCTTCCTGTTATTTACGTCTCGGTGAATTTGCATCCCTAGAATCTTGTTTCTTTGGTCCCAAGTCCTTCATTTCAAACTCCACTAGCCAACTGTGCCTTTAATTCTTAGACTTGATCTTTGTTGGGGCTGCGACCAACATGTCGATCCACATCTGATAGCAAAATGATAAAATCATTATCCTCGAATCTCTTGTAATAAGCACAATGGTGCTGAATTGAGTCCATTGTATCCAAGGCTCATGATGAATGAATCAAATCTCTTATACCAACACCTCGGCGCTTTGTTTGAGGCCAGTATAGAGATTTGTTCAATCTACGAAACCAAGTTCTCCTTGCTGTTTCGATGAAACCTTACGATTGGAGCATATAAATTTCTTCTTCAAGTTCTCCATGAAGAAATGCGGTTTTACATCTAATTGTTCTAGATGTAGGTCGAATGTAGCACACATCGTAAAGACTACTACGATTGTCGTGAGTCTAACTACTGGAGAAAAGATTTCATTGAAGTCAATACCTTCTTTACGAGCATATCCCTTTACCACCAATCTTGCACGATACTGCTCCACTTGATTATTGCCATCACGTTTGTTCTTGTAGACCCATTTGTTTCCAATGGCTTTTCTTCCATGTGGCGTTAGCACGAGTTCCATGTCTTATTTTTGTGTAGAGCTTCGATTTCTTCCTGCATTCTCTGTTGTCCACAAAGTAACATCTGAATTGTTTAAAGCTTCATGGAAAGTTGATGGCTCTCCATCCTCCGTTAAAAGACAATATGCAACATTGATCTACGTAACATACTACGAGTGCCGAGTTGGTGGTCGTCTCTCTCGAGTTGACCGAGCGAACTTACGGAGCCTCAAACTCGGCTGGTTCTTGTTCCTCGTGCTTCAGTGCTGCTTGAGAGGACTACGAATCTTCACGATTATTTTCTACATATCTAGGTGTAGTCTCGACTTTTCTTTCGTAGTACTTATCATCCCATCTTTCTTTTGCGGTTGATCTTTTACAAAGACAACATGTCTGCTGATGACAATCTTGTAGGCGATGGGATCCCATGAGGCGATACCCTTGACACCGTCGACGTACCCAAAAGATACACCTCCTAGATTTTGGATCTAGCTTTGTTCTTTCTTGGGCATTATACATTACATATCTGAGGACTTCAAATGCATGTAAATGAGAGTAATCAGTTGGCTTACTGTCCGCATCTCCATTGGCGTCTTCGACTCAATGGTCTGTTGATGGAGACCAGATTTATCACATATGAGGCGGTTTGGCTACTTCGACTCAAAAGAGTTAGGTAGACCGGCGAGTCTTCAACATAGCTCTTATCCTCTCTGTAAGAGTTACGTTCATCCAGCTCGCCACTCCAGTTTTGTTGAGGGTGTATGCCGCTATAAGCTGCCTCCGAATACCTTGCTTGCTACGATGTATGCAAGAAATGCACCATCTGTATACTCTCGCCATTATCCGTTCTTAAGCACTTGATCTTTTCCCGATTCAAGTTCAACCGCGCTTTGAATTCCTTGAATCTTGGAAACACATCGACTTTTCTTGATTGGATACACCTGACATCTCACGGAGTAATCATCGATAAAAGTAGCGAAGTACTTTGCACCTCCTTGGGATAAATCAGGTGATTCCCGAACATCGGAATGAACTAAGTTGAGAATGCATTTGCTTCAGCATGAGATCTGCTAAATTTCAATCTATCTTGCTTACTTATAACACAATGCTCACAAAAGGTAGACTTACTGGATTTGAGTCCGGAGCGGTAGTCGTTGAGAGAGAATCTTCGAACCTTGTTCGACATGTGGCCAAGTCCGAGATGCCACATCATTGTTGACTCTTCTCCATTTGACACGACACATGCATCGACTTCTCGTAGTGTTTCTCCTCGAAGCATGAATAGATTCATGCTTGATCTTTTACGCGCCCGTTAACACTAGCGCTCCTCCGACAATTTTAGCATCCCATTTTCAATATGGACTTTGCATCCAAGACTATCTATTTGTCCTAAAGACAATAGATTTTTCTTCGAACCTTTGACATATCGTACCTCTCGAATTGTGCTGACTGTACCGTCATACATTTTATTTTGGCGAGTACCAATACCAGCGATCTCAAGGCATGCTCATCGCCTATGTACTGCAGATCCTCCTGAGATTGGTTCGTATGTGTGGAACCATTCTCTCCAGGAGGTCATATGCCATGTTGCTCCCGAGTCTATAAGCCGGACGTCGACTAGCTAGCTTTACGCATACATAGCATTGCTTGCCTCGCTATAGAAATTTCGCCATCATCCGAAGTACTAGCCACACTGACCACGAGCATTTGATGACTCGGGTGCTTTATCTCTCTACTCTTCGATTGCTCCAACACTCTTTCTTCACATGCCCTTTATTGCCACAATTGTAGCATTTCACATTCTTCTTACTTCTGGATTTTGATCTACCATGATTGTAACTCCCACTGGGGCCACGTTCTGTTGATCTCCATCTCGTCACCAATAGTGCTTCTGCTTGCTGCGAACTTACATGTCTATCTTCCTTGGTCTTGCGCCTGCTTTCCTCGTTTAAGATGGAGGCTGCAACATCATCGAAAACTAGACTGTCCGTCGGGTTGTTGTTCATCAGATTGATGATGAGTTGATCATACGAATCTGGTAGACTTTGAAGTAGAAGCTCTGCACGTTCATTTTCCTCTATTTTGTGACCCGACGTTGTGAGTTGCGAAAATAGAGTCTTGAAGTGTTGATATGGTCGATTCTTGATGTAGATTCCAGTCATGCGAAGAGTATAGAGTCTCCTCTTTAAAAGATCTTGTTGTGCGTGACTTAGCCTCGTCATAACTTTGTGAGAGTATCCATATTTCCTTGATTGTCTTTTTCTCTCGCCACTTGGATAACACCTCATCCGCAAGTGCTAAGTGTAGATCGACAATTGCATTACCGTCTATTTCGTTCCACTTAGCATCATCGATTACCTCATGGGTCTTTCTCCGATTCTTTGCCAAGCAATTGTTTTTCTCAGGATAGCTTTTATCTTCATTTTCCTGACGAGAAATTGTTCCCATTGAACTTCTCGATCTTGTATTTTGCCGCCATTGCTTTCACCACGAACTAACTTAGTTAGGATCGGCTCTCACTGTTTCACGTGAATAGTAACTAGTATACGTGAATAGAGGCCGAGTATCGTGAACGATGAACCATATCGTGAACAATGACTCAGATTCAAAAATACAACCTCGCTCCGATACCACTTGTAAGGAGATTTATGGGTGAAAGCGAAACACGACTAAATGAGATTGGAAGAAAAATAAAGAGTAAGCACAAATCGAACATCAGAAATTACGTGGTTCGAACATATAGCCTACATCCACGGACAAAGCGAGAAGGAAATAATTTTATTATCTTGGAAAATAATAACTTCTCTACAATAATGAAGAGAATAATTATACTCTCTCATAATTAGGAGAAAACTATTCTCACTTCCAATACCCGATTACAACCAATAACTCTCAAAATTCTCTCTATACAGAAGAAATGAATTTTATGGGATGATGAAAATGAGGGAATGGTAGCTCGATTTATAAATTGCATTTTGGTTCTATGAATTATTATTTACTATTATTATTATTATTATTATTATTATTATTATTATTATTATTATTATATATATATATATATATATATATATATATATATATATATATATATATATATATATATATATATATATAATATATTTGTTCAACACGCAGTGTGCCGTGTTGAATGGAGAGAATGGGGCACCGCATTTAGAAGGGCGGTGCCCTTTTCAAACTTTGACATTCTACTAGGTCTACAATTCCGCCACATTCTTTTAAGCACTAATTGATTATTTTCTGATAATTCCTCTTATTTTATTTGTCGAATCTTATATCTCTACTTATATGAGATTCACTGAATTATTACAGATCTCATGTTATATGCTTATTGATATATAATATATGTTATTGAAATTTAATTACTATTATTAATTTATTATATTCAAGGCTCAAATCAAATTGAAGAGAATTTTGTCATATTTCCAATATATATTGTGACATTTCACACTGGTAGGGAAAAGATCCCTAGGGTGTTGATATTCACTGAGTAAAGCAAGCTTGAAGTATTTTATGGTCCTTAATTTTCGTAACTAATTACTAATTAGACACATTTTAGGTGAATGACATATTTGTGGGTTAAAAGTGGACGAGATCTACTTAAGTTAAATTATTATGTATATACTTTCGTGATATTATTGAAACTTTATAAAACTATTCTGTTAAAAATTTTTCATGATTTTTTTATTCTTTTTGTATAGAGTGGCCGACCCGTATATATTAGAATTTTGATTAGGGCAAAAGCACAGTTGTTATCTTTTCATATACCACTCATTTTGCATTAACAAGCACTATGCTCATTACAGTTTCCATGGCTGCTATGCTATCAATAACAAGAGCACATGGTTGAGCTTCTTCCTCACCATTTCTTTTTTCCCAGTACAATACTTATATAAGAACAGACCGTAGAACTGAATGGTCATAATCAATTACTTGAGTCAAACAGCTAGCCAACATGCTTCAATGGGACCACTTTTGTACTGTTTTCCTGAGGAATTATGATTTCGTTTGTCCCCGTTGTCGGTCACTCTTTTCAGTTGAATAAAAGTCCAAAAACTACTGTACAAATACAATCACAAAGCTGCATGTAAAAGCCCTAGCTTCGGCAGTAAAGAAACTTGCCTTTGTGCTTTTTTAGCTCCACATTTCAAGTGCGCTCTTGCCTTTTTCCTTCAAGCATAGTGGTTACTGTTTACCAGCCCAGGAGTTCAAATACACCATCTGTGCCAATTAAGAGTTAATTAACTTCAATGTCTAGCCAAACAAAATTTTTCGCTAAATGAATGCCCCCAATGCAACATAGCTGCTAAGACGAGCTTAGATTTTTAAGTAAAGTAATTCTTTAGCATGATAAGAAAATAAATTTGACCTCAAGGTCTTGTGCTCAAATCCTCTGAACACGAACTTAATTTTTACACGAAGTGGAACGAGCCACTGGGTATCTAGTCAACGTGACATGTCCGATTGAGCTTTACGCCTGGAGGGAAATGTTAAATTGAACTTATGTATCAAGTAGTTTCCCTTCAATAGGTTATGAGATCAAGTAATTCAGCCGCAACCCAATAATGGAATCACTTTCTAATCTCATTAAGAGCAATTAAATTAACATGGACACATGGTCTTGTTATATATTCAATTGATAGTGAGAAAAGACCAACTTAATTTAATACGACAATCCACTAATTAGGTCAAAAGAAGAAGAGTGCTACAGCCAGGGTTTGGCCACAATACAAACCTTTCTTGTGACCTACTTTTGGTTCTATGTTATAATGATGATGGTGCTAGGGTGTGGGTTTTTTTTTTTTTTTCCCATCCCATCCTTCTATTCTATTTAAGCAATGATGGCTGTGACAAGAACTCTTTTTCCTTTTGCGATATCAATCAGAACTCATTGAAGGGCTTTACATTGTTAGAAGATTCCATCAATAAAGATCAGTCTAAACATAAAAATATAAACTAGCTGATATTATAAGAAAGCAAAAAGAACAGCTAAGTTTTGCTGTCACAGATTTGATTTTTGATCAAAGTGCGCTAGCTCTTTCATCTTAAAAGCCTCAAGATATCAATTATAGTCTCCTTGGAGACCATGCAAAAGCCTCTTTGGCTTCTCCTCTATCTCTTCAAAAAGCTCCTTTTTTTGTCCACTATTTTAATTTTAATTTTTTTTTTGTTAGAATTAAATGCTCTTTGATTCAAAGGAGTAAAAGTAAGTTGCTAATACCCTTAGTCTTTCAAAAATTTTCTGCTTTTAAACTCACTTTGTAGATCACATAACAAACATTTTTCGGGTCTGTTTCTATGATTAAAGACAAAGCTGATCTTGTTTTTGAATTTTAATGTATTAATTACAATAATTGGATACACGTGCGTTCCATTTGACATTGCATCAACAACCCACTTAACACAATCTATGGAGTTAATTTGATGAGGAGAAATTGAGTGGGCAGATTATGCTGGTTGACTGAGGAGTTAAAAATTCTTAAAATACTATTATTATTCAAAAGATGAATGCTTTATTTCTGATATAGCCAGTCAGTTGCAAGATTTCATATAATCCTATCTTCGGAATTTTAAAATCGATTAAAGTGGTTTTTCAATTTATTCAAAGAGAAATAAATAAAATTTCAATTTTTAATTCCTCTTTCTTTCTTTCTTTCTTTCTCTTTTTTTTCCCCCTTCTTTGATGAAATGTACATGGATTGAGCTATTAATATAATAGCATCAACATATCCAATTGGCTAAAAAGGGCTTCCTGGAAGACTCTGGGCCAGCTTCTTTTCACTGATAAAAAATATTTCGACACATGTACATATTTTTTCTTTTTCAGAGACTATATAAATTTGATGACATACAAGAAGTGTAATGAGAATTGTTAATTGTACTGATGCAGATGATTTACTGTCACCATAAACGACAATCCACTGAAGGAGTTTGATGTTATGATGTGGATTTTATTCGAATAATTAGCTGAAATAGGCTCTTCATAGACACAATTAAAATTATGAGAAAAATGATAAATGAACAAATTAAAAATGGGGACAAAAACCTATAGAATAATAAAGACAGAGAAATGATTAAGTGGGATTTTGGAGTCTTGAGAGAAAACGATTGGTAGAAGATGAGTGCTGCAATTGAAACATCTTTTTCAACTCATTATCTTAAAAGTGACTCAAGATTGAAAAACAATAACAAGAGGTAGTGATATCATATCACATGACGCTCCACTAAGTATGATAGTCCCACACGGAATTCGGATCTGGAGAACTTCTACTGCATCCTTATTTACACGTGTCAAGCATAGAACTGGTCAAGTTTAGGAAGATCTTAATGATCAGATGTACTTGATCATCATGCAACATTAATCAATCAAGTCTAAGAAGTGTAAGGTTATGGAATATTTGTCATTTATAAGATTTGAGTGCTTCGTGCGTTGGTGGGTTAAGTTGAAAAACCCATGCAATTCTTACGAGTGGTGAGCCCTTGCTGTCCTCCAATTTGGTTACGTTGGAGAAGTCATTCTCTGACATGAAGCAAGAATCAATGGAAGTTGGACACCATTCAATTTGGTGGGGTGAATTTTTCTTATTCGATTATACTCTCAAGAAGCTTTACTAATTTACTTTTGAAAACTTTGTTAGTACGCTTACTGCTTGAACTCTAATATGTTCTTATTGGATGAGAGAAAGGCTGATTTAGAATCTTTGGCAACATTATTTAACCAACAATGCCTATCAGTATCACTCCCTTTCATCGAAAATTTTTCTATTGATCTGCGCATTATGTGCGCGCGTGTGTGTGTGTATCAAATGTATTTATATATATATATCAAATGTTTTTTTATTCATCAGTCCATTTAGCATTGAATTGCAGCATTTCTATGAAAACACATATACAGTCACAAATGGGATTATAAAACCGGACAATACAGTAAAGTGTGCAGTCACTTGGCTTGTTCGCTGACATAGGGAGCTCGAGGTTGGCTGCTGAAGAAGAGATCAACATTTTATTTATTGGGAAGAAATTAAAAGACACACAAACATTAAAGGTTAATTCTAACGGATGATTAGATTTTTATCATTTCAGAAATAAACATCTGGACCTTCTTCCATTAGTGAGCTCTGTTTATTTAAATAAAGATAAGAAATTAATGAACTATGATGTACGCCAAAATTTATCTACTAATTAAAATGTACACAATATAAATATATTAAAATATACATTAAGTTTATCGCACCATAATGCTTCCATCAAAATGCACAAAATTTTATAAGCACAATGCGCCTGAATGTTACATGTATTAAATGGTGAAAGTTTTAAATTTTGAAAGATCAGAATCTAATTATAACATTTATTATAACATTTCGGAGTGTAGGTATCCTTTTCTCTTATATTGGAATAGCGGACTTGTATGATATTAACATTAAATAAGGACTAAAATGAAGCATAAAGGATATTCAAAATAGGCAAGTGGCCCACCCCACGTTTCGATCCAAACAATTGTCCCCCACAGGATAAAGGTCTCACAGTTTGTTTACAGGAGCCCGGAATCGACAACATACAAGCTTTGATTAATTGATTGACCTCTAAGATTAGATAGTGCAAAGGGAATGTTTGGTGATTATATTTTAAAAACAAATAAAGAGAAAAACAGATAAGAGGGAATAAAATTATAAAAAGTAGAGGCAAAAGCAGAAGCATAGGGATTGATAATAAAGGATAAAGCAAAACCAAAATTGTGGTCACTGTTGCCATATGCATTTGGTGCTTGCTGCTGCATTTTCATGAAACTATTTAAGGCATTACAATAATGTTTTCCACAGAAAAAGGACTAAAAAAAAGATTGTTCTACTCTAAACCTGCATCTAGATTCAAGGTTTTGACCGAAGTTCCTTCTGTCTTTCAGACGAATGACCAGTTGATGAACATGAAGCAAATGCAGTGAGCATTCTCTTCTTCATTCAACACTTTCCAAGCCACTGCTCTTTCATAAGAGATTGGCCTTCCCATGCTTGACAAACAAATACCACTTTGAAGACACATAAAGCCCTGCCACAACGAAGAAAACAAAATGCATCCCCGGGTTAAAATAAATTGATAATAATAAAGAAATTGAACCCATGATGTAAGCAAGCTGTTTCCCCTACTTCCTTATTCAGTTGCTATTATAGCCCCCCACTTTCCAAATGTGTCTCCAAAAGTTACATGTATGGCCCCATCGTTACACTAAAATCTAATGAATATGAATCTTTACATGCTTAGCTTCTGATAGTTAGATGATATGCATGAGGTTACTACTGACAGTCACTATACCTGTTGCATTATTTGTGGGAACTCAGAGCACAAGGTCTTTCTTCCACTGTCATCAAAAATCTTTTCCAGAGTTATATCTTGAAGTGCAACCAAAGTTGTCTCAAGCATGTCAAGTCCTGCCTGATTTGCAAAGGTGAAAACTGGCAAAGCCTGTACCAAATATCAAGTTGTGTTACAACTGTCTTACGCATCAAGAACCTCTTGTCAGATAAGCAAATGGGAAATAAAACTCAAACAAATACCTTTAGAGAGCAGCACAAAACCGCATCAGAGTGATGCCAAATTGTTTTGAGAATGGATTCATTTCCTTCACATTTAAGTAGTTCTGCTCCTAGATAGCACCTGTAAAGAAATTCAACAATCATATACATGTCTTTTAAAGTAAATTAGAAATTTAAAAGAACGAACGATAGAAACTAATCCTTATAACAAGCATCCTGTTCAAATTTGTTTTCTGGATAAGAATGTTCATTAACAAGCTCTAACTTTCCTTTTATATTGCCCTGTCTTTTGTACTAAATGCATGAAAAAGGAAATTAGATACACACCGATAGCTTTGGCAGATCCAACGAGCAAGTGTGTGCGCTTCAGGAGAACCAGGAGGAGGTCGAAGTCCAGCATTAGAGCCAAATCGAGAAGGGGAGAGGGCCAATGCCACTCTCTGGACAGAGGCTATAATACTACGGACATACTGCCTAGCCATTGACGCTACATTTTCTTGAAGGTGCATCTCAAATGCAAATTGAAATGCTATTGTAATCACAGATTTTGTGCTGCCACATTGAGTGGAACAGTCACCAGATGCTTTATTTCCAGCTGGTCCAACTTCAAGAGCCGAGGCAAGATCGAGAGTGCGGTTTGGACTAGGGGCATCCTGCAGTGAATTTGAATACAAAATTTAGTCCGCATTAAACAAAAACTAGAATTAATTAAATCACATATAATAATTACCTTCCCAGAGTCCAGAGGAATAATGCGGAAACCAGAAGGAATAATTGGTGCATCATCAGAAAACGAGGCATCGATGGGAGCAAAGACCAGTTCAGCACAGTTGCCTACAGCATTCTCATCCACTCCACTACAAAGCTGAAAAACAATAACCATGTGCAATTATATATAACAATTGGACAAAATTTTGAAGTATGCAGTCACTTAACTAAAAACTAAGCATAATTTTGAACAGAGAGGCCTGGACTAATCCATCTGTTTAGCAATTTAACTTCTTAATTTCAACTATTTGTAACAATGAACGGCCAAAAGCAAAGATTTGATATAACCCAACGCCTCATCAGGAAAGGGAAAACAGAACAAAAATAACACTTACTTGCAGGAGGAAGATATCACTTGGCATTATCATGTCCTCCCGATAGTGGGCCATATTTTCAAGCTTAATGACCTCAAGAAACTGTAATGAGAAATTTGATTTTATCAGATGTTGAATGACACAGCTCTAGATAACTTCAAATTGAAAGGACATCTTCAACAAGGCCAATGCTATAAAAAGCTTAATGTCTAAACCAATCAAGTTTCACAATTACTTGCCTCTTCATGTTCGATTGTGTGAGCCAGTGGAAGAATAACCTGACCCCCAAAATTTCCAGCTCGAGGTACCGGTAAGCTGCAGGGACCAGCTTTAACAGCAGCAGCTGAGTAAGCATCAATACTGCTGTCTGCCCACTCTGACCGGTGTTCTCGTAAGAATCTGAGAAGTATTGCTGGAGGCACGTCCTAAAAAAATTGAAAGATATTTGCAATGATGAGAATAGAGATATTTTGGTTTTCTTAACTTGGCAAAGGAAGATAATTACATAAAGAAGCAACAGTTATGGTTACTTATTTGACATTGTGAAGACTCCATCCTAAAGTACAAAAGAGGATTGAATATCAGCCCTACTTATTCGAAGCAAACGATTATCTTTCTTTCACCAAGTAAATAAATAACACTAAAACATTACCTGTAATAACATGGATGCTTTGGCACACAGCACTGCATTGCTCATAGATGGAAATCCATTCACATAAGAAAATTGTACACCCATCATCTTGCTAGGAGATGAGTTAACATGAACAGTAACATCATCAATGCCGTCACTTTCCAACATAGACCATCCCTCATCAGTGAACCCGTTAAGAGCTTCATTAAAGCCCCTGCAAATAGAATCTGTCAGATGCTGTTTATCAACAATCAACCTATTCTACGAAGAATATGAATTATCAAACCGCATACCTGCTCAATCTCTGACTAAGAGCACGTAGAGCTGCAGGCCTTCTCCCCCAACCAGTGACACTTGGCTGAGAAACTTCTTGAGAAATCTGCCTCAGATGGCGTAAAGCCTGCATTAAATGTCAATGTTATATTGGAACATGAGACGTTCGGAGTCAATAAGTTCTCATACACACTTTTCTCCAACATTTAGGAGAAGCTAGTCAAAGAAATCATTCTGGCAATGAAAATAAAAGAGTGAGAGATTATTTCTCCAAAAGAGTTGCCTTAAAGGATTGCCTTACCGCCATTGTTGTCTTCTGAGCAATCAATGTTGATGACTCATAAAGTGGGCGCAAAACTTCAGGGACGCTCCAAGGCTACATTTAATTAAGCATTACAAGTTAAAATCAGTTCATTTGGCAAAGAAGAAAATGTATATGTTTCAGAGAACAAAACAAAGCAATTCACACACCTCTAAATCCATATGATCAACTATATGAATGATGGAACCGCCCCCTTCACAAGGTCTAATCAGATACCCACTAGGCAGCATTTCTGCCCGCACAAAATGCGGTGCCTGAGGCATACTCGGACCATTCTGTGTGTTGTTAAGTGATCTTTCACAGACCTAATATTATAAATAAACAGTTACACATTACTTCACCATTAAAAATTTCCTCAGTGTGACAAACAGCAAAGGATGTTCATATTTATTAGTACTTGCATAAGCTAATTCAGGAGTCACATACCACAAGACTACCATCCTCCAAAACAGAGGTGTAGCGCAACAACCAGAAGTCACGAGCTGCAGCCAAGGTTGTTGGCGCGTAGAGCTAACCAAGGCAATGAACAACAAAATTATGTAAATACCTCAAACAACTCCAAACTGATACTAAACTAGAACAAAAAACATCAGAGCTATTCAGCACCTACCTGCATGTATAGCAGCTCAATAGTTCCACTGCTTCCAGTGGGCAGCACATTTACAACCTCCACAGATCGACAATCACGATACCATGATGGCCGGTCTTTGAGGATTTCGGCGACCTGTAGATAAAATTATCAAATTAATTCTTTCCTGAAAGCTAAAAGTTTTCAGTTAATTCTTGCCTCAACCAAGAACATAGCACCCAAGGCAGGGGACTTACTCTTGTAGGATCTAGACCCACAAGGCCACACGCGCGTGCTGCCACACCAGTGCAACCATGAGAAATCGCAACGATTCCAATGGAATCCGGACCAGGCTGTACAGATAAAAAGAGAGATTACATCTGCTAATCTTGAGTCTGAAACCACTGGTTATCAAACCAATTATAATCTTTGATTAATTAACATCTGAATCCCTAAGGAATATTACAAGATTATAAGATTATTAAGTATTGTGTGATCATATGCCTGGGGACAAGATCATGTTGTTTTGCATCTTATTGTTCACGATTAAAAAGTGAAATTTCATGTGATATTAGGAATTATATTTTTTTTCTTTGGTCTGAATACAAAACAAACTCCATCAATTTGGTAATATATAGCAATAAAATACGAAGGCATGGAATCATCCAAATTAGATTTGCCCACATCAAGATAAGAAGAAACGATTGATCAAGGAATGAAAAGGAAATTAATATCAGCAAAAAATATATCATCAGATCGGATAAGAGAGTACAGACATATTGATATGATGTGATTTGGATGTTGCTTAGAAGTCTAGCAATGGTTTCAGTGGTTTATTAAATTTTCAAGAAAATGACAACAAAGAATAATGGCGCTAGTGTAAGATTTGGAGTGTGAAAAAGAGAGGAGAGCGCTGAGGCACTAACCTTCATCCCAGGCATTTGGACCCACTCCACAGCAGTTCCAGTGGCCTTTGAAAGAAACTCCGTTAAAGTCTCCTCTGCAATCGACAAAAGTCTACAAAGATAACACACAAGTTAATTACAATCTCATAATAATAATAATAATAATTAGAGAGACTAATTAAAGAAACAAATTTAAAATTTCACTAACCCTGCAGGGCTAGCATCCCTTGGTGGATGCTGCTGCTGAGGAGTCAAATGGTGCTGACCACTCGTCACCACTGATTCACAACTTGTGTCTGTGGTGGCTAGCGTCGCGGCCTGCAAATTAAATTCAGCCATAATCAGAATCCATAATCCATACATAACGTCGAACAACAGGCATGTGATGTGATAATTAAAAAAATGGTTAATTTACTAATTTTTTGCGGGGCTTACTTACATTTTGTGTCTGTTGGCGGAAAAAAGTGTTCTCATACACCAGCTGTGACACTTGCTTTTGCAGCCGATCATTTTCCTCCATCAACAGCTTGTTCATGGCCGTCAGCTTTCTGTTCACAGCTTGAAGGCGAGACGCCTCTTTCCTTTGCTTCTCTCTACACCTGAAACAAGAAAGCGTTGAGCATGCATATGCATGTATGTACAAGAAATGATCCAAAAAAAAAAACAGAGAGAAAGGATTTGATGATTGGTTATTAATATACAAATACATACCTTCTGTTTTGGAACCAAACTTTGATCTGCTTAGGTTCAATGTTAGAGAGAATAGGACACTCTCGGATGAGCTGCTGGCGGCGCATAGAGCTTGGTTTTGGACACTCATGGTACAATCTTTCAAGCGCTTCAACTTGTTCGGGTGTGTATCGAACGTACTTCCCGTTGTCCATTATCATCTTGTGCCCGTTGCTGTCCCTGCTGCCCCCCGAGCTCACCGCCATCATGATCTCTTTAAAATTTCACAATTTTTTTTATTATTATTTTTCATTAATATATAACCGTCCATGCAATTACATGCTGCTGCAACTCTTATATATATATATATATATATATATATATAAACAAAAGAATTATTACCGTAATTCCTTGAACCTTCAAGATGATCCGATCGATAACAGCTCTGTGACTGCTGCTGCTTCAAACAAGGAAAGCTAATAAGAAGATGGTGGTGGTGTTATATGAGCCATTCACGTTACATGTACAGGAACAAGACACAGTTAAAAGAAAGACCGTGGAGTTATGTGTTTGTGTTGTGTTCTTCACTTCTTGTAAATGAAACAATGAATACGCGAATATAAGCAGGGGGAAAAAAAATGAGATTTGTTTTTAATATTAGAGAAAGATGATGATTCGACGTTTTATTTTTTTTAATTAATATTTTTTTTTTTTAACTTTGATAAAAAGGCGAGAATCCCCTTAATACCAGACAGCGGAATATGTTACCGACCATATCCCGTTTTGTTTTCACATCATTCTTTTTCTTTTTTTATTTTTTTTTTAATTTTCCACTTTTGCTGTTGCTTTTGCTGCCACTGTTTTTAGTTTTTGTTTTTTCTGTTTTGCTTTCTTGCACTCCTGGTTTTGGCTACTTTCCAACTTTAATACCCCTCTCTCGCTTTCCTGTCTGTGCCACTGTGATGTCAAAATTCTGTAATCCCATCTGTGAATGATGAATCCACACTCTCACTTAAAGCGCGTGGGTCGTCATATTTGAAAACGCATGCTTAGCAGCTTAGCTGGCGAAAATACCCTCTCTCACCTTGCTCGCTCATTTTCCTTCTTTACAATGGGTGATTATTTATTTAATAATACTTCGTTTTCTTTCTCCCCTTTCTTTTCCCTTTTCTTTTTTTTTTTTTTTCTTTTAATGCAACTACCATATAGATTATCAAAATTCTTCTTTGATGATCTAAATCTCAGCCATTCATTGCAAAAATGGGTTTATACTAAATACTAGTGAATTTATAATTTAATATTCAAACTGAAATTCTCGACGGCTACTGTGAGTATCGAAGAATTTGGCTATTCTTTCAAATATATGTGACGCAAGGAAATTAAATCGAGTTGTAAAGTTTGGAATGGGTATATTATTAAGAAGATATGTGTATTGGGTGAATGGGAAATGTGAGACCCAATTAAAATCTTTGAATAATAAAGAAGAGGGCGATATCAAAGATGGGTCACGGGGAGAGGACAAAATTATGAGTGTATTTGCATGCGGCCTCGATTTCTCTACTCAATTCTACTCTCATGCATCGCCACCACCTTTCCTCTTTTTATCAACATATCCTCTCTCTTCCTCTTTGTTGGTACATTACCTAAACGACATGCATATACATATACACATTAGTATTCTTCAAATTTGGTCACCCTACGTTATTTCAAACTAAATATAAACGTTATGTAGTCATATGATATCATTTTGTACGTATCAGTATCATAGGACCAAACTACATAAAATTTTCGAACTCATTTTTTCATGATTAACATATTATCTTAGTACCAATTCAAAGGCAAAATAACGGGAGGTCTTTATAATGGCAGTCATATGATCATTTCAAAGTTTCAGTATTGTATGATGTATCAACTTCGATTTGGAAATTTAGCAGAGTTTACTTGAGCTTTGGTGACAAACCGTTGTTTGATGAAGCTAATTATTGTGTTCACGGTTGCTGACTAGTGGAGCTTGTGATGCAATCTATCTCAAAAAGAGTTCCTTAAACTTTACAACATTTATTTCAACAATTTTATTAATTTAAAGTTAGAATTTAGAAAGTAAGATTAGGAGAACGAAAGTCATAAAGAGAAGCCTATTAGTTGTAGCATCAAGAGAAAATATTGTGTAGAGAACACAATAATATCCCTAGTTACATGATAATATCTCCATTTATTTTTGTGTGTGAGAAGGGGTTTAGAGATTTTTATTTGTATATTTGGAAGTTGATTTAGGCAGTTATCAAACCAAATATACACGCATGCTAAATCTCATCCACCCTATTTGATCGATAAAAATTTTTCTTCTGCATATTTATAAAAGATTTGTCCAAATTATGAGTTTAAATATCCCAAATATATATATCATATCTGATATTGTATTTGGGAAAAGATCTATTTTCCTTATATTCAGTTGTATATTTGATTTATCATAGATCCAAATATTCAGGCTATAGCTAATATTGGAGGTTGCGCAAATTTCTTATTATAATATTATTATATTTAATGAGGGTGTTTTAATTTTATCGGACACATGTTGAATATATACATAAATTAAAATCATTTTGTATCTCAAGGTATAGTTTAATATTTTGTAATAATAACAAAACGAAACTTATTTTTTTATTTCCTATAAAAATCAAATCAAAATATATTAATTTATATTCATAGTTTGTTCTATGCTTACTTTATTATTATTGGGTGACCCATTTGAATGGGTCGAAATATTTTTAGAAATTGCGTATAATGGATTAGTAAACACACGTTACAAGAGCACTACGAATTCTTTTAGGACCTTTGGTAAAATTGAGAAACAAGATTTTCTAATGTAAGATTTCTTTTCGAAGACTGAGTAATAAGAACGAGTCAATTCGATTCACCCAAATTTTCAAGTCAATGAAGGTCATCAACTAGCACCATTTCCTCAAAATCGGCTACTATCAAAGACAAAACTTTGTAGTCTATTTCCATAAACAATTAGTTAAAACTAATTATTCAAATAATGGCAGACCAACCTAAGTGGTGTTTGATTCTTCGTTCCGCATCCAAAGATTAGTCATTCATCCTCTTTCAAAGATAATTTTCTTTTTTATTTAATATAAAACCCTACATTTAACAATTGATATATCGATTAGCCTCATGTCATGCTCATGCCACTGCCCACTCTTTTTATTTTCACCTTTTTTCATAGGCTTGTTTGGTTGCTCTGGTCTTATAAGAGATTAACATCACATTACGAGTCTTAATCAAACAACTAAGAGATAAGGCGGCATGATTTAACCTAAAAGAAGAAATGTGTTTTTTTATGTTTAAATTATTATTTTTTAAAAATTTTTTTATTGGAGATTAATATGTCAACGGCTGTGCAAATCAGAATGGGGCTGGAAAAAGTGCTAACACACCCCGCCACTCGCGCTTGTTGCATAGAAAACGGTGCCACCAACAAGGTTATGGCGTTTTAGTAATATTATTTTTAGCCGTTCCGGCCTGTGACATACTGACAGCTGTCCATCCCCGTTTGTTACGTGTGATTGACGCAGCAGACCATATCTGGGGCTGGTCCACACGTGTGGCCCCACCCGTGTGGCCACCGTACGCGTGAAGGCTCTTTTCGTTTACTTTACAACGTGCTCTTCACCAGCCACCCAGGCGTCCCATATTTTTCATTTTTTGCGGTTTTTTTTTTTTTTTAGGGGGGAAAAAAAATCCATAATGTTTTTTTCTTTTTCTTTTTCTTTTTCTCTTTCCTTTTTTTTTTTTTTGGTTTTCACCACGCGCCGTTGTTATTACTGGGGAATTTGTCAACGGCTAGAAATGTGAATTTCAATCCCAGTCCAATATTTTGATTGGTTTATATCCACAAGAAACGTAAATAATACGTCTGTTTCTCGACATTGCATACATTCAAATCGATAAAGATTTAAAACGAATAGAGGGATATTATGCAAAGAAAATATGTTACATAAAATCAATAGGAACAATGTTATTATTGTCTACTTATTTATTAGTTTTTGTCTTAGCTAGATCAATAATATAACAGTCAATCAAGGAATAATTAATGTATTATCATGCAACATATTCTTGCATCATTTGTTAAACGCTACAAATTACAAAATGAGAATCATAATAATTAAAATATGTTGCAGGCACAAATGTTTGTACGAAATCTCATGAAATAAAAAAAAAAAGATGATAATTGAGATTAATTTAAAGAAATTTAGACCTCTAAAACAAATATTTCATTATGAATTAGGAATATATAATACAAAATAGTACAGTTGAAACATATTTATGATATAGTTTGAGATCTTAAAATTCAGAAAAATTCGAAAAAATTATTAAACCATACAGTTTAATAGACTTAAAACTTAAAGAACATAAATTGCGTCGTTTATGCGTGCATTTTTTCATATTTTCTTTCACTTTAAAATTTTAAATTAGAATATTTCTAAATTCAACTATACCTCCTAAAAATAAGCAATTAAGTAACCATAATCCCCACAAACTAAATCACAAATAGCTAACCCACTAATAGATCATATTTTATACCATTTAAATAAAATAACGAATAGAAATCAAATTAAAATAAGTAATGGTCGTATGAAGATACAAATCGAGTATCGTGTTTTCAATAAGAAGGTTACGTTTCCATATATGAAGTTTCAATTGAATCTTTGCATAAACGTGCCATTGAGATGTTGGGCTTTATGGTATCTTGTTTATATTCTAATGGTTGGTCGAAGTAAGTGAATCCTCACTTTCAATTCCTTTCTTCGCAATTTATGAAATGCTACTATTCTAAGGTGTTAATTGTCATAGAAAAAATTCGCTACGTTATCAAAATCACCCACTCGCTATCCTCTTTCTTATCTCTCTTCAATCACTAACTAGCCTAGCTCTTTTTAATCTACCAAATAGATTATGCACTATCTAGAGAATTCAAAAGGCATTGATTAACCAATGAATATTAACAAAATTATCATTAATAAATTATATGTTATATAAAAAAACGACGTGATAGGTGACACGGTCTTGTCATTATTTGTATATCATCTTATTCTTCTTCTTCTTCTTCTTTTTGTTTTTGTTTCTGTCAATCGTTAGAGTTCATTCGTTGATTAGTATTCAAAATAGATAAAAAGTATTATTTAACTTAAAAGTTAATTTTTCCACTTAATAACATTAACAATGTGATACCGTATCATGTTATTAAAAAAAAGAGAAACTTGAAAATAATTAAAAGCACGTAGATTAGTTGACATGGAATTGTTCTACCTTAACCAACTCAATGTGATATTTAAAAATATAATGTGATATTCGAATATCAGATAGTTTAATATATCAAAAAAATGAGAAAAAAAAGGGGAAAATTTAGTAGAATATATTAGAAAAAGTAGAACCATATACATATCAATTTATTGCATTAATAAATATAAAAAAAATTAAAAATAAAAATTGGTTTTCGAAAGAGAATTACAAAGAAAGCGAGTACAAGAATTCGATGTACGTAGGATGAGTGGTACGTAAAAGGCTAGCACAAAGCGAAAGGGGACCACTAACGTGTTTCGCAATAGCACACAAAGCATGGGTACAAGGGACTGGAGACCCAGTAGAAAGAGAACGCGTGTCACACCATCTTTCGGCGTGACGGAATTACAGACATTCTCACCTCGAATAGGAGGAAAAGCGTGGCTTCGTGTTTCGTCAACGTAACTAACGGACTTCTAACACTCTCCTTCTCCTTTGCAATTGTGTCCTCTTTTTGTCTCTTCATTTTAAGTGTTTCGACTGCAAATTTTTTGCCTTTAGGGATACCGATGCCCTGCTGTAATCACACGTTTTGTCCTTTCTTTCTTTTACTCAGCACTACTTGCTTAGTGTACTACACCATATCCACTTGCATTCATCCCTCACGTTAAGTCCGAAGCAGAGCAAGTGTTATATCCACTAGATTTCTTTGTTACTTTATAAAATAAGAAGTGGACAACTTCTGAAAATTAAACCCTATTTTTGAGCTATTTCCATAACATTTTGTGTTCTTTTAAAAGAATATTATATGCATTAAAACAGAAAGCTCCTTGTTATATTTAACAATACATGCATGACTATGGTGTTAGTGATGATGAGATTTTAGAAATAATTATTTTTTTTTTTCTGGATTAAAATACTTGCAAACGCTCTTGAACTGAAGAGGGCAAAAAAAAAAAAAAAAGGTGTGAAGATGCCCGTCATGATTAGAAGTGATTGATGATTGAAAGCAACTCCACAAGAAACGAATTCTTATTTGGCCATGTTGCATAACGTTATTCACGGTAGGGAAGAGTATCTGTTAATTAAATTTCTAATTCTGTGCGCACAAATCTGCGTGTACAAGCTATACATCTGAAGCTTTGTGTACAAGCATTACATGCATGCTCCCTAGAATTAAAAAAGCCACGCGAAGCACAAGTAAATGGGAGCGAGCAATCTGTCAGTGGGGACGGCCTCCGCGTGGGCCGACATCAATATGGTGGGCCCCACTATGCGGCGGGTAAATAGGGGCTGCGGGCCTCCCTCATTGGCCCGCTACTGCTAGGTCGATTAGATGATGAAATTGCAGCCATCTTTCTTTTTTTTTTTTTTTTTTTAATTTTCATTTTAAAAAATAAATATAATAATATAAAGTATTCTAACATTTAAATTCTAACTTAAATCTTAATATATATATATATCACTAATTATTAAATGATTAATTTTATAATTTATAAAATTATTTAATTATTTTAATAAATAAATATCATATTAATTAAAATTTAGATATTAAAATGTTTGTATTGCTCAAATATATAAAAATAATAATATTTTAATCACAGCATTATCATTTTATAAAAATAAAAATGTCACTATAAATAAAAATATAATTTATGATATATTAAAGTTTATATATAGAAATATTTTCATATATATATATATGGAAAAGCTAAATATTCAACGGCGGCCGCAAATCTCGGTGTTATAGTCCATCAGCCAGCCCTGACAGTGATTGTGTTTACGCGCTTCGTCTACAGAGTTGGTAGATATTTGGATGACGTAATAATATAGGATCCCCACCCTAACTTTTTAATTTTTCTCAAATAATGTTAAAACTTATGCATGTGTATCAAATATTTCCTTGAGCTCTTGAAAAAAGACCAAAACTCACACATCCCGGCGACCGTCACAGTATAGGTAATGTAACCTTCACGCCAAAAGCGTTTTAGTTATTTTAATATGAATTAAGGTCCTTCAAAAGCCTTCTCCCTCTACATGTGAGCACTAATTTGTTGATATATGTGATTAGTTAGCGGAGATATTCTATAAAATATCTCTTATATGCATTATTTTCTCATAGTTCATTAAAAAGTCTGATGAAATTGTTCTTAGTGTTTGTCATATATTGGTGATGTATTCTTGGTAAAATAATGATTGCATGTATGAGACAAAAAAAAAAAAGACTTTAGAACCTATTGACTCAAATGAAAAAAACCATAACCTTACTTGAGAATCATAAAAAGTTGAGGACCGGATGTTTCTTACCCACAATAATAGGCTGGACAATTATACACTCGGATATGTTGGGCCAAAATCATTGCATGTCAGCCCAAATCGTACAACATTAGCCTAAGCTGTAAGCAAACAATGATTGCGTGGACCATTCCAAGTGAAAACCAGAATAATTTTGTCGAGTTGTTTAAAATTTTCTACGTGCAATGAAATGGAAGAAGAAGACGACAGTAAGGGTGACACTCTCGATCTGAAAGTAGTCCAATGGGTTAAACGTGAGAAACCTGATCTAGGCTGAAACGTTTTGTTCAAAGAGTTTTAACTACTTGAACAAAACGTACAATTTCTACAACTTTAGATATATTTGAGATTGAAGTGCTATACCTTTTAAACTACAACTGCTGTAAAAAAAAATTATAATTATAAAATAAAAATTAATAATATGTAATAAATATAATTTTTAAATAACAATTCTAACAAAATTATTAAAAATATAATAAATTTTACATCATACAAGTGAAAAATCATATTAACATAACTAATATAGCTTAAAAGCTACAATAATTAGTGTTTACCAAACACTTTAGTACTGCAGCTTAAAAACTATCGTTATCCAGCCTTAATCCCAAACATACCCTTTGACCAAGAATTTCTGAGGCTGCGATTGCGCATTGCCAAGAGTTGTTCATGGCTGTTTCTGTTTCAGAAAAAAAGAAAGTCCACGAGTTGGGTAAATGAGATGGAATCCTATGCTAGCAAAAATACAAATTCAATCAACTTTGATTGTTCCTCTACTCCTCTTTCGAGTTCTTTGGTCAGAACTCGTTAGGGAAGCAGATGTACATAAAAATAGTATGCTAAATTCGACATTCTACATGCTTCCAACTTAAAGCATGTCTTGTAGAAACAATCCACATTCGAGGAATTCCTTGAAACGTGCAAAATCAAACTTGATGAAATTTCCATGCCATGTCCTTGTCTTTATTACCTGATGTCTAATCACAAAAATTTCAAAATGAAATCACCTCCTTTACAACTCAAGAACTGTAACACAAAAACAGGCAAAGAAAAAGCACGTGATCTAAATCTGCTACCTAGTAGGCATATACATATTCAATGAGAAGCCGATCAAGCTGAAAATGATGGGCAAGAAGTTTCTGCAATACATACAATATAGGAATCAATGTTAAGATCTGGAGGTAAAACTAGAGAATCAGCTGAATCAATTGAAGTATAACTCAAAATATCAAGTTCAGGTTATTAAGCCAGGGAAGTTGGATATTTCCTCTTATCATTATTTTGGATCTCAGAAAGAATAAAGGAAACCAAACTGAATAAATAGTTTCTTAACAAAGTAGCCAATTTCCCAAGCACTGTCACAATTTTCCTTCACCTAGCCAATTTCCCAAGCACTGTCACAATTTTCCTTCACCTTCCATTTTGTTCATTTTCATCCTAAAATTACCAAAAATCAACCCACATCTAAAGGTCATATAAAAGTGATCATTCTCTGGAAATTGTGACTAGGTGACAGCGAAAGGCTCTGTTTTGAACCATGCCCAAGTTTTCCATCCAAAAGATCACCTATGGCGGGTGCGGCGGTGTGTGTGGTCGAGCAGTCGAATAATTAAGGTCTCTGACTTCCAAAGACAAGTGAAAAGTATCTTGGGATTTCACCGCTTAGAAGACTCAATGCTAGCAGAAAAGATTGAACATTAAATGTACTTTGCCAACATGAAATACCTTGGTAATGTGAGGATGAGAAAGCTTTTCTTCAAAATTGAAGGCTGGAAATCGATTAATCTCAGCATTATTCTCAAATAAAACATATGTAGGAAGCTGTCCCATACTCTCTGCGAGAGTAAGATTGCCATATCAATTAATAGTAATTAGTGAACAATTAACAGGAAGAGTATACTTAATGGAATATCTCTTTAGAAGAAAGTTGGGATAAATAAGTTTGAACAGGTTGTCGTAGTTTACCACCAAGAGATATTCCAAATTTCTCAGCAGCATTCGGGAAGAGTCCAAGATCAACTATTCCAAAAGATACATTTTTGTTGGAATATCTGCCATGGAGAAACACAAGTTACTATAAATGCTAAAAACAAAAGGCAGTAAGCAAAAAGAATCTTTCAAAAACCACCAACATACGTAATTGAGAGCTCAGGAAAGACTCTGCTTGCACGTATACAGGTAGATGAACACTGAGCACGAAATTCAACCTGCCAGATTCATTTTTGCCCGTCATGCAAATATAACAGAACAAGAATCCATCGTATATAACATGAAGGCACACAACCATTACTGTTAATATCAAATATATGTAACAGCAGTACAGAATGAGCTCGATCAAAATTTAGCGGCTTTACAAAAGCAAATCATTTGTTGGACATACTTGAAAGTTGGGTGATGTCAGAACTTCTAGGAATTCACAATCGTAAACTTGGCTGTTAATCCTTTAAGTTATAAGCTTATGCAAGGTAACTTTCTTAAAACAAAATGTTGATTATATTGTGAGTCCTTGAGTATGACATGTATAATAATGACATGAGCCTCCTATCAACTGAATAGAAAAAGGTGGAGAAAATGAAGGGCCTTTAATGAATTTCACCAATCGCACTCACTTATTATCTTAAAAAAAGTCTCAGATACTGTAAAAGTATTTATTTATTTCTTCGAAAGGTAAATGCATCTCCAATCCTATATTAGGACGCCAAAAATTTTAATGGTTCTATAATACCATTCTAGCGCAACCAATTATATTCTACGCATGTTTTCTTAGAGTTCGTTTTTTGTTGAGCATGCCGATAAAAATTACAAAGAAGTATGCCTTCCAATGTTTTAAATTGCATCACCAGTGAATTACTAAAGCCAGTTTCCAACCAAAAGGGAAACTCAATAGCAAAAGACAGGTGAAGACCTTTTGTGTAAGCAATAATCAATTTGCACCATTTTGGAGTAAAGCAAGCATACTACATATTCTTGAAAATTCAGAAGTCAAGGAATAAATCTGCAGAACCAACCAGCCAATATCTTGATGTTTTTCCTTCAGTCAGCAAGGCTTCCAACTGCAGCGGGGTTAATTTATTTGAAGTACCTAGAAAATTGAATTTATCACTTCAATGGCAAGACATTTTCATTATCAACATATTGCATATGATCAATGATAGCCAACTTCCATACCTAGTTTTCGGAAGACAGGTTGCTGGGTTAAAATATATATAACTGCCAAAACGAACACCAGAACAAATGAGCATGTAAATTGAATAGATCAATATCTCTAACACACAATAAATACCACTCAGAAATCCCACTTCGCCAACTTAGAAAGACACAAAGACCCTGAAACACTGATACCAACAAAAATCTCCAAAAAAATAAATAAACCAACTAACTAGCAACTTACTGTCTTAAGCCAATAACACCTACCTAAAAAAACCACCAGAAACCAGAGAGCCAAATGGTAATCCATTATTGATGCAATAGCTACCAGAAGAACCTGAACAGATCAAATTCGACTCCACATCAGAAGATACAAGAGATAACATGTTACGAAGGAGCCTAATTTACGAAATTCAAAAGGTTGCTATTAATTAAAGTTAGCCCTCTCCTTCATTTGCTGTGTAACTCAAAGGACCAGCAATCACAGTGATAAAAAAACTAAAAAGAAGATTCTAAAGTGATCACCTTGGCATAAAACAGCGTATTATCAATAAATTCTTCCCATGTTTCTTCTCTTGTTATCTATTGCAAGTAAAAGAAAAAGCCAAAAAAAAAAAAAAATCTAAAATCAGTAACCAAATACCATTACAGATGTAAAGGCTATAAATGGTACTTTCATCCAAATTCTACAAACTTTATACATAATTTGAAACAATGCCACTTAAGCTACATCTAATATCTCGAACAAACCTATGAAAAAAGTGCCTTTTTAGGTTTTTTTTTTTAAATATTTTTTTTTCCTATACACTGATTAACCGTGTCAAATTGTTTTTCGAAATAAAAGGCATACCTTAATGGCAGCTAACAATGAAAGTGCAAGAACAGCTTGAATCTCCTGCAAAAATAAAAAAATAAAAATCAGATGAGAAATGTTGAAAGGCGAGAGATCGGGAGATGGTAGGTCACCCGATAAAAGAGATGCTGAATGACGTGAGGGGAGAGGACTGCGGCTGCGGAGCTGCGGACGATGAAATATGAGAAGAAAGCCATAAAATGTGAGACGTAATATGCCTCTGATACCACTTGTCTCATCACTGATACCACTACAATCATCACTTCCATTTTTGGATCTGCTTCTGCTTCCTTCTTTCTTTCTGTTTCCAATATTTCACTCTACTGCTCACCCATCACTCGTCATCGTCAATGACCCGTTTGCTTCTCCTTCTCCGATCCGAAAATCTGACTCGCAGCGGTCTTCTCTAAGTCCCTGACTCGAACCGGAAGCGCCCGGTTTAAGAAAATTATCAAACTTTTTTTTTTTTATTATTATTGGTAAGCTTTTAATATTCCATCCAATAAAAATACAAATACAATTGGAATTTAGGTTAAAAAAACCAAAAAAAAAAAGTAGTAAATCAGAATTTCTCTGATGAACAATGCAGAGAAATTTACCTATATAACTACTTTCAAAATTTCATTATCAAAATTAATCATATAAATAAATTAATCATATAACCCTTAAAACAATACTAAACAACACACAAATATCTCATTCATTACGTTTAACTACAAAATTTTGAAGCAAAGACTGCCATACTATCCTGAAAATTAATTGGTGTTTACCTTCAGCTCGCTAATTATAAAATTTTAAAATAAAGGGAGCGTGCTTAACTATAAATTTTTGAAATAAATATTATCATATTAATTTGTATTAAGATAATAGACATTAAATCATTCGACTTTATCTCTCTATAGCCGTAAGGATAGTCCCCATAATAATTGACAGTGGCTTTGCTTCCTCACTCTATCTCTGACGTTTGATAATGGCTTCGTCTCTCGGTGGAAAAAGGCAATCGGAAGAAAGGCAATTCTTTAGGTGTCTTGACAAGAAGAAAAATGCATTGATTCTTCCATCTCAAGCTCGAACACATAATATCCTATTGATAAACAAAGCATTATATTCTCTTCATTATCTATTGTTTTCTTTAGATTAAATCCTGTTTAATGGCTTGTTGGAGTTTTTTTTTTATATATATAATATTAATAGATGAGCAATAGATTTGTATTGGACATGAGAATTGATAATTATTTTATAAAATAGTATTTTTTTAAGTATGGCATAGCAAGTGTTTGATTAAATATTTTTAAGATTAATTATTATTAGTATTATTATTATTACTGATTAGTAGTAGAAAGTGTATATTTTATAAAGGTTTAAATTATTATTTTCTCACTCAAAGTGTTAATCAATGTACACATGACTCATATTTTATCTTAATACTCTTCATATATAATTTTATGTAAATTATATTTATTATATTAATTTTTATATTTTATTATTCTAAGTATATTTTGAGAATGAAGATGAATCTTAACAGAAAATGAATGATAAAAAAAAAGATAGATGCTTTATAAAATTAATAAATATATAAAATATATTATATTTAAAAAAATAGAGTGCACGTCACTTTTAATAAATGTATATAAATATATAATATGATATAAGTAAATAAATAAAAGAAGAAGATGACAAAAGATCATTTCCTATATAAATAAAAGTGCAAAAGGCAGGGAAAGAGAGAAGTGTATTGGGAGAAAAAGGGGAGGAAGAAAAGTGTGAAGTTAAGAAAAAAAAACAAAAGTTTTTTCTTTCAATTTTTTTGTTCTTATTTTTCTTTTGTTTTAAGTTCTTAAATTTTTCTTGTAATATATTTCGGAATTCAAAAAATAAAATGGGTATTTTTTTTTCAATATGATTGGTTAATTTACCAAATTAGGGTGAAGGATAAAAATGATTTAAATTATGAAATTAATATATCTTATAAGTGAGTTCAAAATCTATTTTATTTAATATATTTATTATTTTGTATTTTTATTGACCAGATATTTTTATATCATATTAATTTATAGACTTAGGTTTAATTAGATTTATATGATATTTTGATATTATGCCAACACTCCAATTTAGTTGTGATATATTATGTACTTCATTATCATATTTATCCATAACATTAGTTAGTTAAGAATTAAATAGTACAATATTTAACTAATAAATAAATATAAAATATAAATATAAAATAATATTATGAATATAATTTAAATACCAATAGTGAATCTCATAGTCTTAGTATTTTTTATACTGATAATCTGTTTTTCTACTATAAATTTTATTTAATAATTAATTACTGAATTTAAAATTTTATGTGGTTCAACTCCGAACTCACCAAATTATATTATAACTATATATTTTTATACTTGGGAGAAAACAAATACTTTTAAATCATGTCAACTACTACTACTACTATTACTATTATTTTGTTAAAATGTGATGGTATTCTCTAAGATATTAAATCTAAAATTTTTTCCAAGTAAGTTTGTAAATATTATTTTTAATTAATTTTCTATTATGCATGTCACCATTGCCGGTGCTATGGCAATGGTGTCATCGCTCAGGGGAGATGGATGCCATCGCCCGAGTGGTGCCATTGCTCAGTAGATCACTGTCATCGCCTAAGTGATGGTAGCATATAATGACATTATCAAATGATAGATAGGTGCTATCGACCAAGTGATGATAGCGGGCAATGGAAGCCATCGTTTTATTTTTAGGATACTTTTGGTCTAAAATGAGAATAAGTGGTTAAAAATATAAGATATTTTATTGTATGATAAATACTGAAAATAAATTTTTTAAATTAGTTACAAGTAAATTTCTCAATAATGTAAGACTTGCAAAGCTTGTGTATGAATAATAGATGAAATAGTTGACTTTTTTTAGTATCATTAATATGAGAAAAATAATAAAGCATTAATGAATAATTAACATGCCAAGTGTTATGTTGTTTAAGATAAGCTTACCATTAGTTATTATATTATATTGATTACATGTAGAGTTGGACTATTGGCACCCCTTTATTAATATCATAAAATTCATTTTATGTTACAATTATATTTAAAGACATACATATATAATTAATCTCATTCATATTTTATCTTTATACGTGTATGATTTTTTATTTTTCTTTTTTCCTATAGTTTTAAATCCAATTTGTTCCTATAGTTTTAAATCTAATTTGTTCTTTTCTAAGTATATTAAAATCTTCGTCTCTCTTTGTTTAGTAAGAGAAGAAATAATATGTATGTACGAAATAAAATGTACATATTATAAATAAGATACAGTCACAGGAGGTCTAAAAAAGAAGAATGTGACTGCAAATCTATTGAGTGTTGCTTATTATCATTCATAATTAGAGAATTATTATTTTCATTGAATTCGTTTTGATTTGATTGTTAATTGAAAAAGAGAGAGAGAGAGGAAGTTTCAAAGATTTACAAATGAAAAAAGTGTTTAATTAGAAAGAAGGGTATTTTTTAATTTAAATGAAACATAATTGAAAAAGAGGTTTTAAGAGGATTTTGGAGGAGTGTCAAATGCCCCACTCTTATATGTAATTATTATTCATTATCCTTTAGGATGAAAAAATAAAGGTTTAGCTCTGTTGGAGTTATTTTATCTTAGAGCACACCTTAATAATAATCAAAAAATGATAATTTAATATTTTATTATTTATCACTTTAATTTTATAGTTATTAAAACGCATTACAAGGTAGAGCAATTCTAACTTAACGATGACCGGAAATAAATGATCAAATGAAAGTAAACACGTAGGTGAAAACTTTCAAACAATTTGACTATTTGACAAATGAAGGATCGTCTTTTATGGGCCAGTGGTCTCGGAATTGCTCGTACAGCCCATGTTCAGTGGGAAGCCCAGACCTAAACGCCAAGTAGCCTCATGACTATTTCCATTGGAACGTCTGGCACCACAATGCAATGACCGTGGCGCATTTTTTATTTTATTTTATGTTAATTTACAGGCTCCTAATATTCTTTAAAGTAACAGCAGAAGCAGCGATAGAAATTGCTAGAAAACTGGCCACCATTATGGCATTAGGGGACAAGTTAAAGTGATTACGAAGAGGAAAATTATTAAATTAAATTTTTACGTAAACTGCTTGTCTGGCATTCGTTTACATTTTACAGGAATAAGCGAGCTGCAAAAGCACGTCAGTTCCTTAGCCACAAAGGAGAACTGGTTGCTTAATTGGCAGCCCGTAGTAACACGTTTCTTCCTCTTTTGCAAAGAAGAAAAGCAGAAAAGCGAATGGGCATGGGCTTGCCACTGAAGCCTGTCGCCCTGCATCACATAATTTGACCAGTCATTGTTTGTCAATAGGTTCAATGGCCCAAATTGTTCAGTTGATGATGCCCTTAATGGCAAGCATTATATTAATTCAACCCAGATTCAAATTCGAAAGCTTCTACTGCGAAAGCGAAAGCGAAAGCCGGAAAGCGGACCGTCCGTCCCACGTGACTTGCCACAAGGGGAACACGTGCGTTGCCCACAACTCACGTGACCTTCCAGCCCGTGCTTTCGTGTTATCATAAAATGTTTATTAAGAAAAAGACCACGTACTCCCTAGTCTCTACTGAACCCGGTAAAATGAGTCATTATATAATATTTGTGTCGTGTTAATTTCTTATCATATTAAATGTAAATAAATTTAAATATAATTTATTTAATAATTATATTAAAATATTGAGCTTTAACTCAAATAAAAAATAAATTATTTAATAATTTACTTAATATTTATATATTTAATAAAATTTATATAAAATATTTATACATTGTTTATAATAATAATAATAATAATAATTCATTAATATTATAAAATATATATATCTATCAAAATATTGCATATTTACACTATTAAATTTTAATTATATATATGTAAATAATATTATATATCGATATCATCAAATATACATGTCTACTAATAATTTACACATTTAAACTATTAAAATTTTAAATTTATATAAAATTTTTTAAATGAAATATATATATATATTCATCTTTTTAAAAAGATAAAAATAAAAAGAGAGAATTATATACGATATTTAAATTTTGATAATAATTATTTATAAATTAATTTAGAATAAAAAATATAATCATGTCGATTTTTAGATAAATAAATAAATAAAAAATTAATTCTAATACAATTAAAAAAAATTAATGTTAATCTAAATCTACTTAATTTAATAATTATGTTAAAATTAACTATTCATACATATTTATTTTTATCATATAATCAGATTGTCTTAAATTTTACTAATTCTACTCTCAATCTCTATCTCTAACTCGTAACTAGGCTGAAACTGAAGCGTCCCGGAAAGGGATGATGACACTATGGACTCTGGCCACGGGGGATTGTCACCGGCAGTTTTGGCTTTTGACATAGAGCGAAGAACTCACATGGGTCCCTGACACCAACCTCCAGCTCTGTCACCTGCAACCTGGACCCCACACATGCAAAAAATAAAACAGTTAAACAAATTAAAAACCAGCAAAAGATAGAAAAAAAAAAACAAAAACAAAATACTCTGATTGATGAAAACCTCCACGCCAAGCAACGGCTCGGGTGCCTTCTCTCTTTTTCTGGCTTTCCGTTTAATTCCAGCAAAAAGGTTAAATTCTTAAATATGGAAAATAAACATTAAATAACAAAATATATCCGCTGTACCAAGAAGACTCGCATGGGAATTCGTGGACAGTGTACTCAACCGAGGCCCCCATGCTAACCAGTCTTCACTACTTGATGCTTGACACGTGTTGACACACTGACGTTCAACGGTGGGTCCAACTTACATACGCTTCAGTTCATGCAAGTTTGCTTCGCTCACACGGTTTACAGTTACACACATTTGCTCTCTGCTGTTGTGTATAATGTATAGAGTACCAAAAAAAAAAAAGTACAGGATTCACTAGTAACGGCTACGAGTTCACGATCGTACCCATCATGATAAAAATCATGATCCTACGTGGCAAGGTGGGTGAAAAAATGAAAACCGAATTGGCAAGTTCTCATTAGCGGAGTACACGTTAGAAAGATCCTGAGCGTTGATCTGATCCAGTTGAGCTGTTAACGTCGTGCTTACAAGTGGGTTTTCAATTTAATAAACTAATTAGCAGGGTTGAAAAATAGAAAAATATTATTAAAAAGGAGATAATATCAGCAAAAAAAAAAGCACAATTCCCGAGGAAAATAAAAGCAAAGGAATCGGGCTGTAAACTTGGACGCTAATGCACGAGCCTCAGCGGCAAACCAGCAAGATCGGTTCCTAAGGGGTTGAATATTAACACTTAATCACCCTTTAGTTAGTTAGTTAATTACCTGATTACCCAGTTATAACAAATAATAATAATAATAATAATAATAATAATAAAGCTACCATTAATTGTTTACTCTTTAAGTCACAGTAGATAGTTTCTTTGAGTGAAATATATAAATTGACTAAATTATCCGAGTCAGTGGTTGGCATTGTGATTTGCCAACTTGGTGAATGGTGATGATCATAATCATAATCATAATCATTAATCAACATCATCACGTGCGGTCAATTTCATTCTTGAGGGCCAGCCCCCTAAAACAAAGGCTCAAAAGCGAAATTTATTGGGTCATGTAATTAATTAACGTGTGAGAATTGTGTTTTAAACACAGGTGATTTGAACATTTCAACGGTTTTGATCGATTCACAAGGGGAAGAAATTAAAACATTTATCCAATCATGGATTTTGACTAATTTACTAGCAAATACTAATATACTATAACCGGAATTTACCTTATTAACCTAAAAGGACACAATTGGTAAACCAAACATAAAACGTCCCCAAAAGAAAAAGGGTACTAAAGTAACTTCGAACAAGATATTCCCTTTAATTGAATTAAAGCCTCTTTAATTATAATTAATAATTTTATTACCACTTTAATTTATTTTTATGTAACCAAAAAAAAAAAAAAACTATTGTCCTCGTCAAAATCCTCCATTTTAGCTGTCCGCCTGTCCCCTTCAAACGCAAATAAACCTCTCTCTCTCTCTCTCTCTCTTGGCAAAACCAAAACTGCTCACACTTCTCTCATCACATTTCTTCTAACTTCACTCTCTCTGTTTCCCTTTTCCTAAATTTGCTGCCTTGACGCGAACACACACACAGAGGGAAAAAGATAAAGAAGAAGAAAGAAGTTAAATAAGGAAACCAATAGTAACAGTAATGGAAGTACCAGAATTCTTTCAGGGAAATTACTGCGCGCAATTTTCAGCTGAAAAGCACCATTCAATAGATTCTAATAAGAGCAACAACGGCGGTGACCATTTCATCGTTGAGGAGCTCTTGGACTTCTCTAACGAAGACGCCATTCTTACTGACGCCGCTGCTTTCGATAACGTCACCGGTAATTCCACCGACTCATCTACTATAACCGTCGTCGATAGCTGCAATTCGTCGTCGTTTTCCTGTGGTGACCCCAACTTTCCCGGTGATAATAACGGGTGCCGTAATTTCTCTGACGCTCACTTCTCTAGCGACCTCTGCGTCCCGGTAATAATTCATTACATGCAAAGAATTTTAATTATTATTTTTTTTCCATTTTATTTTATTAATAACGGTCAGCAAATTTGCATGGCAATTTTTTTTTTTTTTTTAAAGCGAAATTGTTTGTTTTGTTATAACAGTACGACGATTTGGCTGAGCTAGAATGGCTGTCGAATATAGTGGAGGAATCATTCTCGTGCGAGGACCTACAAAAGCTACAGCTGATATCGGGGATGAAAGCCCGGTCCGACCATTCATCGGAAACCGCGCAATTCCACCCCGGAGCAAACCGAATTAATCACGACAGCTCCAACACTAGCAACAGCATGAACGCTATTCCCAACAACCCAATATTCAACCCGGAAATGGCGGTCCCCGCAAAGGCCCGCAGCAAGAGGTCCCGGGCAGCCCCATGCAACTGGGCCTCCCGGCTTCTGGTGCTCAGCCCCTCCACGTCAACATCCGAGACAGAAATAATCCCCACGGGCCCACCTCCACCTCCACCTCCTTCGCAAGGCAAAAAGAGTGTTAAAGCCAGTGGTTCTAAGAAAAAAGACGGCGGCGATGAAGGGAATGGAGAAGGAAGAAAGTGTTTGCATTGTGCAACCGATAAGACCCCGCAATGGCGAACGGGGCCGATGGGCCCGAAGACCCTTTGCAATGCCTGTGGAGTGAGGTACAAGTCGGGGCGACTGGTCCCCGAATACCGGCCCGCTGCTAGCCCGACCTTTGTGCTAACAAAGCACTCGAATTCGCATCGCAAGGTGCTTGAGCTGAGGCGTCAGAAGGAGTTGCAAAGGGCGCAGCAGCAACACCAGCACCAGCACCAGCAGTTTATGCACCATCACCACCATCACCATCCGAATATCATGTTTGACTTATCCAACGGTGATGATTACTTGATCCACCAGCACGTTGGGCCCGATTTCAGGCAGCTTATTTGATGATCTAGTGGATGCTAGAGTAGGAGATATCTGCTCGACTTTTTAATTAAGTTAGTGGCGAAATTCGTTCGTTAGTGAATTTCGTGATTTTTCTAATTTTAATTTTTCTTTTAGGGAGTAATTTAAATTTTCCTAACTCTTTTTTTAAATTTTTGGTAGACTGTTTTCTTGTTTCTGCTTTTTTTTTTCTTCTTCTTCTTTTATGGGAAATTAAGGGAACCCAAATTTTCTTAATTCAGGTAATTTTTTTTTTTTTGTTATCATTTTTTTAAAAAAAGTTCATGCTATACAGTGACGATTCAGAGAGAGTACACACAATGTATAAAAAACTGTTGATTAATTGCTTGGATTTTTATTTAATGGGTTAATTAACTCAACAAGACTATACAGCTCCATGTGCAAATGACTTCTTCTAGCCTGTTTCCAGAATAGATACTGTTGTATACTTATGCAAAACCTTAGAGGATAGTATTTGTGGCTATACTCCTAAAAAAGATTAAAAAAAAAAAAGTCTTGCTTATATAAGCAATTTTAAGCATCCATGATTCCCGCATGAAGTGTTTAAACACCTGAACTGGTATGCAATATATATGCAAATTATATATGGAAGTGATGAGTAAATATTACATAAAAAGTATAAGGTGGGTCAACGTAAAATTGACAGTTTATGTAACTCTATCAACATGAAATTCAGTGACGATCTGGAGAAGCCGGTGGGGAATGGAGAATTACCCAATTTTACAGAGAATGTTAGAAATCGTTAACAGATTATTTTTGGCATCGTTTTCCGTTACTTCAAAAAAAAAATTTCCAGTAGGCGATTCGTTGGGATATATATATATATATATATATATATATCTAATAATTATATATGCATAAATTTCATCGCTCGATGATTTCGAGAAAAATTATTAAACAATAATATTAAAAATGTTTTGTTATTAAACGAAGTTAAAATTAATCCAGTGGGTGAAGTGTAAAGCTCACCCTCTCCTTCATGCACACCACGTGAAAGTATAATTCAATTTCAAGCATATTTTCTCTTTAAACCTCTATTAAACTGGATGACCCAAAAATATATACGTGATTATTTCATAATTATTCAAGATTTAATTAAATCTTGTTACCGATCTAGTTGATGGGGTATTTGGGTACGAACGTGAATTAAAATTTATTTATTTTGTCTGCGGAATCAAATTTTTGTTAAAGGGAACAAATCTTGATATTCCATGTGAGTGAAGATTGTGATTCAGACAATAAATAATAGGAGAATAACGCCATTATTTTTGAGAAGTAATATTCCTTCAGGGTAAATGAAAATCAAGTGTTTTAATTTATATATAGTTGACGATACCTCTGTGTATGCACGATCCTAGGCATCGCTAATCCATAGGTGATCGATCATAGGCTTGTTCTAGTTTAACTTTAACAATTGCAAATATAAATCATTAACTAATTACATTGTTAAAATAATTTTGATTCTTTATATGAATGAATACTTATACTCCCACTTTTTACATCTAATGTCTGCTTCTTTTGATGCATTTTCTTTTGTCTGATTTCCTAAACAACTCAAAATTTGTTAAAAAGAAGCCATGGTAACAGCAAAATCGATAGTGGGATTATTATAAAATATTTACTAGCAGGGAGTTGTTGGAGATTTAATTTGCATTAGTGTACATACATACGTTAACTAATATCGGTGTGAAGAGGAGCAAAGTTTGCGGTGATCACATGGCTTCACTTCCAATGCCTCATGCAGTAGTCAGCAGTCTCACCAGTAGTTTAATTAATTAAGTATAGTTTTATGAATCACGACGATATGCCATCACAAACACAAATTTGTGCCTATTTTAAGGTAGTAGCTACGGTGGAACTGCTCCATTGAAGAGTACTAGTGATGACTTTATTTTTGTGATCGTACGATCATTATCGATGCTTCTTCGAAGAACAGTTCCAACATAATCAAACCCTTATTTTAATCAATATTATCATTACTGTTTAAGCTTCAAGTTGTTACAAAAATTCATATACCGCGTGTTAGAGAATGGCTGCATGGGGATAAATAAGTTCATTAGAGCAGCAGTGTCAATAATTATTTGATACAGATGTCTACATTTAGTAAAAATGCAAACTTCAGCTAAGTTTTAGCGATTAGTGAATATATAATTACATAAAGTTATGAATTTTATTTAATACAGTGTGTCCTTTATTATTATAGGACATTTTGAAATGTTAAGATGAGGGTGTGCGCTTACGGCATACTTGATCTTTTAATTTATAGTTTCATTAGTGTTAATTTGCTAATTAATTAAATGAAAGATTTGCGAGTCGTGCACATAGCACGTGCATCCTTTCTAACTTCTAAGGGAGTTGATTTATGGGCCACTCACCGCCCACGCAAAGACGTGATGATTTATATATTTAAGACTGATAATTCATCATTGTACTTTAAGCATGTTAACCTAAAACCTAAGTATTAATATTTGTCTTAGGGTTTAACTAATTGCAACTGTATGTGTGCATTTTTGTAGTTAGAGGTCAAATTTGAATGGGACCCTTTAACTTATCATCATCTTATCATGTGATGGTGATTCGTGATCATGCATGCTTGATTCATTAAAATAATAACATTATGTTTTCATAATTGAGAGATATAAATTTTCAACTTTGATCATATATAGATCGGAATATATACCTTTTTTTTGAAAAAAAAAAAAACTTTGAATATATGTATAGATGGGATTCCATTCCATGCATGGAGGATGCCGATTAACATGTCCATTGTTGAGGTCATGTCTCTTCTTCCACAACCACTTCAGCTGACACTGGCTTGCTCTTGGCTTGGGAGCCTTTTTTTTTTTTTTTATTTTCCTCTTTATTATTATTATTATTATTAGTTAATTTTTCTCTCTCTCAATTGCTCTAACATGGTAACCAACGACTCTCTATATGTTCCCGTTGTAAGTTTCCACATCAAGAAATTTTCTCGTCCATGCAGCGACGACGTATTAATCTATCCGACAACCCAATTTTATGAGTTCATTGAGATTTCGGTGTGCATAAAAAATTCTAATAACTCTTAAGTTTTAAAGTTGTTCAATATAAGAATAATGTAGTGATTATTAACGATCAATTTGTAATGAATAATGAAAAACGTATTATCGATGCAGGGTGTAGTTGATGGCTGATGCAATATACTTAAATGTGAATTAATTTACTGAGGTTTTTTTTTTTTTTTTTTAAAGACAGATTAGTTGAGTAATAATTAATGGGAAAAAGGCCCACATGGACATGGAAAATGTATAGATAAAATAATGGAGACATGGGAGCCATGGCCAAAGACAAAGTCGTCCATTTTCAAAGATTTGGGAGACATTGAGTTTTGAGGCATTATCTCAATATCTCATAAACCTACCCTCTCACGTGCCCTTCACGTTCTCTTGTGAGTGACCTTCATCATCAACATAATCAATTGCCTTTCCCTTAGTTTCCAAGTCCGCGCCTTCCTTTTTTTAATGCTTTATTACGTGGACCAATTCTTCTCACCCAACTTCAGAATTCAGATTATCCCCTCTACAAATTCTAGACTACAATAATTTAATTGTAGGCATTTACTTTGTTGCATGGTTCTCTTATGAATCCGGCTAGGGATGGCAATGGACGGAGGGGAGGGTACCGATATCCTATACTCTTCTATGATATTTTGTATACGTCTCGTCTCTTCTTTATCTTTGTCAAAATTATTTGGGAGAATTTTGTCTCATTTTTGAATAATAACAAGGAATCTTCGATCTTCGAATAACTGATATTTTTTTTTTAGTTTTTGAACATAATTTAATAATATTAACCTAAAAATATATAAAATAAAATGAAAATGATCATAAATAAATCTTATTTTATTATACTCCATCAAAATTTTGGTATATATAATATTCAAATAATATGATTTTTATATAATATTGACGTGAGTGCTATCTATGAGTAATAATATCTCTTGGCCATTGACTATGGCACAACGAATGCCATGTGCGAAGTTGTTGGCTGATGTCGCGAGGAGTTAGGCTTGAGCAGCCACCTACAATGCGACATGCTACTGCAAGGTTGTTGGCTGATGTCGCGAGGAGCTAGGCTTGAGCAGCCACCAACAATGCAACATGCTACTAGGCTATGATGAGAAGAGGATGAAATGAGTTTTGACCATAACGTAAATAATTTGGAAAAGATAGTGAGAACGTGAGAGAATGACTTAAAGTTTGATTTGTGAATTGTAGACTTTAGACTATAGTTAAGTTTAAATTACAATAAATTTGTTATATTAACTAATATTTATATTATATGTATAAATATCTTAATATTTGTTATTTACACCAAGATTTAATATTTTATTATTTATTCTTTAATAATTCTATAAAAATTAAAATTAAAATGGAAGAAATGTGAAGGTAATGAGGATTCCACTAATAATTAAGTAAAAAATCATCTCCATCTCTTTTTCAAATAATAAATCAAGTATAAAATTATCTTTTTATCCTCTCCAAATAGGAAAAATACCCAAGAGACCTCGTCCACGTAAGAGCTTATGCTATCCCTAAATCCGGTATACAATGTAATATTTATAAAGCAATGAGATGGAAAAAAAGCTCAAATTCAATTTTAGAATTCTTACATTAAATTTATAACATTAATTTAAAGTTGTAAAATTTCTTATTACACGACCTTAACGCTATAGTTAAACCCTCGCCATTTTAAAAATGAACATTTATACCCTACTGAATTTTGAAAATGAATTTCGTCCATTTGAATGGAGCTAAAATATGATGGTATACCAAGTTACCATTTATCGAAATTGGTAGCTTAAACAAAATTAGAGTAAATGGAAAATGGAATCGCATACCCAGTTATTATAAATAATCGAATCATTTAATTATTTTGATAGATATTATCACTGAAAACTTTGGTATTTAGACTAAAAATTCTTGAATTGAAACTTAATGAACAGAAGAATGGTTTAGAATTGAATTTTTTGCACCTGTCTCCTTCATACAGAAACAGAACTGCCAAAAACTTCCAACTGATTATGAAAGGGGCATCACAAGAGAAGCAATGATCCATCAACCACCATCATCTTCTTACAAACCTCTTATCGCGGCACGCTCAGACCCAGCTCTGAATAATATAGATGAAGACAATAAATTAGCTTTAAATTGATCTAGCAAACTATTTTTATAACAAAACAGATTTGGCAAGTCAAAACACATCGTTGAAAAGCCCCTTGATATTAAATAATCAACTAATAAATATCGTGTTTAGAGATCAACTAAATCAGAATAAAAATTTAAATGCTTCCATATTCTCCATAAATAGTAAGATTGTTAAGAAGTTGCCTTCCATGATTATGACTGAACAATTATAATGTGAAACTTGGCAGTATACTTATAAATAAAAATCCTTAAACAAGGCACATTGAAACAAACCTAAGAAAAGAAAAGAATATTAAGAAATAATGGAGAAAAAAAAGTTTTAAAGCACACATCCAAAATGGTTATGAGGTAACAAGCAATAACTCAAAAGATAAACTGATGGTACCTACGAGAAGGCAAGGAAAGAAGAGTGACAACAGTCAACCTGAGCTACAATCAATGGGGAACAACTTCTACATATTCAAGTTTAACATAGGTCTCAATATTTGCCTCAATAGATCTGAAACCTAAAATCCTGAGGGTTATTAATAGTTTAATTGAGAAACTTGATACTTTGTTTGAATGGAGCAAACACTTGCCGAAGTTTCAGTTTCTGAAAAATATTTAAATTTGAACCCTATGGTAACTTTTGTGTATTCCACAATAATAAGCCACTTTTTTAAGTCATAAGGCATTATAAGGCCTACACAATGTCTTCACAACTCAAATTCCTAAAATATAAGTTATTCAATTCTTTCTCCAAACAAATTATCTTCTTTTCAGGGAGTTTCCCACTAGAGTGGTAATGACAGAATTCAAATAACTTTAATTTCTATATTTGCTATTGCCTAATAGATCAATCCTGCTAAACAGAAAAAAGTAGGAACCAAAGTAATTGTTTAGTTTACAATATCAACATCAGTGGTTAGACATCGAAAGACAGGGAGAACTTGACGATAAAGTTATGAAAGATTATGAGGAAAGATTCTCCAGATGGCTTCAGAATTATGTAATTCATCTGCAAGGAAAAATCAACCAGTCAACCTAAAAAATAACCATGTGAAGAAAAAGGTTAGACCAGTTGAAATACAATAGGGAGCTTTGCTTGCACATGCCGATTGCTTGTACAAGGGACTGTAAATCACGAAATGCTGGAGTCTGCATGCTAAACTATAGACCTTCCCCAAGACTTCAACACAACACAATCTGTTGATTGTCTTCAATCAGTATTATTTACATGCTTCTAACAATTTCCTTTTGATATATAAAGCTAAGTTTATACAATGTACATCACTCACATGTCACACTTTCTGTCTCTCTGTAACTTAGCAAAGGTAAAGAACTGAATAAGTTCACAAAAAATGTTTATCAATTTCTAAACCAAAAAAAAAAAAAAAAACAGCAGAGTTCCAATCACATACACAACATTTTCCTAGGTTGACATCCCAAGAAAATCAATACATTTTTTAAGAAAGAACTAGTGGTAATAGCATAAGCAGAAAATACATGAATATTCAAAAAGACGAAAAAGGAAAACTATTGTTGGAGATGATAAAAGTTCGACAACCATCTCAAGCACCTATTCAAAGGTTCAACTGCTTTGATAATACAATTAAAAAGAATATTTGGTATCTCATGCAACTATTAGATTATCCAAAGAGGATGTCAATTGCCGTATCTTTTTCTTTTCTTTTCTTTTCTTTTAAGTGTTCAATTGCCTTAGCTTCCTCTTTGTATCATTCACTCAGAATACATAGCAAAGAAAAATCACTTGCAAGCTCCTAAGAATACACTTAATATCACATTCCCTAAGTTTGTCTAATTTCAATCAATCCCCTCACTTCCCTCCTACCAGGCACAATGCAAGGAGATCAATGGATTAATAATGTGTAAAATTATCAATAGATATGCAAATCCTTCTCATAAATGCATCTATCACTAATTTTTTTTGCTTCTTTATTTAAAAAAAAAAAACCTAAAAAGCTTTGCTCTGCGGCACAAATCAAACAGCAACAGAAAATTCATAACTGAGAATAATTCTCAGATTGTACATCGGGGCCATTTTCCAAATTAGATGTTCAGGCGTTTCAAGAGGCACTAAATATTAGTCTATCCTCAACCTTATCAACAAAACAGAATGATAACTTTTTCTTTAATTTTCCTAGTTTCCTTGGGAAAAAAGGCATCAGGCAAAAATTATTATGCAGGTTAGGAAGTTTATTTGATTAGGACTAGGTTAAAGCAAAAAAACTTGAATGTTAATCTAATCCGCGTATTAACTTTGAAAAAAAGAGAACAAACAAAATGCACGTAAAGGCTAATAAGGAAAATTTAATTTTTAGAGAAAAAAAGGTAGCTTACAGATACAAAACACAAAAGATTTGGAGAATATCAAACTCCTGGGTTTGCACTGCAGAGCATACCCTGAGACAACGACCTCGAGCTCGTTGAATCAACACCGAGGCAAGATGTTAACCTAGCTGAAGAAACCGCTGAGTGAAGAGGAAGCAGAGACTGAAGACAACCCAGTTGATGAACAGACCTGACAATTCAAAAAAACCCGAAAGTAAAAAAAAAAATTACATTTTGAAGAGAACCTCTTAAAGAAAATGAACTGAACTACAAGTTGTAGCAGTAAAAATTTCAAATTTTAGCGAAAATTGAGATGGGCATGAAATTTGGTTTAAAGAATTTACCTTGAGAAGTTGGGAGAAGAGCGAGTGGAGAGGAGCGAAGGAAAGGGGCTTGGTTTAAGCGTAGGTTTGTTGAGGGTAGTTTTTAGGAGAAAATGGGTTGATTTGGATAGAGCTCTGTAGCGAGAGGCCATTTTTGGGAAGGGAAGCAAAAATATTAATTTTAGGGTTTTGGAGATGCAGTCTGCAGAATCAGAGAAGAGAAGAAATTTAGGGGTTTTTGAGGGTTTTAGTTTCATACATTTGTAGGGGGAAATTACCATTAGGTTTAGGCCATATGGTAATTAGTCAAGTTATTTTGGCATCTTTTAATTTTGAGACTTCCATTTTTTATATCCCAAGAATTTGTTAGATGAGCACCGTTTGATATAATTTGCACTCTTAATTAACACCTTAGAGAGCATACTCATATTTTGATGGAAAATCAGAGAAATATGTTTCCTATATATATGAATTTTTTACTACCAATTCATCATCAGCGTTCGCAATGGACTAGAAACAAACTTATAATATCGTAGGTGAAATTAATCTTAACACTCAAATGGCAGTAACTGTGGTTTTACATTGAGCCATGGAAGTTGAGCATTCAAAGCCTGAGTGGAACATTGTAACACGAATTTAAGTGAGAATAAAATTCCAAAACAAAAAGACCACGTATAACAATAACATGTTCTGCAAAATGATTTTCAAAAGTTTCAATGAATCTTAAAAACAAAATTTACACAAGCTCCAGTAAGTAAGTGGACAACATAACTTCAGAATGAACATCAGGAATACAAGTGAAACCTAAACACTATTACATACAAATGGCAGCTATGTTATGTGAGATTCAGCAATCATCTATCCTATTCCAAAACTACTCTGATCAAGGAAGGGTTACAGTTTACAGGCAATCTAAGGTAACATCAAATTGAAATAACAAACTATCCTCCAGTGAAAATTGCAGAAATTCCAGCAACTTTCACCCACCTTGAGTACTGGCCAACTCAAGCGAGAGAAGCATTTTCCACCAGAATATGAAAGCTGCCTGGCAAATGAAACCAAGAGTCAGAAGATTTAGTTGGTAATCTCATTCTTTTAACATTGTCATCTGGGAAATTTTAAGCAAAAAGTCCTCCATTCTTAAGCATAACTAGAGCAGGCGCTGTTTCCCTGTCACAGAATCCACCAAAGATTTAGGTCCTGCTCAAAGAAACAAGGTATACACTATTAATGAAAATGCATTTATAGGTTACTTGATTTCAGATAACAACAATGGCTAGATAAGCAGTTTATTTTTATAATGGTTAGATAAGCAGTTTATTTTTATAATGGCTAGATAATAACCTGTTTCAGAATAGTATTGGTTCATTTGTCACAATAACTAGATGGACAGCACAGGTACTTGCTTTGTTTGTTTCAAATGCATCATTTTACAAAGTGAACTATATTAGCTCAAGTGAAAGAAGAAAGAAACACAGAGAACAGCAAACTGAAATCAAGCATACCAGGTCCAATGGCGAGAACCGTCTTCGACCCAGCTGAAATCTGCATAAAATAATGTTTCAAAACAGAGGACCAGAACCACAAGCAGAAATATAATTGCACAATCAAGACCAACTACTTTCAGAACATATAACTTTCAAACTAATAAAAGCTCAAGTCATTATCTCAAAGGACTACATGCCAAAGGAGATACGAACCCAACCATAATGAGCTCCCATAAATACACAAGGATAGATACCTCTCTATGCGTGCCGCACACGTTTTTTAGAAAGTTTCTTATAAAAGGTGTAACCCATCAACCTTTTCAAGGCTTTAAATTTTATTCACCACTTCCTTAGATATTCGTCTTACATCTCCTTCAAATAGATTATATGATTGCAGCACTCAAGAAGTTACCTGTGTCCGTCCAGCATCCGCAACAACAAAAGTTGGAAGGCCCGTGTTTTCGGCTGCTTCCCACAGCTTATTCCTGATAATGGGAAAAAAAAATCCATTATCCTATAAATTATCAAACAAAAAGAAGGTAACAATTTCCATAATAGGAGATGCATGTTGTTACATATTTGACTGAAAACTAAATTGTGCACAATAAAACCACCTGCTTACATTTCTTGTTGATTCTTGCATGTAACAACTATTTTAGGCTGCCCACATTGCTCCCATTTTCTCAGAAGAGGCCGGTCACTGCAACGAATATTGAATGATGCTACTTTGAACTGATCATATAAACTGTCACTCAAAATATAATTGGTGGAAAACTTTGAAAATGCATAATTGTTAACATGTGAGAAACTTGACTCCAGAATGCAAAATGGTTAACCAGTAAGAAATTTAACTACAGTTAAGCACTCTGTGAGTGCCGAAGGCTAGATTAGGTATCATATCCTAAAGCAAAGTGATAAACCCCAGGAATTAAAGAAAAAAAAAAAAAGGTTTCCCTCTCTTTCTTTTTTTTAACACTTGCTCTGTTACACAGTTCTTGATATATTTCAAACAATTCAATCTAGTAATTAAATACATTATCTTTCTTTCAACAGAGTTACACGTGTTACATGAAAAACACTGCAGGCTTTAACTAAATACCAAATTCATAGATCTAAATTTCTGTATATAACCATTAAAGCACCGGTTTTCATTTTAAGAAGAAGGTAATAAGAGCAACCCCAGGGCTCCAATTAAAGGAAGACAAGACACCCATTATTAGCACATGCATACCTTTGCACTAGTTCTGCATACATCCCAGTGGCTGCATCTGCACATTCATTAACGGAATATTTAATCAAATAACTAACAATAATACAAATGCAAACAAGGATTGGGTGGAGGTATACACAGCTCAAGTGCTGAGCACTACAAATTAGAGATTGAGATCAAATACAGGACCACCGTAGATATTCTACAGCTAGTTTGAATATCTTACGGGCACATTGTGATGCAATCTTTCCACTCCCCATCTTCAGGTCTTGCCTAACCACCAAAACCTGCCACAAGCGATTGCAAAACCAACATGGCTTCAAAAAGCATGAAGAAAACCTACAGCAACCCCATAAATTTTCCAATTTTAATAAGCAAGCAAAAATGATAAAAACACTAGGGCACTTCAACAAACCAATTTGAGGTCTTGGTCACCGTCGCTTGAGACAGAAACTTGTTCCTGCAGCTTCCTCGGTAAGAAATTGTTCTTTTTTACATAATTCTTAGCTGGCTTTGATAAATCCAATAACATCCCAAAAATGAAACCAATTACAAGGCCCGGGATGAAATTCTCTGGCCTAAAACTCACTGCCAAAGATACTTTTTCCTGCTTCTGCTGCTTCTGATATGGCATAAACAAATTAATTAAGTAACAGTAACCCAAGAAAAGCTAATTAAAATTCCTTCTAAAGTGCAGTAAAACTGAGTTTAATACTTGGGTTATTATAATGAAACATGAGACATGAGCATTTAGAATTTTAACTTGGATTTCTTTTCTGCTAATTTGTCGGCATTCAAACTGAAAAGAAATTATGAACAGATTATTGAAATAGGAAGAAGGGTTCGCTAAATACCTTGTTTGAAAGCTGAGAAGAGTTTCGATGGGAAGCCCACATCGCCGTTAACTAGATTATTGATTGTGTGGTTAACAGTTGCACGGACTGGAAACTAGAAAAGGCTGTATGTCAAGGATGATGATGAAAACGATATCGTTTTATAACGCAAAGTCGCAAAGGGTGGGGATGGAGGTAAAAACGACACCATTTCAAAGTTGTCCTTGTTTGGGCTCATGTACTGTAGGTTTGCTTTGTCGTATCGATTCAATATTTCACACCACAATTGTTAGGGGAAAAAAAAAAGGAAAATCGACTCCAAAATTTGTTATGTTATTTATCTTATATATAATATTATTTATATTATATGTAATATTCAAATTTGTTGAATATTCAAGAGCAGCTACTTCTATTATATATATATATACAGGGCTTACCCTTTTGTTTTGAAGGCTAACACAGTAACATGGATTGTTGGTTGATGCCTTCACTGTGATAAAAGGATCATAAAGAAGGAAAGGCTCCATTGGGTTATACTAATTTTTATTTTATTTTATTTTATTTATTATTTTTACTTTTTAATTCTTTACATTTTATAAAATTCTAGCTCCAATCAAATAAAACTACTTAAAAATTACTTACCACACTCTTGAGGGTCCATGAAAATAAAGAAATTAATATGACTATGCTCATGCGATAATTAACCTCATGTTTATGCCAATTTGCATATTAATATCCGTTAATTATTTGTGATTAAACATATTACCACCCAGAAGAGCGGCAACAAACGTGCCGTATGGTCGACCTTCGTGTACACCGAGTCAAGGATTGGAATTCCCTTCGCACCATAAACTGTTTAATTTCCCCCACACAACCGCTATTCCTCACGTGTCCCACAAAACCAAACAAAGAATCCTAACCACATAATATTCTCTTACAATAAACCCCCCACTTTACAAACAAACTCACGAACCTTGTCCTAAAATTCTCGCGTCAACAGATCAACTACCACCATAACGTCCAAGAATTAATTTAACTAACCTCCTAATATTCCAACAAAACGGAAAAAAAAAATCATCAATGGAGTCTGTTGGCTCCAATTCTACTCCGCCTGACAATCACCACCGACGCCGGCGGTTCGGACTCACCCAACCGGTCTCCGACCGAATAGCACGTGCCCTCCGCCATCAGCTCTTCCTCCTCCACCGGTCTGATTCCCTCTTCTTCGTGTTAGGCGCGACCGCGAACGTTTATACCGTCAACTTATCATCCAACCCCTCATGCACGTGCCCTGATCGAATAACTCCATGCAAGCACATACTCTTCGTGTTTATGCGAGTCCTCGGTGTTTCTCCCGATGACACGTGTCTCCGGAGAAGGACTCTCCGCCCCTGCCAGCTCAACCGCCTACTCAGAACTCCTACACTGCCTGAAGCAATGGCGGGGGCTGGCCTTCGAGAGAGGTTTCATCAACTTTTCTTTCTAGCAAGGAATAATAATAATAATAGTACTAACAGCTCATCAAATGGGGTTGTTTTCGAAATAGATAACAAAGATGGAGGAGTGATGTGTCCCATATGTCTTGATGAGATGGGGAGTGAAGAGAGATTGGTCGCATGTGGGACGTGTAAGAATCTGATCCACGAAGAATGCTGGGTGAGGTGGAAGAGAAGCAGAGGGCGGAGGGCGGCCAGTTGTGTGATTTGTCGAGGGCGGTGGCGGGATAATAGGACTGAGCAGGAAAATTATTTGAATTTAGCGGCTTTTGTCGGCCAGGAGGATCATCATCATCATCATCATCATCAAACGGCCGAGAACAGCGGCAGCCATCTCTGCGGTGGTTAAGAATCATTACCTCTTTATCCATGCGTGCATATGTGGCTCGGTATAGAACATGTACGAATAGTTTACGTGACCATTATTTTTCATTCAATTTGTAAATAAAATCATAGCTAAATGTTGTGAATTAGTTTTAAAAAAAAAAACTTAAATATGATTTAACTTATATAAGTTTGGATTGATATTTGATTTAATTACCTTATCTTTCATTTTCTATTTTCTAAAAACAGAAAATGAGTTTAGTGGGTTTCGATATCAAATTATATTCTAACAAAGAAAATTGTAAAGCATACAATCTTCGCTCTGCAGAAAATGCAGAAAAGGAAGTAATAGTTGAGAAGTTACAAAAAAAAAAAGGACACAGATTATATTTAAACTTTCTGTTTTCTTTTTTATTTTCATAATCATCTGGTGCATTGCGTGGCTCGGTTTCAATTCTTTTGGACAACAAATACTTAGGAAATTTCAAATATAGACAAGTAACAAATTAATTTTAGAAAAAATCATTTTGGCTAGAGAATGCTATATAGTTTGCTATTATATTAATTGTATAGTTATACTTTCTGGTTACAAATTAAATTGAATATTTATTATTTTAATTTTCACTAGATAAAATTTTCTTCCTATACAATAAATTAAAGTGAAAGGATTTGTTTGTTTGGAGAGAAACTGATTGAGAAAATCAGAGAGTAAAAACTGATTTTCATTGAGTACGTTGTGAATTGAATTACAACTTATATACAGAGATGCATCGAATCTTCTACATATGCATGCAATGCGTTTGTTAAACTATGTAACAGATTCTGCCAACTCGGCTGCCAAGTCAGCAGTAGTAACAAACTTACTTAACTAGCTAACTCAGCTAAACAACCATGCTAACAATACATGAAGCGTGATTAATTCAATTATCTTAACACAATATGTTTTATTTGTCCAAAACATTTATTGTAGGAAAACTTTGAGACCGATGTCTTTAATCTGTAGTCTGGAAGCATTTTAAGAAGATGATGAAATAAAAGTTTGAGTTAATTTTCATTGCAATTAGAAACGTCATTTAAATTCATCAATAAAGATCAAGGACCAAGTCAACTAGTAATCTTTTTTTCTCTCATTATATTATTTTAGGTCATTGACATTTGTACTTTCTGTAGTTGAATTTATTAGATTACATTGTAAATGTTTAATCTACTTTTGTTCATTTAATTTCTTAATCATTTGTTCATTTGTATAGCCTTGCTTGTCAGTGTTCTTAATTTTATATTGTTATTAATTATTATGTTTATGTAAGCTTATATTAATTACAATTCGTGACAACAATAATTGTAAAAAAAAAAAGAAATTGATTCTGCTTCAAAAGTTTGGTCATTAAATCTAATTTGATTTAACTTATTGTGATCATTAAATTTAATCACAAATGACGTTTTCTAATGACCAAAAAAATAGCCACCCACAGCCTTGGTAAAGAACATGTCAACATGAGATTATGATTATTACTACAAGAAAAATAGCTTTTTTAGACCAATAATACTAATTGCAAGAAAAATTTAGTTGAAAATATGATTATTTTCGATCGTAAAAATCAATTCATCGCTAAAGAATAAAGTAATGTCCCATATTTTCGATAGGGAATAACTATTGAAAATAACTTAATAATTAATCACTAATACTTATTTTTTTGCAGGAAATTAATGGCGTCAATACCATTTTCAATGATAAGATGTCACTACCGAAAATGTAACAATATTTTCAATAGCTTTATTAAATTTGTTAGAAATACATGATTATTTATGATCACACTATTTCCCACTTGATAATAGAAGTTTAATTTCGACCAAACATGAAACTGATTGAAAATAAGTAGTAAAATTTTGTAATTTTTGGAGGTATGCATTGGCGCCATTGTTATTTGTAATGGCAAGAATTTGGCAATAAAAAATACCATATCTTTTTAATCAAATACCAAGGTAGTCACAAATGAGCATTATAAGTTATTAGGTGATAGAATTTGAGCTATGAATATTTTCAACTTACCACAGTTGTGGAAGAAATAAATTAATATTTTCAATGACTTTTAACCATTATAAAAAATACATTAATATTTACAACCATGCTAGATAATTGGTCAAAAATAGTATAAAATTAATAAGAATAGTTTGGGAGGAAAGATTGCGCCAATACTATTAGTTATTAGTATTAAAAAAAAAATGTTGAAACATATTTTAATGGACTTAAACTCTTGATCAATTACTTTCATTGCCAAACATTAGCCAATTAGACAATTATTAAAAGATATAGTGTACCAAAAACTTAAAATATATTTATTGTATGTATATCACATCTCTCTCACCTCTTTAATTTTTAAATTTAAAATAATGATAGCATGATTACAATGAACCAATTGCATCAAATACATCTTTTTCTTTTTCTTTTTTTAAATTGATCTTAAATTTGTTGATACATTAACTTATTTACTAATATAATTTTCATGATCGTAGTGTAATTAAGTATCGACTGAGACATATCTAATGTATAATAATATTACTATTTTATTTATATTGTTTTTATCACTCAATTAGCTTTTATATAATGTTTAATTTGACCATTTTACTTTTAATTATAAAATAAATATTGGAATAAAGAAATTGAGGTTAATGTTACAAATGAGATTAGTATAAGAAATGTTTGAACTGGCCATGATCTTAGGCCGTTGGATATTTGTTGATGTACAATATTATAGATTTGAATTATATATATACACATAAATAAAAATTATATTTTAGTATATAATTTCAACGCAAATAATTTTGATGAATAAAATATGTAAATGTGAAATTTGTAATTTTGTTTTATGTTGTTAGTATTCATGTTCAACATTTCATAGCAAATATTAGATACATAATCTTCAGACATATACAATGATATATGAACTTTACTTCAAAGAGGCAACACATAGAGAATGTGTCACATGATTTCTATAATATTATTAACTATGTTATATCTCATCTAAAACAAAACTATGTTATATCTCGTAATTACATGATTAGCAACTTCTACTAATAATTGATGAGTTACATTAATTGTCTACTCACTTTTTTTTAAAGTTTAGCATTTAAAGTTTAAAGGTATTATTATACTTAATTAAGAGTAAGCATACGATATGGTTATAAAACTATGTTATATCAAATTAATTTGTGATATACACTCAATTATTCATATGACTAAAGTAACTAAATAATTAAGTTTAAGAGTAAAATACAGTAAATTTAAATTACCTTTTTTTAAAAAAATGTAAATTACTTAATTTTAAATTCTAGATAAGAGATACACATACATAAATATATATAGACTAAATCAACTTTTATTTGATTTTCATCATTGGAATTAAAAGCTAGATAAGATTAGCGATAAGAATGAGTTAGATTTAATGGACTCTTTTTCCCTTTAAAATTTTAACTAAGAATATATAAATTTAATTTGATTAAAAACATAGATTAGTTAAAATTTAGTTATACTAAAATTTTAAGCCTCACATTAAAAAAAAGTTATTTAAGTAATAAAAAGCCTTATCACGCTTTTTTTTTTTCAAAAAAGCCTTAATTATCTAACTAACAAAATAAGATCAAATTAGAAAGGAAGATAATAACAAAAGCAATAAAATAGGAAGCAACTTGAGTAGCAAAAAAAAAAAGTCTGGAATACAGTGACAAATCTTTTTTTTTTTTATATTATAAAAATATGTAACTTTGTTTATTTAAGAAAAAAAAAAAAGCTCGCCCTCCATTCAGTTTTTCTCCATCATGAAAAATTGAATCCATTAACACCTTCATTATTGCCTCACTTCATCTTAAAGAAATCCTAAGTTCAATTGCTATTCAATTCAAGAATTAATCTTCTCAAATAATTAACTCTCTATTTCATGAGTTAATTTTTACTTTTAAGTTATATTAAAATATTATGATATTGACAAACAAATATTAAGCAAATTGACTTTCTTTTTCCTCCATGTATTTGCCATTTTAATTTTCTTTTTGAATAATTTTTTCTTATTGTAGAGCAACTGTGAAGTCATCATCATGAAAGTAGCATTATATATATATTTCAACAAAGCAATTCTCGAATCATCATCATCTTAAGGTAAAATACTATTAACTTCATTTTTGTCACTTCATTTTTGTTTGGTTGAAGAATTTATTCTACTGAAGTTTTGTGTACCATTCATATAAGTTTGTTTTTCTTTAATTTTTTATTTGCCATTTTAATTTCCCATCAAATGTTGAGAAATATGTATGACATCAAATGGTAGACAAATAGTTGAATTAGAAATGGATATATATATATATATATATATATATATATATATATATATAATAGAGATTAAAATTTATTTTCTTTTGTATTTTGCATTCGATTTTATCTAAATTGTTGTCTTTTATTTGAGTCTTGCCTTCAATTTATTTGGCTATGCAGTCTTGACAAAAAGGGTGTGTTGTGTACACAGATTTTTGTTCTTAAATCTAGCATTTGCTGTTATCAGTTCTATGCAAACCTCACAAATAAAGTTTCCATTAATGTCTTCTAATTCTTATTCTTTATTTTTTTTTCTTTTTCTTGCTGGGATGTTCTCGATTTTCAATTGGTTTTTGCTGAGAAATTCCCATGATTTTGCAATGATACTATCATGTCAAAGATCACTCACATAGGCTCTAAGTCTTAGCTAGGTGATTAATTTATATCATAACTTTATAGGAAATTTTTTATCTTTATTGAAAAAGTAGAAAGATTCCACAATTTCTGAGAAGTTATGGTTTGGATCATATTTGCTATCACATTAAACCAAAAATTAGTGTTTCGTTGTTCAAATGATCATAAATACATTATATTGAACCCTCATAATAATAATAATAATTTTATTTAGTGGCCTTATATGCCAATTGATTGTTGATTCTGAATTTTTATAATTTTATTTGTTTTGATAAGTATATTTTTGGAGATATATATTTCATTTGATGGCCATAGGATATTGCTAAAAGGGGAAATTATTAGTATGTTAAAAAGTTTGAGTTTAATCAAAAGTTGTTTCTCTATTTGAGGAGGTTATGAAGTGAAGCTAGGGACCGGAAAATGTCTAGTTCAAGCATATCTTTTGTTTCGGGTCAAAACTCTGAATTTTATATTTTACATTTTAAAATAATTTATTATATTTTACAAATTTATAATTTATAAAATTTAATTTTTTGTTATATTAAACTTTAAAAACTGGCCTTGAATGATTTAAAACTTTAAATATATGTCATGAGTGGGTTACATTTAGTGCAAAGAATATAATGATTGAGTTTATTTAAATCGTATGCAATAATTTTAATTTCAACTTAGTTAAATAATTTTAGTTTACCCGGTTGAATTAACGAATCATTATTTTATTATTATTATTATTATTATTATGTAGAAGTCCAGTAGAACAAGTGCATCGAATTGTAACAAACCATCTAAAGTAGTGCATACAACTAGATTGGTTAAGATGCTGAAGAAGAAAAAAGAATTGGTAAATTGTCATAGTTGTTATAAATTTTAATATATTTATATTTTATCATATAAGTGTTTTTAAAAAGATTTACTTTACTATTATAAAATAATTATTATGATTCTTAATATTTTAGTTTTTTAATATAAATTAATTAATTATATAACATTATTATTATTATTGTTATTGTATGGATAGGTGAGCAAAATGAAAATGAGCTTAGTTCAATAGATTCTTTTGAAATGTTTCACGTGGGAAAGGATGGAACTTGGCCTAGTGACAAAACTAAAGAACTGTGTGTATGCTATTTTTTTCCCCTTATTTTCAAAAGTTTGTATTATTATTATTATTAGATATGTTATACTTATCTAATTATGTATTCATATTTTGATAAGACATAAATGATATCAAAGAAAAATGAATCACACGATAGACTGACTTGTGACAATTTAATTTATGTCATAAAAAATGTAAGATGATTAATTTATTATCTTCAATGACGAAATTTTTTTTGTTGCAAAAGATTTTTTTTTGGTTAAGTATTGACGAGACTCACTGATACTTTATACAATATAATTATTTTAAAAATAGTGGGCTTGCAAAAATATAAGTGCTAATAATATTATACATTTTAAATTTTTTATTCTAAGTAATTATCTCAAGTAATGTGACATTCATCAATTGATTAATAAAATTAAAGTGAATTAATTATATTATCTTACTAATCAATTGATTAATAAAATTAAAGTGAATTAATTATATTATCTTACTAATCAATTGATTAATTTCATATCATTTGAGATAATTATTTGAGATGTATAACATTAATCATATAAGTGCACTTCTTCCTTTCTCTTTCATTCTTGTCTTGTTTTATGTGTAAATAAGAAACAAAATTACAATTATTTGGCTCCACTAAAATTATATAACGTATATATTTTCCCCCTTGTCTTCATATTTTAGACAAACAACTAAATACATTTTCACTTGCGTATTTTCAAATATATCACTAAATGCATTTTAAAATTTACCAAAAATCAATTATTCATATATTACAAAAGGAATACAAAAATATCATTTGAAATCACACCCCTAATTTCTTTCCAACAAGCCAACCTTGGCTATAGGGGCAAAAAATTATTACAAAAAAATAATACAAAATTTTAATTTAATTAAGTATTTATCAAACGTAATGAAAAATAAATATTTCAAAAAGCAAGTAAGAAAAATAATTGGCTTTATTTTTTTTTAAGGTAAAAATTTATTGTTTTAGAGGTCAGATTTCGATTAATTACACTAAAAAATTAAGGGAACAAAATGCAGCATTCATCATAATCAATTACCTAAAATCCAACATAATTTAAAACATTCAATTAAAAATTGGATAAATAAGCGAGATAGTAGACTAACCTTCTAAAAAAATGAAGTTGAAACATATGTTAACGATATGGAAATATTACTGTTGGTATTTTGATAAATACAAGTACTTTGAAGGACTTATTTTAATTATCTTATTATTTAACTTAATATATTGTATATTAATTTCTTTCTTTGCAGGAGACTCGGGCCATGCTCGTCTCTTCACGGTACTGCCGTTGCGTGTTTAATTACCGTATATTGTAAATAATTAATTGAGGACTGTCAATCGGACATTCATCAACCGAGTCATCATCACTTATTGTCACTTGAAATCATATATATTATTATATGAAAAACGATAAAAGAACAAAATCCCAAATTATTTTTAAGGATTTCACATTTTTCTTTTGAAAAATTCTTAAAATTAACTGGAAAGATAAAAAAAAAAAAATTATATGACTCTATTTATTTTTAATTAACATTGCTCCTATTATATGTATCATTGCTATAAATATTAATCATGGAAAATTCCTAATTTTAAATTCTATATATCCGAGCTTTCCATAAACATTCAAGGGAAATGGGAAGGCACAGAAATTTTGTTAATTGTAGGAAACAAATGGTGAGTGAAAAGCAAGATTCCAATTTGGAAAAGGAAACCCATTGTGAGTCGGAAACCCTTTAGGTTTCCTAAAGGGGTTAGGTTAATTTATAGAACGCTATAAATATGGAGGCCTTTCGCCATTTTGTGATTTCGTCTTCTCCAACACCTGATACTGATCACCATGCATTCTTCCACTAGCCAATCTGTCTTTCGTCTTCTTGCTGCATTATTATTATTATTTTCAGGTCTCTTCTTCACATCCTCCAACGCTCAAGTGATCAGGGGATGTCCGTTCGACAGCATCTACAGCCTAGGCGTCAAAAACTCCTCTCCCGCCAGCTCCCACCGCAGCTCACTCATGACCGATCAACTCGCTACAGCCTTCCATCTTCCTTCTCCAAAACCCTACACTGACGAACAATACGGCCGGCTTCACTACGGCGCAAGCTTCGCTACCCAAAATGCCATAGCTCTTGGCAAACCCTTTCTTGAAGAACAAGGAATCCGCCTTCCATCATACACCTTCACCGACTCCATTACATCACAGCAGGTTTCTTTCTCCACGTATCTCGACTCCATCTGCTTCAGTGGTAGACTCGAGTGTCGTGAAAAGCTTCGGAGGTCTCTATTCACGGTCGACCTTGGGAGCAATGATTACAAATACGCATTCTTGAACGGCGAATCCGTAGAACAAGTTGAAGAGTACGTGCCGGTTATATCAAGCAACATTGTAAACATGGTATCCGACATCAAGAAAGAAGGGGCGTCCAATATTTTAGTCCCTGGAATGCTGCCATTGGGGTGCCTTCCGGGGTACGTTTCTTTGCTTCACAGTGCTAATCCGGCCGACTTTGATGCTGACAACTGCCATGTAGGCCTCAACAATCTTGCAAAGAACCACAACGATCAGCTCAAGCTTGCTATTTCTCAGGAATGGCCACATGGTCCTTACGCTCAGTCTCAGGCCTTTTCAGAAATTGGAGATAGCGTTTCTTATTCACAAGTTCTGTATGCTGATTATTACAACGCTTTCTTGGCTCTTCTTCGCGACAAATCCAATCATTCGGGGCCCCTGTTCCGTAAAGACGGGTTTCATCTCACTGAGGAGGCGAACGAGTTCATTGCCGGAAAGCTAATCAGCGGAAATGGCTTCCTTCAGCCCGAGATACATCTCCCAAAAGTTACCCATTGCCTTATGTAAAACCTTAAAATTGTTACTCGTACGTGCACTTATATATATATCATTAATGAATGATTATTTTACTGAAATTCGATTTTTTTGTTTTCTTTATAGAATCAACAATTAGTCAACTAATAGAAACCCTTAATCCATCACTCAACATGACTAGCGTTAATTAACCTTGATTAGCTAGGCAAAATTCGAGCCCATACACGCATTGAAAAAAAAATAATGACAAATGTAGATTATCAACAATTGTGCGGGCGGTAGCATTTTTGGGATTTTATATTGCCTTTCTCCAATCTTATTTTAATGTGCGAAATCGATGCTTAACATCTAGCAAATAGATAAGCGTTATCATTTTGTTGTCGGTCAATTAAATCGATCCTACTCATACATTTGGACATCCAAATCTATTAGCATTTGAATCCCATACGTAAAACTCACACTGAACTGAAAAAAAAAAAAAAACCAAAAAAACAGGTTATTACGTTGACTTTACGAGTCTGTGTGCACTAACATTTTGGCATCTGTCACACCTAAGGGGAATTCAAACAATGTTCTAAAATTATTTAGCTCGGGGACTCCAAAGTGTTTGAATTCAACGTTTTTAAAATTAATTTAACTTAGACATAAGAGTGGAGAAAAAGCCTGTAGATCATGATGTTTTATTATTTTTTAATATTAAATTATAATGAATTCTAAAAAAAAAAATTTATGATTTATCTGAGACAATACAATTAACTATTATATTCATGATTTGTATAATTAAATTTAATATAATTATTATTTATATATTAATTTTTAAAAATAAATAAATACATAATACATAATCATTTATTATATTGATGATACGATAGATCCGATATATTCTAATATTTCTCAGTCCTAAATCAAAACCTAAAGTATGGTCCTACAAAAGAATCCGCCAGCCCTACCACCTCGTTAGGCTGAACAGGTAGGCCCGGAGGCGTCCGCAAGTTTTTCTCTTCGCTAGGTTATTAAATTCCAAATTTGTCACAGCATTCCAAAGATAATTACAATATAGCCATTGATTCATTTTCCCAAGAACCTTATAAAAAGCGCAGCGCAATAATGCTTAGCGGCCCATAAACTGATGATCATTTTCTTGCACTGTAAACACTGTACGACTTTCATAAACTAAAATACAAATTAATAATGGAGTCGTCGGCAACGTTTCCGGATTCCGGCAATTTACCCCGAAAAGTCATTGCCACTGCTGCTGGCGAAGCTCACACTCTTGCTCTTACCGGTAAAGTATACATACATCAGCACACGAGCACTTGGTGTTGTTTTTAATTTTGTGGATTCTAATTAAGTTTTTGTGTGGTGGGTACTTGCTGCAGGGGATGGGCGCGTGTTTTCGTGGGGAAGAGGAATGTTTGGTCGACTCGGTAACGGTTCTGAATCAGATGAGCTGTTTCCGGTCCGGGTCAATTTTGGTGATTCTGAGCAGCTGAAGTTTGTGGGAGTTGCTGCTGGTGCTTATCACAGCCTTGCTCTTGCAGGTCAGCTACCTTGTTATTGACTTCCACTATCCACTTGATGAAACTTAGCTTTTGTCCTGTGAGATTGTAATGTCCTCTTTATCTGGAAGTCTTTGCCAAGCAGTGAATTTGTTGGTGTGTTAAATTAATTCTAACTAATCAAAATGAATCTGTTATTTTCGCAGATCAGTTGAAAAGGGTAATAAATATATTTTAAATTTTTTGGTGCTCTAAATTTTCTTTGCCTTTACTTGATGGCAGATGATGGCTCAGTCTGGTGCTGGGGTTACAACAGCTGTATCCTCTATACTTGCATTATCTTTGTTATGCTCAAAGCGAATTCAGTGCTATAACTGAATGAAACTGCAACATTATTATTTGTGTTAACTTGCATTTTTATGTCTTTCATTTGTTATAAATCCCTTAACTGTTGTATGGATGGCCAACTTGGTTTTGACGGAAACAACGCCGTGGTACCTCGCATGATTGAACAGTTCCTTACGTTAGGCGGTCCTGATTCTTTGGAAGATGATTCAAAGACCAACCATAAAGAACCAATAAAGGCATGAATTAATTTATATCATATCCTGATCACGTGAGCAACCTTATTTGATATGTTTCGCATCACTTTTATATGTCCCAGATTTGTTCTGTCAATGCTGGAGGAATGATGTCTCTGGCAATTGATAATGTTGGAGCTTTGTGGATGTGGGGCAATTTCCCTCAGACAGACAACAGCACCGAAGGTGGTTTTTCTCTTGTAAGCAGCTTCACTCCTAGTCCAGTCTGGGATTTTCATGGTCACACTGTCGTTAAGGTGGCTTGTGGAAATGAACATGTTGTAGCCCTAGTTAGTGCTGGAGAAACATACAAAGGCGAAGATCTTGTATGCTATTCTTGGGGTAGTAACAATCATGGCCAATTAGGTCTAGGAGATAGAGAGAGCAGGCTACGTCCTAAAATCATTGAAGCTTTTGACCAAGATTCACCTTGGGCAGTTTATGAGGTAGCATGTGGATCCTTCCACACAGCTTTGCTTACTCACAAAAAGAGACCAAGTGACACGTTAGAAAGTATGTGCTGGACGTTTGGGCTTGGGGAGAATGGGCAGCTTGGGCATGGAACCACGCAGAGTGCAATGGTCCCTGAACAGGTAAAAGAATTGCCACAGTATGTATATCTAGTCTCTGTTGACTGTGGCTTATTTCACACTAGCGTTGTTTCATCTGCTGGAGACGTGTGGTCGTGGGGAATGGAGAAGGGTCTTGGCCTCTGCCCAAATGCTAGTTTAACAAGAAATGAAGGAGGAGATGCTATTTCTCCCATCCTTATTTCTGGAAATGGGCAGCGTGGACCCAAATTTCAAGATCCCGTCCAAGTTGCTTGTGGGGCTGCCCATACTGTTCTTGTTACAGATGATGGATATAAGCTCTGGTCTTGGGGCAGGGGAAGGAGCGGGGTTCTAGGAACTGGTAAGACAATTGATTTTTTTGCTCCTGGTATTGTATTGTGGCCTCCACTAACAGAAGAGTTCAAGCAAGATGAACTGAACACTGGTGATCTGGAAGATAAGATTAAAGTAAAGGATTTGGAAGGAGCTACAGAAACAGATAAGAAATTGTCTTTGGCAATGGAGGAGGTGAAGCTCCTCCAATCAAAACTCTCAGTAATGGAAAGATATGCTAGCATACTTCATGGTTCAATTTTTGGCAAACCATTTGCTGCAGAGCAGGATATTCCGATCTCATTGAAGAACATGGGCTTTTTTGATATTACAAAGGAATGGGAGAACATGTTGGAATCAGCAGATCGCAGTAAGCTTGTCAGATTGGAAATGTTCTACCGAAACATGCTTGCAGGGGTCAAAGATAAGCTTATGAAGAGAAGAATCCAGGAAATTGTGAATGAGTGTTTGCATTCTTCAACTATTGGAAAATAAGAATGCTAGTAACTAAAATAATGGGTTGCCATCTTTTGTTTGAATTGAAGATCACCCATAGTCGTTATTCTAAATGAAGCTTTGTCAATATGTTGTCATGTAGTGTGGGTTTTTCTTTGCATGATCTGAGGATCGTGTCACTTAATTGATTTCTTTGTGATCAGTTGATGTTAATATTTTGTAATTTCATAACTCATTATGATTGTATCCTCAGCTATATGTACAATGGGAAATTATTATTATACACTAATAATATATTGAGAAATGGTGTTACTGTTTTAACTGCAATCGTAAACTACAGGAAGTGTTCATGTTACTCAAATCCAAATATTAAGTGGAAAAACAATGATGTTAGCTAGTGGCAAACTAATTACACTTGAAATGAGTGTTTCTTGACAAAACAATTTAGGTTTGAACGGAAAAAACAAGTGAAACTCTCTTGTTGTTTGGAAAAATTTTTCCTAACTCTAAATGTTTTAAAATATATTTAAACGTGTCTGCTGATTTTACCATTTTACTCGATAAATTTACACAAATAACCAGTCTCATTTTGTATTTTTCATAAATAACCTTTTTATATTTTTCCTATCATAATTAGCCAATCTCGAATTTTTCAGACCAAGATACCCCTGTTTCGTCACTGGCCAAAATTTTCGCAATGAGTCCTCGAGTTCTAAGACGACGATCGAGACACCTGAAGACAAATAAACTTTCACGTAAGTTTTTTTTTTAGGAAATTCAGGCGACCATCGGCACGGTCGCTCGCACCACGCGATGGCAGCTTGCCATCGCACTGAGATCGGTGCGATAGCTCGACCATGGCACCGAATCGGTGCAATGAGTCAGCCATCGCACCAAATCTAGTGCGACGAGTCAGGCTCGTCGCACTGCGATCCGGTGCGACGAGCAGAGCCGCCGCACCGAGTTTGGTCGCGACGCCTCGAGCCGGATCATGACGGATGTTTGTCGCACTGCATTTAGTCGCGACTGGAACCGGTTCAGATTCTATAATTTGGTGCGACAGGCACCAAGCCAAGTGAGACATGCTGGTGAGATAGGTCGCCTGCCTCACCAAGCCAGTGAGACGAGCAACTGTCAAACAATCCCAAAATATAAACCCTAGCTCGCAAACGATACAGAGACATAAATTCATAACACTTATATAAATATTTAATACAATTATATTACGATTAGGTAAAGAAGCTCCGATCTTCGATTATTGAACGGTGTTTGTAGTTTGCGAGAGCGGTGATTGGCTAGGAAGCAGGTTGGCGATTGCGAGAGCGATGTTTTAAATTTACGATTCTGTAATAAAAATTAAATATGGAGGGTAATTAAGGAAATGTAATTTTTGATTGGCTATATTTGATATAATATAAAGTGAATGGTTATTTGTGAAATTTAGAAATTGAGACCGATTATTTGTGTAAATTTCCCTTTTTACTCTTGTAGTTGTTTGATTTTATTAATATAAATACCTTTGATTATCTAATTAATTAAATAATTTTCTTAGTCATTATTAATTAAAAAACTAAATGAAAAATTATGGAAAGAAATAAGGGATTGTTATTGATTTTTTAATTAATTTTGAAACTTTTTTGGAATTAATTGAAAAATGTAATACAAAATTAATATATATAGATATACACACACACATTAGAATAATAAGTTGGGGGTATTTAAAATATATATAATTTCAACTCATTATTCTCCCCAAAAAAAAAAGTGTGTGTGAATATTAACTTTGCATTTAATTTTTCAATAAAATTTGAAAAAAAATCAGAATTAATTGAAAATTTATGGTAATTCCCTTACTTTTTACCATAACTTTTCGTTTAATTTTACAATTAAATATGATTAAAAATTAATTATTAAAAGTATTCATATTCCTAAAATCAAATAGTTACTAAGAGTAAAATTATAAGATTAGCAAAGAATTGATATGAAGGAGGGTTTGAATGTGTTTTATAATATTAAGATTTATTTCGTTTGTCGAGAGGGTTTTATTCTTTTTCTTAGTTCTCAACTAGTCAATAATTCTTAAATATTGTATGTCTATGTGCATTATTTTTTGGATTTTTAGTCAATAAGTCTGAAATATATTCAGAAAATAGATGACAAATCATAATAGATGACAAATCGTTTAAAACTTTGTCATAAAAATGACATTCCATACAATTATTGAAAACCGTGCTATATAATTTCAGTATACAGATGATATGAGCCATTCGGCCAAGCCTTTTAGCCAAAGTGGACCGGTTTAAGCCCTTATAATTGAGCATTACGAGGGCTATACATAATTAAATAAATTATTATTATTAATTTTTTTATAAAATGTGACGTTTGATTATAAAAGTTTAATTAATATTTTATGAGAGATAATCTGATTTATAAATATAATAATTTAATTTATAAATATTAATATAGTAGTGAAGATAAGAATTTAAATTATTTTTAATAATAATTTAATTTATAAATATTAGTGTAATAATTTAATGTAAATTAATTTTAATAATAATTTAATGTAATATTTGTAGTAGTACGATTGTAATATCAGAATTAAAAAATATATAGATGATATGAAAATCGTTTAGTCCTCCTCAGTTGGTATTGTATGTATGATTTGTCATTTAAAAATTATCATGAAGATGATATGTCGGCATATTGTAAATTACTTGTGTAATATATCGTTTATACGATTTCTTTACTAAAATCAATTTTGTTATATACCACGCGCACTCGAAAGCATCGGGCGTTCAGAGTTTCAGTAATTTGGACAAACCCCTCCAAAACCCTTTATCTCTCATACTCTCCGGCAAATGTCCGGCGAAAATCAAGGCGGAGCTATAGTTCCGTACTCCGAGAAGGCTAAGAAACCAGTGGTGTATCCACTGCGGCACGGCGTGAAGCCGCCAGTTTCTCGGCTCGGCATCTCCTGGTCTCGAGGCAACTCTCTCCGCGTCACTGTTTTCCGGCAACCGTCAGAAGATTCTGGAAATGAAGTCGGAGGAAAGGCGATGGAGGTGAGGCTCGACGGCGGAGACGGAGAGATAAGTGACGCTCAGTGGAGGAGAATCGCCTACGGTTCGGTCTCTCCTTTTGCTCTACTTCAGAGTCGCAAAATTTCTTTCGCCAGCTTGTCCAAGATTTCCTCCAATACGTCACCGTTTGACGTTGAGTGGTAACTACGTTTGACGGAATTCTATACGTATTTAGATAAATTAAATTGAATCATTTTATTAGATTAACTGAAATCTTGCAATTACTTTTGCTTAAGCTTAGATAAAATTTTATATGCATCTTAATACAGATCTATCTTTTGCATTGTGTTTATTTCTTTAATTAAAACTTGATTAGTTCTACATTTTGAATAATGAACTGTTTGTGTTTTCTTATTCTGTACAAGCAATTGATCTATTTTGCTGTGAAAGTAGGTGGGAGTATGTATTGGAGTACAGCAGGGATATAAGATCACTTCTTGGTAATCAAACCTCGACGACTCAATCCCTGATTGAAGACCCTAAAGAAGTCCTAAAGGTGAACATGGTTTTTATTAGAGTACAAATAGTTTCTTTTTATTGGGCTTGGACTGAATTCAGTCAACTTATGCTGCATGCTCGTGTTGAAAGTGTCTTTCTCAATTGTGGCCTAATATATCTTTTGTACAGAAGGATCCCGAGTCAAGCAGTTTGAAGGCTGCATGGGAGCTGATGGAATTATTTTATGCTGACAAACTTTCTCAAGAATGGTTACCCGAACGGCTTGTTGATTGGTTAGCTGTAAATATCTTCCTTCTGTTTTACCTTTCCCTCTATTGGTTTCATCTTGTTGATTTTTTCATACCATTGGTCATCCATTGCAGGATTATGATAGTCTCTTCTCAAGCACACAGGAAACTGTGCATTCAAAACTCGTGGATTTTCAGAAGGATCTTGTCAGCTTTCAGGTTTGACCTATGATTGGTGTTTCCATCCCATTCATTTTCTTCACTATTTATTAGGTTGTTTACTCTGGTTCATTTGAAATTTTGAATCAATTGGATTGTAAAATATTTTTTGCTGGACTCTGCTCATGAGCATGGCTATAATTCTAGTGAAATGATATTTAGAACTAGTGTTGGTTCTAACTTGAGTAAAAGGTTATCCCTTCCTAACATTATGAAACATTGTGGAATTCATTATCTCTAAGAAGAACATTTTATAACTGAGAATATTGTTATCAGGGATTCTTCATTAGATGTAAAGTACTTGTTAGGTCTTATGGTTTTTGTCATTTATGTCTCTGAGGAGAAAAAAAAAAAACCACTAGTATTTACATTGGTGATAATCGATAAGGCTCTCTAAAATGATGGAATCTAATGAGAATGTCTTATGCAGGTAATTGAGGATGATCCCAAATACTGGGAAGTGATGTCATCAGCGCTAGCAGTTGGTTGGCTTGACATTGTGGTGAGTAGTTTTTAGGTTTCATTTTAGACATTTTGGTGTTTTACATTTTACAGCACTATGAGAAATGATAAGTTCCTTTTGTGGAGTGTATATGAACAATTAGAGATCTTTTTTACATTTGTTCTCACTTACAGGTAAAACTATTGCGCTTGCATGGATCTTATCAGCTAGATCAGCTTGGAAATCGTGAGGTTGGTAAGGGTAATAGATTGAGCATGAACCACCGTATTTGAGGATATAGTCTTGAACACTTTGAATTTATGAATAAGTTTCTAGCTCATTATGGTTCTATCATTGTTTAATATCAAGTGTACTAGAGTCTTTTAGAACATATTATCTGTGTCTTATTCGATCTAATATTTTTTTATGATCAAATGCTCTACAGTTTTATATCTTATTCTTTGCTTGTTATTGAACAGACAGAGAATGGTCTAGTGGAGGCAGTTGCTGTCCTTATTTCAAAAATGCCACGCATGCGTCCGGAATTGGAAGCTGGAAAATTAGGTGAATGCTTTAAAGCGAAGCCTGATTTTATGAAGGTATTTTTTTTTTTTTTTATGGTATACATTCTTTTTAAACTCTTTAGACACACATGTACACTTTCTATTTTCAGTGGATATGTGACTTCATATATATTTATTAGCTAGGCATGGGAGAAATGGCGGTCACAGATAACTAAGCTGGAATGCAGTGCATTCTGGATTCAGTGTGCACATCGTCAGACTCGAGAGGGCCTGAGAAATATGCTGCAAATCATGCTGGGAAACGCCAATAATCTTTGCACTCTTACGTGTCACTGGATGGAGCTGTATATTGCTCACTTTCTGTACATCAGGCCATTCACTGTGGTAAATACCTATTTTAAATATGAATATTCTATGCCTTTATGGTCATAAATATTTATTCTTATATCTGCATTGTTAATCTTTAATTTGTTATAAGTTATTTGTTTTGACAGCCAGATCTCAAGCAGACATTTTATTTCTTTTCTTGTGACAGGGTTTAGAAAGCATGTACAGCCTGGCTCAGAAATGCATTCAGTTGAAACCAATAACTACTTCTCATAGATTAATGGGACTTCTCATTGGGATTCTTGGTGAAAATATTGAGGTCAGTTTTGTGGATTAGATGTCATTTGTTTACATTATCCTTTTTTTATTCCCTTTTTGGTCGTATACTCCAGTTGCCTTTATAATATTCCAGGTGGTGTTAGCAGAATGTTCCAAAGGGTTTGGTCCTTGGTGAGCTACTATGTTATCCTCTCTCCATTTTTTTTATATTTTTCATACATTATAAGCAATTTCCTTTGCAATGCTGCTTTTGACTTTGACATTAGTTAAGATGTAGCTTTTCATGTGGCTTATCATTAGGATGGTTACCCATGCCATAGAGGTGTTGACTGCTGGAAGCCATCAAGCTGATACTCTTTTGCATGAAGAGCGTGATAACCTGGGGGGAACTAGCATGGAGGAGCTCCATCGACTTGTTTATGCTCAAGTTCTATCTTCTCATGCATTAACTTGGCAAGTAAGTGTGAATTTCTTCAGTCTACTCAGTATTCTATTCTTAAGTTGGTAGGTTGTTTGAGAAGAGTCAAAACTATAGTCATTAATACATGTGCACACATACTTTTGCTGAATGTTGTACTATATTTTTGTCTAGGGGATGCCTTGTCTCTGAATATTAGTCAGCATGCCTAATTGTTTTTTCATCTATTTATAACTGTTCAATACTTGATTTTTTTTCCCTTTATGTTTGCAGCAGTGATATATTTTAGTTTATTTTGCATAACTTAACCTTTTGTCTCTGTGTTGCCTACAGATAGCTCCAATTTATTTGACATCATGCGTTAAGCAAGGCATGGGTTTGCTGGAGGTATTATTGTATAAGCAACCTGTTGATCATAATCAATTGCTGCTTAAGGTGATCGACTCACTTTTGCTTTCAGCCTTACTCTTCTCAGCTTTATTCTTCTGTTGCAATTGTGTGTGGTCTTATGTTCTTCCAATCATCTTGTATTTAAAGTCATATCTATTATTGATGGAAGTACCATGTTTTCATTTTATGCAGAACTTAGAGATCTGCCGCCTGTATGAACTTGACAGTGTTAGTTCAAACATTATGAAGGTACCTGCATGTAACTTTGGAATGCATCATTTGTCATGTTGAGGGACTCTACTTTTTAACTCTTATTGTGAATTTGAAGAAATTCTGGTCTTCCTGCCTTATATATATATATATATATATATATATATAATTTTTTCTGGAACTTTTGGTGTTAATGTTTAGATTGCTGGAATGTACAACTGGAAGCATGGTAAGAAAGGTTCTGGAGTTTATTGGCTTCAGCAAGCTCGAGATGAGGCTCGACTTAACAGGATTGCTCAGCAGATGTTTGATTCTGTTGGAAAGTCCATCTCTGATGAAAGCTTCAGGGTAAATATCATATATTCGTTGAATAAATATTGGTGTCTTGGTCTTGGGATTTATTTTTTCTTCTACTTTTTTCTGTAATCCATCCTTTATCAATGCAGCAATGGGAAGGTTTAATTCAATTGTTGGGTTCTGAACCCAAGACTGTTGGCGGTCTTGAATTTCTGCACAAGTATGATTTTTCCCGTCTTTGTGCCTCGTTGACTATGTGTCGGATTATTGTTAACAATATTTGTTGAATCACTTAGATTGGTTCTAACCTATGGTGTATAGGTATAGGGATTTCAAGAAATCTCTTCTGCAGATTCGTGATGGAAAAACTAGAGATGCTGCTCGCCAAGCTGTAGAGTCACTTATTTCGGTATGTGCAATGGATTCCTTTATCATGAAAATGCTGTAGCTGCCATCAACTAAAATTTCAAATTATTAGGACTCGGAATTTCAAATTTATTGAGTTTGCTGTTTTAATGTTTCTTTTTCTCTTCTCCATTTGACAAGGGTTCAGATTTGCACCTATTGTGTAACTTTTTATCTGTATCAGCTCCGATAAATTTCTCTTTTCTTTCATTTTTTTTAAATAAACTGCAGCTTATGAAAAATCCGTCTGCACCCCAGCGCTTTTGGCTGCCTCTTCTGCATGATTCGGTGAGCTTTTCTTGTTACATTGTTCTGGATAAATCACTCAAGGATAGAAAAGTTGAGCTCTTCCAAGTGCTAGTCATATTACCGGTGCTTTTTTGTTCTAAATTTTAATGGTTTGTGGGGAAGACTGCATTCTTTTCCCTCCGTTATTGTGCTTGGTAGCTCATTTCATTTGTCTTCCTGCATTATATGACATTATGCTTCAGGTTGATCACTGCTGACACAATTATGAATTACTTTGCACCATCATGTTTTGTGTTCAGAATTGTATGAACACACATGCTTGCTACATTCCTATTTATAAATGCTTTTGTGCAGTTGAAACTGCTTAATTGGGAGGAGAGACCCCTGCTAAATGTCCTGCAGACAAATCTTTTGTTGAATAAACTACAAGAATTATCAATAGCAAGGTTACGACCAGACTTCATTGAAGCTGACTTGCCACCCCATGCATTGAGCTCTGTAAGACTAGCACTTGCTACAAATCTTGGACGTGCTACCTTAGAGGAACAGTGATACCCAGGATTTTGTCTGAAGTTATTTATTCTTGGTAATTTTGGAAGCAGTCTTTCAAAATGAATGAAGATGGGAGTTTGCCTTCATTATCTTTTGTTAAGAAAATGTAGTGAAATCATTAATCTCTCTGCTTTTCCTGTGTTTCGTCTTCTAATGTAAGTGCCGGCATCAGCACATCGTTGTACCGTAACATATATCAGTAACCGTCAAAAGAATGGCCCTGCCATTGCAGTTGGTTCTTGACCTCTACTCAGTGAAGGCTATTGATGTTGAAATGAAAATGATGCAAGGTTACATGATCTGATCATAGCCTATATTTATAGCTACCATTTTTTTACCACATTGTTTTCTGATTTTCTAAACCCACCAAATATTTTAGCTTTTAGGTGTGTGAAGCATTTTTATTGGAATTGAATCGGTGGTGGGAACTTAGGTGGTGGTGGTTGATGCTTTGGCATAATAATAGTTATTATTAGTTGATAAGACTGTTGGGGAAGACAATGCCATTCGCCCTTGTGCCACCGTTCGTGCCAAATATCAGTGCTCAAAATTGTAAACACGAAAAAATGGTTGGAAATTGTTATTTCGTCCTTTAGTAATTTAACATAGTTGGTATGTACATAATTTATTTTCTTGGTTTCCATTTTTCCCTCAAAATTCCAATTTTTCCATTTTACAATTAATTTTAAAACCTATTTACAGGAGAATTGCAGAGCAGTGGCAAACGACTAGATTGAATGTGAAGTCATGGTTAAATAATCATAAAGAGAAAAAATTTTGAGATTATTAACGTAGCCTTTCCATTAAGGTGATCGGCAACCCGATCAATTAAGAGCAATCTTGCCTTCCAAAGTTCTGCATTGTCACAGGCAAAACAAAAGAACACCAAATAGGCTATTGCAATTTCTATTAACAACCCTAACTTCGGCTCTCATGAAGAAAATTATTGCAATGATGTTAGCTTCGATCTTTTACAAGGATGCAAACATCTCATTCTATATGTTTGTTAAGAGCATTTTTTTTTAATTTTATTAATATCCTTAATAGTAAATTCAATTTATTTTAGTAACATGAATTTTTATAAAATTGGAGTGTCCAAAGTATTAAATAGCTTGCAAATATCCCCACCTATTATGATAGGTGATTACCATCTCCAAACAATAAACTCATCTGGGGTGGGGTGGGGTTGCAGACTTGCTGGGTAAAGAGATTGAGATAAAATGCAATCAACAATAACTTATGATACATACTATAACAAATTACATGTATACTTCGTCTGATAAGAAAAATAACCTACAACAAAAGAACTTATAACAAAATAATAATAATGACTGAGAATAATAAATAAAAGAACAAAGAACCTCAAAGACAAAAGAAAATGAAGCTAATTGCAGCAGAGGATAAACAAAAATAGACGGGGATCTCATAAGCATAAAAGCAGATAATGATGTAACAAATATCAAATATTCACACACCTTGTCTGTCAGCCGCCTGCCCTTCCAATTTACTCTTACTCTTAACTTGCGACCTCTGAGAATATTGGCTGGGGTTGACCAAGACACATCCAATTTGCTATACAAAATTAATGTCACTTCCCCAGGCACATTTGTTTCAACAGAAGCATGTAACATAATTGAATGCACCAGTCTGTCGGCACCACCTCTTTAAATACAAGTAGAACAACAATAATCTTCTGCACAGTAATTTCTGCGCTGCCAGCAGCTTCCCTCTATGAACCATGCCTCGAGTGTCTACAGCTTCTTGGGTAGATTATAAGTTTTCTTAAGAAACCTTGTAGCTGCTTCATCATTCCGGTAACACAGAACACGCAGAAGTGTGTTAGGTTCAGTAGGATTCCACTGCCCAGATGTTGGAGGTAATGGAAGTCTGGACCTGGCAGAAGAGCCATACGTCTCCAAGGTAACACGTCTGAACCGCTCAATGAGACTCTCTGTATCAGTCCGAACGAGGGGAAGGACGCCTCTTGCTGCAGCTGAAAACTTATCGATCAACTCTATTGGCAAGCCATCACCATTTGCCCAGAACAAATCTTTAAGGGATTTAAAATCATCCTCTATTATTTGGGAGTCCTGCCGGGTGAAAGCACGAGAGGGGCCTCCAGCAAGCAAAACCAGTAAAAACCCATCAAATGAAGCTTTCATTATATCTGTAATAATCCGTGTACGAACTCTTTCATGCACGGTGTCTGAGATGATCAGCAAATTGCGCTCAAGCTCCTGAAGAAAAGGCTCAATCCTAGAGGAAGATGGCTCCCCAACATACAAACCATCCCATAAAACATGACTCAAATCATGGAAAACAATTTTGTAAGCCACTGCCTCAGAGAGTTGTTGAACTCCTTCTACACAAGCAGCTGGCGTGAGTTCAAACTTCTTTCCCAGACCATTTGAAAAGTCTTCTGCATGAGCAGATTCGCAGTTCCTCAAATGAGTAATTACCCTCTTCTCCAAAAGATCCAATTCACTTTTGATTCGGTGAAAACTGTTTATACGAACACAAAGATGTGGTATCCTGAAGGAAATTTCCCCATTCATTGTGGCAACCTGAGAATTCTTCTTTTGAGAATTAGGAGACTTTTCTTTCTTCTTCCACACTCCTTGAAACTTTGATCCTGTAGTACACCTGGTCAGTGCTGGCATAGTAGGAACATATGTGTTCCGAGATCCTATAAAACAGAACAAATGATAGCTCTTATTAAACAGCATGGAAGCTTAAAATACAGTAAAGATCAGCTATTAAGTCCTTTAACAATTACCACAGCCAGATTTTGCCTTAGTTACATAGTACTGAAGACATCTGTCAAGGCCAGCCATCAAGTCAGGTAGCAATGCTGGGTGCATCGGAATTGGCAGCTGAAAAAATGCATCTAAAGTTTCATCAATAATTCGCAGAACTTCAACAGCAGATGAAGCAAATCTTTCTTGGTTTTGTTGTGGGTTCCAATCCTATAATATACAGAAAACAGATGAGATCAAGGAAACTCAGAAAATATCCTGGCAGAAGCAGCAAAACAAAAAAATTATAGGAAATAACCATAAGGGAATGGAGCAACAAGCAATCATTAGGAACCAAGATTGTGGATAGCAATTGATATGGCAATTACATGCGAATCTATTTTAAAATGTGACATTATAGATGGCTTCAGATACTTGTTCCATTATGCTATGTTGTTGAAATCATTAAAACTTAACATATTACGACTTGTTAACCCAGCAACTCCATCCCATAATGCTAAACTTTTTACATACCTACAAATCTTTTGCCTTTCTATGTTCACCTAATTTTAGACTGAAGAAGTCTGCCAGACCCTACAACCTTGGTAGTTATGAAATTCATGGGATACAAACATTCCTGGCAGGTGGCCCCAAGAGGTTATGAACCCCTGACCTGTTAGTTGAATTCAAGGCTTATTTTCCACCCATCCCAACCCTGTGGGTGTATCTCATAAAGCTACTTTACCAATAAAAAATAATCATAACCACAACAATTTCAATGACATATACTATTCTTCATAATCATAAAGTTAATGTTAATTTACAGCACGCACCTCTTGTTGCAAGTTCCGGTCAACCCATTCCTTCAATCTGTCTATTCTTGTCTTGAGCCACACTTTCACCAGATTTGCAATAGCTGCTTCGGCTTCATAGGGAGGCATCTCACGGATTATTGCCTTCCCACCATCATCACTGTCCACTGAATCCTCCACTGCAATCTGCACAAGATCTTTCTCCAGTTTATCTGCAGCTCTCAACACTTGAACTGCATCTGGTGTTAAGTCCACTATGCTCAATATGAATTGCTTTATCTCATTCCCATAGCAAGCATGAAGGGTGGCCACAGCAACACTTGCTGCCAAAGGATGCCATCTCTTTAGTATTGGACTGAATACCTGCCTCTCTTTAATGGCCAGCTCACCAACATCCTTTGCAAGGATGGCAAGCACAGGAAGAGGATTGGGCTGGTTTTTAGACGCTCTTCTGCTTGAGTCTGCTTTCTCCATTCTCTATAAGAGAAACCAAACATGTCTAAAGTCATTATTCAACCCCAAAAAATATGAATGCTAAGAAATAAAAAAGTTAATCCATGTGATAATTCTCATGTGTGCAATCTTTCAGAATGCTCTTTAACTAAAAGCAGAGTTTTGATCTAAGCAATCTTGATGTTTCTAAATTGAAATAGCTCAGAGTAGAGTTAAGTTAAAATTGTTGACCTGGTGCCAACTTTGCCCACCCTAATTGACCATTAGTAAATGTTTAGGCATACACGCACTTTGTGCGCATAAAATATTGCGGATTTAGACATGTTAAGAAGGAAAAACATATAGAGAGAAAACTTTGACTCTCTCAGTTAAGTTTAGTCTATACACCAATGTCATCACCTAAAGCATCATTTTCATAGGGATCTCCTATGAAAATAATATATTGACAAATTTTGGACATGAAAATTGACACTAATATAAATTGTCTTATTTTCTAAAAACCTCTTTTTTTCAAAGTGTGTTAACCAAGAATCCATTGCCTTGCTGCTCCATGAGCCCCATATTGTTTATATGAATCAAATTTCAGAACTTTACACACACAACATAGATGTAGGGTGCAGTCATACTATATAAGTACTGGATTCACAAAATCTAAAGTGCAGTATGTTTGATCACTTTTTAGTATAGAAAGTTCAGTGTCCACTAGGGAAGAAAACAAAGACTTACCTGAGCAAAAGCTGTTCTTAGTGATGATCTGATGTATGTTTCAACCCTGCTTCGCGGCACATCGACTTCACCTTTCCTCCTCCTGCGATACTCATTAGATATGTCCTCCATTAAAATTTTTGCTGATGATACTCCCAGAGAAACAATGCCCTCCATGGTTTCAAGGTTTCCATCATCAAATGTGTCATGGTATGCAAGAAGCCTCTTCTCTGCCCAACTCATAATTGAAGTCAGTGTAGAGCTCAAAATCTTAGCATACTCTGGATCCTTTGTTGCCTTTGCGTCTTTTGCAACTTCCGCTAGCTGATTATCAGCTGCATAAAGTAGGTCTGTATCAGCTTGACGAGTTGCAACAAAACGGTGAAATAAAACCCATGTAAAGCACATATTGTGGAGCATCTGATTCATTCCAAGAATTACCCAAGTCTTCTTTATGTGTTCCATTAGCTCATCAACTTCCTCAATGATAGATGTCTCATAAGTAGTATCAAAACAGGCTTCTAAAAGCATTTCATACAGTCTGAGATTAAACGGAAACCCATCAGCCCAATGACACGGCTCATTCAGAGACCCATCAGATCTTGAAGCAAGTTGCATGACAGTGCTACGAAGAACTTGCATCGACTCATTGTTTCTCCCAGTTTCAATGGGCCGATCCAAGGCAGCATTAATGATTTGTCTCAGCCGTTGTGCAGCAATATTTGACTTATCAAGTGGCACACGAGGATGCAAAAGGAGTCCAGCTTCAAGAAGTTTCAGGGTTCTCTTCTGCCATGCATCGTATTCCTGTTGATCGGTAAAGTCTGAAAACTTGAGCTGCTGTAACAGCTCTAGCGGAAGCACTGTTGACTCAATTTTCCTTCCAACCTGTAACCAACACATCAAAGGAAGCCAGTGAAGACAAGCCAAAAGCAAACAAAATCACATTTGGACAAGCATTACATATAAGCCTCTAATTTAAAACAAATGAATAAATTTTAATAATCATGCATTTCAACAAAATCAAGATCCATTTCGATCAGATCAAATGCTACAAAATTTAAACAAATAATGAATCAATAATCTCAATTCTATCTCTGTTTACAACAAAACGACGAGAGCTAAAAAGAAAGAAAAAACGACAAAATGAAAGCAGATCAAAGAAAATTAAAAATATAAATTAAGCTGACCTGGGCAGCAGATATCCTCAAGAGAGCTCGCCGCACTCTTGAATCAACGGTCTCAGAAACTCCCATTTGAGTCCTCATTAACTCACCGACAGTCAGTGCCTTCTTGGACTTACCCTGGCCCGAGCCGGGACCCGACCCGGGGCTCTTCTTGGAGGCCGAACCTGGAGACTTCAAACCGAGCGCCTTCTTCATTTTACTAGCGGCAGCGGAGGTCAGCGAACGCTGGAGCGTCGGCGAGTTGTGACTCGGGGAGCTGCTGTGGTTGTGGTGAGTTGGCGAGTCAGAGGAGGGGTTGCTGTTAGGGATGAAGGAGAGAGGTTTGCCGGTGGAGGTGCGGCAGGCTGCAACGAAGATCTCGTAGGCAGTGATTCGGAGGTCGGAATCAGAGAGCTGAGTGGCGAGTTGACCGAAAGGCGAGGGGAGATCGACGGCGGCCCTCGAAGGCATTGTCAGTTGCGGCGGAGACGGTGGCGGCGGTGTGGACTCTCGCTTAGAGTGTCCAAGCGAAAGGTCTCTGAAGAGGTGAGCCATTGTGTCCTTCGATTGCTCAAAATTTGACTGCCCAACCAACTTTAATCTGAAGCCAAAAAACACTGTGACTTGTGAATTCTGATACTGCACAGAGGATGTGTTTGGTAATTTCTCTTTTTCCCCCCTCGAAATTTAATTTATTTTACTTTTTCACTTTTAGTTGGATTTCTGGTGGGAATGTGTCAAAATGCGTGAATTAATTTTATTTTTTTTATTATTAGCTTTTTTTAAAATGTGTGTAAATTCGTTACTTTTCGTCATTTGTTATTCTTACCGTTAGCTTACCTTATGCTGCGCGTTGATTTTTTTTCCTTTTTTTTTGGCTTTCTGAATAATAAATTAAAAGGAGGGAAATAATTAAGTGCAACTTTTACTTTTATTTATATTATCAGCTCTATTTACGCGACTGACATTATATACTTACACTGCATGTATAAAAGTGGGTCACGTCTCAATCAAAGTATTTATTTATTTCTCTTTTTTTGTTAATTTGTAACATCAACATTATTCACTATCAATTATATAATTACGTATTAAAAATATGTGACAGCTACTGTTTATTTAATTGGTAATTATAAAGTAAACATAAAAGTAAGTTTTATCGTTAATCTACAACGTTAATTTTTTTTTTGTGTGAAAGATTATATTTTTACTTACGGTCACTTGTATAAAAATATAGTTAAACAAATTTTTATTTTATTAATTATTTAAAGTAAAAAAAAGGTTCTTACACACTCAAAAGTACGGTTAAATTGAGGGTGTTTTTTAGAATAAGAAAATAGTAAATATAAGTTTTCAAAAGAAAATGTCAAAATTGTTGGATGAATAAAAGTAAACGTTTGAGAGAGAATTAATTTGAAACATAAAAAAAAAAAAAAAAAAATAAAGAAGGCGCGTGAGCCGTGAACCCCACCGCACCAACCGGTCGTGGTTTTGTCTTTGGAGAGTTTTTTTTTTTTTTTTTTAAAGGTGAGAAACAGAGCTGGAATTGGGAGGCGAAAGGTTGGATAATCCTTGATGCATGGGACCATGCATGGATTAAAGAATTATTTTCAAACAAATTCTTGAAGCAATTGCATTTCTTAAGCAAGAGTAAAAAAAAGTGAGTGACGGTGGGCAGAGAATCTCGGTTGTTAATTTTGTATTACGACTACTAGGGCCAGGCCTTTGATGATGACGGGAAACCCAAACCCAATTAATTTACTAAACAAATAAAACAATTATTTTATATTTTTATTTACCTATAAATATAATGTCTGCCTTCCAGTTCAAGATAAATCAACCAATTTTTTCAGTTGCAGCTGATGTTAACTTTGTGCGCCATAATTTACACTTGAGTCCTTGTTGTTTGGCAAAAAAACTAAAATAGATTGGTAATTGTCAGAAGTCATCAAGTCCATATAATCCATTCAATCCTTTATCCCTTACGGTAGTAGAACTAGAGCCCTACCTTTAGACTTTAGTATAGCTGATGCATCAAGTGTGTCAATACATCACAATAAACTTTTCATTACATTTTTTTAAAGTTTCTTATTACATATTCAAGTGTTTTGTTTTTGTATCAAATTTTTGTTACATATCTCAAAATTGAAGAGACTTAAAAAATTAAACCGTAACATAATATGTACGATACAATAAAAAATACGATTAGATGGAAAAGTTAGTGTGATGTATTGATAGAGCTAACTTATAAGTTGTAGTTTTGCCTATACATGAATGTTGTCATTGTATCCGCATCAAGCTCCCTCCCAGCAATGATTTTCTCCATATGGTGCAATGAAAAGTCCGTGCACATGGTGGTGACTGAGGAGAAGTGACATTTCATTCCAATTCCTCCAATATCATTGAACCACTCGGGCATACCGAACCGAGGTGCATCACTTTCCCAAAGTTCGAGCTAGCCTGATGACACCCATCTAAAAATTTAAATTTGGTTGGTGTCTTCTCGTACAATTTATAAGCTTGTTGCATGATATATATATATATATATATATATATATATAAAGTGCTTTTGGGCTTTTATTACACTTTAAGATTTAGTTATGAATTTAGATACGTATATTTATAGTATGATTTAAAGGTTTATGAGTCATAATTTGAAAATATTTTTCAAATAATTAAGTTTTGGAAGAAATTTGCTTTTATTTCACACCAAGCCCAATGGCGTGCTTTTGGGCATATGATTATCAATGTACAACAATGATGGATGATTCTTGTCCTCAGGTGGGAGGAAGCCATAAGTGCTAATAAATGTTTTTTTTTTTTTAATTTTTTTTAGAAATAAATGTTATGATTACAATAGGTGGTAAGTAAAAGAGAAGTTTCTGTGGAATTGATGGTCAGCAAACAGCAATGGCCATCAACCGCTTATGATTAGGTCGTATGTTGATTCTACCATTTACGTTGAGGAACAAGCTTCTAAAAAATGGCCAACTAAAGCACTTTTTGCTGATAAAATTCCGAGGCCGGTGAAAACAAATTACTGTACATTTTTTGTAATGTTGCTGCATTAATGTGCGTACAGTTTTGTTGCTCTGTTGACTGCGCAGACATCAATCCGTAACCGGTCTTCTGAGCAGAACTTTCTTCAATTCAGTTTGTTGCAGTGGTTCGCAATTAAAAAGTAATAAAGAAGCAAAGAACCTTTATTGGGATGCAACCAAATGCATTATTGTCCTCTTTACTTATTTTAACATAATGTATTAATGGTAGGATCATACAGACAGTTGTTATTGTTCATGGATATAATTGTATGAGTGCCAGCTGACTCATGGTTTCTAGATGAATTGTGGCGTTAAAAGACAAGAAGAGCCTCACATGGGGTTTAGTCATGCAACATGCCAATTACATACAGCCCAAAGAATGCTAGTCCAAATAAAATACATTATCTAATGTTCAGCTGTACTCATGACTTGATAATATTTAGTATGCTTCAAAAGTTTTTGTATTTTTATGTGTGGTGACTATTTAAGTAAATGGGCGCATGTGAAGGCAGCAACAATATGGTGTTTAAACATCATACAAATCATGATTTGTAACTTCAATTCTTAGTTACATTCTCAATCTTTGAAAATCGCAAATTACAGAGAGTAATTTTGACATCAAACAGAGAGTAATTAACAGGGAACTTCACATTTATATAACAGACATGATGTAACCGAACACAACTGAATTAAGGGAAAATAATTACGATTTTCGTAATTATGTTGGAAGCAAATTTGTTGCATAATTTAGAATTAGACCCTCCTGGCAAAAAAATTTATTCCCACAACCGACTTTGCGTGGGAAGTAGAAGAAAGCAAAGTATGAAAGCGCAAACAAATTTACAAGGCAAGCATTTCTTCAAACCGAAGTATTGCCCACACGACACGTCCAATCACACAGTCCCCCTGGTTTCTCCATAACGCTTTTTCCCATAATCATTTTATCAAACAGCTTCGATAATCAATACACAAAGATTGGGGGGAAAAAAAAGTGGGGGAAAATCGTTATGTCAACGCTAGGTGATGATGAATTAAGCTTAATCCTTAACTGGCTCAATGATTCAAACGACAGAAACTCGTTCTCTCTTGTTTGCAAGCAATGGCTAAGAGTTGAGGGTCAAACCCGTTTGTCTATTCGGGTCCTTGAACCCGATTCTCTCCAAAATTTTCTACCCAGATTCCCAAATTTACGCTCGTTTGAATCAACGAGGTTTCTCAGCAATGCCCATCTCCAATTTGTGGCCAAAACATGTCCTAAAATTCAGATTTTTAATGCTAATCTCAAAGAAACACGTCAAGTTTTTGATGAGTTTGGTAATTTGTCTGATTTTGATGATGTTGGTGATGATGGTATTTGTGCTATAGCAAATGGGTGTCCAAACTTACGTAAAATTTCATTGAGAAGGAGAAAGAGTATTGGCAACGTTGGGGTTATTTCGATTGTTAGTAAATCAGCTCAAAGTTTGACAAATTTGGATTTAGGGAGGTGTAGTTTGATCAGTGATCAAGCTTTGGAAGCCATTGGGACGGTGAGGGCAATGCGGGTTCTGAATTTGGATCGCTGTTCATTGATTACAGATCAAGGTTTGGCGTTTTTGGCAAATGGGTATTGCTCTAAATCTTTGAAGAAGTTGGTTTTGACAGAGTGTGACAGAGTTACTGATTTTGGGATGTCTCTTTTGAAGCAAATGAGTTGTTTAGAGGACCTGAATTTAGCTGAATGTGGGCCAAAAGTGACTGATGTTGGTGGGATTTCTATAGCTTCAATGAATTCACTTAAAAGGTTGAATTTTTCTTGGTTGATTAATGTAACGGATGTTACACTCGTCGCAATTGCTAAGAACTGTACAAAATTGGCGGCAATCGATTTAACTGGGTGTGAGTTGATTACAGGAGCAGGGATTCGAGCTTTTGGCCACCATGAGTGCTTAGAAAGTCTAGTGCTAACTTCTTGTTATAATATTTGTTCGGATGATTTGGAAACTCTGCTTACTTGGGAGTCATTAAAGTGCATTGTGCTTGATAAAGGGTTGAAAATTTGGATACCATTGGACTTGCAGGAAAACATAAGCAGGTTCTGCCAGCTAAACTGGAGATGATGGATTAATGGCTGAGGTAAATTTCATTGTAATAAGGTTAGTGGAATTCGTTGCCTCTATTTTGAGAGCAATTTTCATCAATACATCTGTTTAGTGTTTTCTTTTAATTTATTGCATGGGTCATATTATATAGATCAAATGGATGGTCAATTCAGTCTTGCATACACATGTTCTTGCACTTGATTTTCATGAATGATGATATTCCTTTTTTATTAGATTTTCAGATTAAGAGTATGGTCAAATGAAGTGATGAAGACTTTTATTTGAAAGGTTTCTTGGGCTATGCAAATAATAGCTCTTGAAGACATGTTTTAGTTTATTTTAGGAAGTTTTAAGATTCAGAGTGCAGCAACATGATTGCTGTCACATTCATTTAAAAGATTAATTCTTGGTTCTGTCTATGTTTGCATTTTATTATAGTTTGTACTTAGAAGAATTCTCTTCTCCTGTTGTCTTTCTTATGGGGCTTTTTGCTTCCCCATGTCATCATTTTTCCCTTTTTAAGCATGTTAAGGCTCAATCAAACACATCAAGAGTGGTAAAATGTAGGTGCATTTTCACTAATGAGGTTTATTCACCGATACTCTTCATTCCTTCAACGCAGAAGATGTTTCCAAGGGACTAGAAATTAATTATGTATGTTCAAAATACCAAAGCTTGTCTATGATATAGTAATAAAATTTGTGCTGTTGACTAAGAGTTACCAATTTAATTGCTAAATATTGTAACTATTAAGCTTTCAGAACCTCACAAATGTGTAATTCAATGAGTTATCATAATTGTGTTTAATTTTAGCTGCCATTAATGTATACATATTACTCATTTAATTCTTTCTTCAGTGGGGAAGAAGGAGCTAGCACGTATGCCAAACTCTAGCGGAATGATAAGCGAAGCTGCAAGAGGACGGAATTGGCAATTTAATTTGATTATTGCTGCATTTGTAAATCAGAGTCGTTCAACGGAGCATGGATTTTGTTTCCAGAGAATGTCCGATTTTATTGTCCACAGACTCACTAGTTTTGATTATTATTTTTTTTCAGACATTGAATAATAATCACTCTGTTCGGAAACTTAGTAGGAACTCGGAATTTTAACTAAACTACCCAATAAAAGGACGATTAAGTAATTTCAATTGATCGATTGTTGAACTCGACGACTTTCGCTGACACTTGTTCTTTGTCTGTCGTTCTGCTCAGAAACTCAAGGATTTTAGCTTTCGCGTCTGGTCCGTAATCAAAAAATTGAAAACCATCTGGTAAAATTGCGATTAATTATTGAATATGGTAGCTTGCTCTTCATTCTCTGCGAAGCATAATGCCGAGAAACGTTGGTCACGCGGGGAATAATAAATAAGCTATTTGACTGGGAGGGAGAGGCTTGAATGATTTGTCAGATTAAGATAAGTGAAGTAGCTCAGTTCATTGGTTTTGGCTTTTCAACTAGCTGTGGCATTTTCCCATTGCAATCTGCAACTGATTTTTTCTGTTCTCACAACTAAGGCAAGCACTGCAATAGCCTTCATTATTATTTAAAGAAATTTCTTTTATTTAATTTTGAAAAATCTGGTAATTTGTTGGGTTTGTTTTCTTACGCGCAATCTTTAGCGATCTTCAGGTCAAGTGCTTTCGCATCAAAATAAACAACCACAGCATATCCAAATCCAATTCAATGCCACTAAGAAGTAGGTGCTTTCTCTTGCTTCGCAGTTTCTTCATATTCAATCATGTTACTAATTTTGCTTTCCCTTGAACTTGAATTCTTGGAACTTAACCATTGAGATTGAATGCAGCAAAATAGTAAAGAAGGTGGAAAAAAAAGAGCAAACACTTGGGGAAGGAAAGGGTAGATTCTGCTGGGTCTGGGTAGAAGGCCTCAATCTTATAAGAAATGTTAGTTTTTTTTTTTTGTTTTTTTTTTATGTATTTTAATTGAAAAATTAGCCATGAGTTTCTCTGTCTTAACACTAAAAACGTCAGGTTTCTGAGCTTCCTAATGAGAAAAGGGCTGTTTATAGCGCACTTGATAAATGGCTTCGCGTCATTCAAGCATAACTCTTGTAACGCACTTGACATACTAGTGATAGCAGGCTTAATTTACATAACCTCTGTTACTGAAATCTAGATAGTTTCAGAAAAAGAGGTTATGGGATTCAAGCAATTATATGAGGAATAACCGACGAATAAGAACTTGATGTATCTCATAATTGGATATCGTAATTCATAGATGTTTATCAATTTATGCCTAACAGAAAGGTAGTTCAATGTGGAACATATGACACACTTTTACTAGCGTTTGACACTGATCAGAAAAGTATCATCAACAAGGGTGCTACCCATATAGATTATAAATCCCTCCATTATAGTTTATACGAGTATGAAGGGATTTTAGCATGGATCTAGACCGTTGATTGCCTATCGTGAACATTGGGCCAAATCCTTGAGACAACAAACGGTTTGGATGAGACTGCACGAGGTGGAAATGGGTATTCGGCTAGTAGTAAAATATCCCACATTGATAAGAAGTAGATATGGGCTGAGTGGAAATTGGCTATAAAAGTAGGGATGATTATAGTCGTTTGGCATCTTTGCGCTTGGGGCAATGACGCAGCTAGTGAGGTTCTAACCGAGGCGCGTCTATTGCTGGTTGAAAACTATTTCCAAACCCCCTCGTAGGCCTGGGTTCAGCCTTGGCCTTCGAGAATTTCTGGAAGGGCTCCCTCAGGGGTAAAGCCCTACAATTCTAAGTTCTAAATTTTTTCTTTTCAATAAATAATGATAACTGTCTGCGAGGTCATTTGCAATAGTAACACCTGCGGATGGCCGGTCGTTTCGAATTCCTTTTCGGGGCTTAGAAAAATTGAATCTGGTCACGAGTTTAATGTTCTAAATAAGCCTCGTATCACGAGTTTAAGGATTTTAAATTTGAAGGTAATAAGTTTCGTATAATGATTTTAAATTTTAAGGTAATAAATTTCGTATGGTGTCCAAGGCGTTGACTCTGAAAGCAATGGCGAATGAAAAAACAAATGGTCGGCGACCATAACTCTTGAACTGTAAGCCCACACAATGACCGTGTAACAATTTCAACCTCCATAAATAATTGGAGGACATTAGCAAAATTTTATACAAACAAATAAGTTTTGTGCAACGTCGGCCCACGTCCTGTGCGACTGCCACGTGCACGGATGCACCTTCTTCCGCCTGAGCGCATAAGATTGGCGCTTGGAGTTACTTGGCTTGCGATCCACAGATTAGATTGGATACGTCACCGTGACACAAACTCGAAATTACTTGGCGGCTGCAAGAAAGAAGTGTAAAAAAAAAAAGCGCAAAAAATATGGGGTCGCATTCGTCGACGAGAGCAGTAGGTGCAATGCTTCACAGAATCTCAAACGGAGTCTCCTCAAAATGGTCAGCCGATTCATTTGCGCTCTCAAAACACGGGCTGCTTAGTAGGAACCTTTTTTCGTCAGCATCATCAATATCGTCATGGATTCCGCTATACGAAGTTAAGCACTGTAATTTTCAAGTGAGGACTGTACGGACGTTCGCCCCTGTTTGTATGGGCAGGCGTTCTAGCAAAATTGCTGGCCGAAAGGTCTCTCTTTTACACTCTTTGTCTCTCTCTGAACTTGCTCTTCTTTGCAAAATTGCTTGTAATTATTTTTTCTCTTACTGGGTTACTTGTTCTTCGTGGCTCTACTGGCTGATGGTTTGTACGTTCAGTTGAAGGCCACCCGTTTGATGAAATGGCCGAGTGAAATTCTTGAGATCACCTGCATTTGAAAAAATTCCGTAGTATCTTAATGTGGATGTTTTAGAAGTAACTTGTCCTTGCCATACTTTTTAGATTGTTAAATCTAGATTTGGGAAGCCACTTTTCTCTTGTCTCTTACATTAGTTTCTGAATTTGCTTTAATGCAGGGGGCTCAGGATGCAAAGAAAGCAAAACTGTATTCGAGGATGGGGAAGGAAGTCATATCTGCGTAAGTTAGTCTCTGAGTTAAATTAAAATTGCATAATGGAAAGTAGGAAGAACATTAATAGATTATTGTCTTTGTATTGGATTATGCAGTGTAAAGAAAGGTGGTCCAAATCCAACGTCAAATACTGTTCTAGCTGCTGTTCTTGAAAAAGCCAAGGAGCTTGATGTACCTAAAGATATTTTGGAGCGCAACATTAAGAGAGCTTCTGAGAAGGGACAAGAAGCTTTCATTGAGAAAGTATACGAGGTTGATTCTTATACCACTGACAATTTTTATCTAGATGTTGCTGCTATGGTTGATTGATAGCTTTTTTAGAGTTGTTAGTCTCTGTATTTTTTTTCCTCATTTTGATACATAAGATGGGTTTTGTTGGCTCTTCTAACAAAGCACTTCTACCATCTACAGGTTTATGGTTATGGTGGAGTTAGCATAGTAGTTGATGTTCTTACAGATAAAATTACCAGATCTGTGGCAGCTGTAAGAGAGGTAGTGAAGGACTGTGGAGGGAAGATGGCGGATCCAGGATCTGTTATGTTCAAGTTTAGACGTGCTCGAGTTGTAAATATAAAAGTCACAGATGCTGACAAAGATCAGCTTCTTGACATTGCCTTGGATGCTGGTGCTGAGGATGTTATTGAACCTCCAGTAAATGAGGACGACACTGATGAAGATAGGGCAGAAAGGTAGCATTTCACTGTTTTCTGTTTTCATTATAGTATGTCTCCTATCTGTTTTTCTGATGCTTTGGCCTTCAGCCTCATTTTTTTGCTATTTGTTACTAATGTAAAATTTGCTACTTATTATGCTGCCAATATTCTTGCCTCATCAACTGCAAAGTTACAATGGTGGACGGTAATGGATAGTGATGCAGTCAGGTACTAACAGGGTGCATCTTCAAAACTGTAAAGGATTACATAATTAAAATTCTTATGTTATATACTCTGAAACTGATTGTGGGTTCAAAGTTCAAACTATTGTTGATCTTAATTATGAGGACATTGATGTATGCAATAGATGACCACCTAGAGTATTGCAGGCCGAATTGGGTGAATGTGTCATGTAGAAGTGTTTGTGTGAGTTAGGTCTTGAGCATGCAATAAAGCTTTCATCTATAGTTTTTTGTTCTATAAAGTTCTGGGTGTCGTTATTATAGAATCACTTGGGGTATGTTACATAAAATGGCTGTGATCCATGTGTAAATTAGTTCTGCAGGTCCTTCATTTCAAATTTGGTGCAAGATATGTCTGCTATTCTAACTTAGAATGTTCTAACTGCTCATTGTTTTTTCTATTAGGTATTATAAGGTTGTAAGTTCATCAGAGAACTACACAGATATAACGACAAAGCTGTGTGAGGCGGGAATAACTTTTGAAACTGATAATGGTTCAGAGTTGCTTCCAACAACACCAATTGAGGTACGCGTCAAGTGTTGATTTGATGATATCTTTTCTTTGTATTCTGTCACTCGTGAGTTGTTTTCCTACATGCCTAGTGCTGATTTGCTGATATCTTTTCTTTTTATTCTGCCACTCGTGAGTTGTTTTTGACTGTGCATTTGAGGGATGCTCATTGCATATGATGTTAAAAAGGCATTTTCCTTGTGTTGACCGACAATAGGACTGCTCATTGTGTATAGGACATGCGCCATTATGCTTTGATAACATGCTTTTCTATACAGATGAATCTGTAGCTGTTTTTAAAATGACTGTTGTTTTGCCATTTCTTCTACTTTCAAAATTTGAAGTGAAGTGGTGGTATTGTGCCTGCTGGGTTTCAGGTAGATGATGAGGCTATGGAGTTGAACAAGGAACTTATCTCGAAGTTACTTGAACTTGACGATGTTGATGCCGTTTACACTGACCAGATATGATCGAACTAGTATCTTTTGTCACCATCTCAGCAATTGAACTGAGGTCTTGATGCTGCAGTCTTCTTATATCATATTTTTGCCGAGCAGAGGCCTTAATTTAATTTAGCTATGCATGTCAGCATATCAAATGGAAAAATGCCTGCTGTTGCTGGGATAAATAGGCCTTGGGCTAATAGCTTATCTCATTTTTGGTATTGAGGGGGATATAAATGGAGATGTGGCGTTAATTCTCCCAGTAAGATAGCTCTTCGACCTCGTACTTTTGTTGAATTTATTATTAGCTGAAAATACACATTTATCTGAGTGGCTTCAATAGAAGTGTAACATGCTAGCGGCACTCATCCCTTTCTTGGCCACTTAAAAAGTTTTGCATCTCTCAAGCCCTGGTTGGCTACTGACTTTTTTCACTCAACAATCATTGAATCCGGATCCGGAAGTGACTGAACTCCATTTTGAGCTAACTGTATCGGTTATGCCGACATGATTCTTGATGCCATTAGTTAAGTGTATGGCCCCAATTTTTGTGCAACCTTACGTTTGCACTTGGCTTCACATATTGGTCAAGCAGGTCATGGTACTTTGATTGTCAAACCCTTGAGATAAAATAGATAAGGCTTCGGCTAATGGTGGAAAGTATTGTTTAATAACCATACAATTATAATGATAATTTATTTTTTATTATTCATTATTCTGATCGTGTGATCATTAAGTAGTATTTTATAATAGAACCGTATACTCCACCATAACTCTACCGTATCCACTGGCAGTAGATAATAGTGGTAACTAACAGGTCATTCATTTTTATAATCGTACAATTTGATGACGTGCTGTGAATAAAACGATAATCTATGTATGTAAACTGCACATGAGCTTCAAAACAGTGACAATTTCATACGATTTCTATAATTTAATTTTTTAAGTGTTTATTGTCATGTGATGAAACAATATCTTTCCACATTCTTTTGGACAAAGGATTTATTATCATCTCTGAAAATATAATTTTTGTTATCATTATTTACTGTAGGAATCCCATAATGTGTTAAATTTGAAAATTTGGACCTATACACGGTCAGTGCATGGGTTGTGGGGCAGAACCGTAGTTGGACCCGACAGACTTAAAACAACATTAACTTAACAGATATTTTGAAATTCCTTCTGATTTATTCATTTATTTTTTTTTTAGATGTTTCATAATTCATTACCGATATTTGTTCTTCGAAAATGATGCTCTAGATTCTATCATTTATACGACTGATTAATTATATTTTCCTCTTCAAATAGAAGATTACAATGAGATTGCAAGCATATAAGTAAAAGCTGAGATTGCAAGCATATAAGTAAAAGCTTTACAATGAGAATAGTTTGGCAAACAGGAGTAGGATTTCATTTGACAACAAAATATTCTCACATCGAAATCACTGGTTAGAATTTCGATTTACAAGCGACTAACTAGCACTATAATAACCATATAATTCAATCGATCGATTTTAATTTTTGGGAACCCAGCACCCATGTAATCCATATGGTAGGCCATATGGGAATTTTGCTCTTGCAATTTCTTCAAATGTTGATCCATCTAGCAGCAGTGCAAATCCCTCTCCATTTCTTTCACTGACCATCGAGATCACCACGCCTATAATGTCACGCATGTCAAATATCAAAATGAAGAAACGGATCATTACAAGTGCATGCAAAGGGGGGAAAAAAAAGAACACAGCTTGTGTTAATTTAATTAATTCACACACCGTCATCTTCTTCAGTTGCCCCAGGACGAGCCACAAAGAAAGGTTCCGAGGGCACAGCACCTTCTTCGTACCAATTCTTGGCCTTTTTCCCCACAAAATCAAGCTGCAATTACAACATTAGAAGAAATAAGGAGAACGGATTAGCCCTCAACTAAGACGGATCTTTATTGATTCATCATGATCGAGTTTATTATGACCTTAGTGAGGGTGTTGGGGAAGTTACAAGGGCGTCGGGCACCACAAGCGTAGGCATATCTATACATCTTGCCCAAATACGCAGGGTTAATGCTGCACATGTCCATGCCTCTACCGTGCTCATCAGGGTCCAACGCTGCCTCCAATTCCCCAAATTCACTTCCATCAAATGGTATTCTGAACCTCCCAACTCTGTGCAATCATTTCCATCATTATTAATTGCATTAGTAATACATCTTTACTTTTACACAAATGTGTTAATTAATTCTACGTATAGGTTGAGTACTCTGTGGTTTCATTTTAATTTACACGTGGGTCTTACAAAAGTTTTGAGGAAAAAAATGCGGCGAAGGAATTTTTTTTTTTTTTTTTTTTTTATGAAATGAGTTCACTTTTCCTACTAATTGGGAATTTGGATGATATTTTTTCGGACAATGACTACCTCTACTCCCTAGGCTGAACACCTATCTAGGTCTGAACACCTATCTAGTGCATATGCATGCAATCATGCCCAAATAAAGGAAAGCAACGTTAGCGTACAGTATCCCCCACTCGGTACCTTAAAACCCTACGGGCTAGAGCCAGGGCTAGGGCTGGGGCTAGGTATCATGGCCACTGACCATTATTTGGGACGTACGGTTTGTGGCTGTCAAGTAGTGTAGTGTTGGAAGCGGAAGCCCCTTAGGTCACAATCCAATAGAGAGAAGCTAACAAATAAATTAATTGATTGCTTAATTAATTAAATATAAAGTTAAGAAGTTGATCAAGTATATTAATTATGTATACCTAGCATCTGGCAAAACATCTTGGCCGTTGAAGGATCTGAGATTATTGAGCCTAAGCTTATCTAGAATAGTAGTGTCGGCATTGTGCTCGCAACAATCAGCAATGATGGCTATCACCCTCCCATCTTCGTCTTTTTCTTCGTACGCATTTATGAAATGGAATGTTATGTACAAAGGCACTTCCACGCTCGCCACCTTCAGTTAATAAAAAATTAAATAATTAAGTCATATAATGATAATAATACTGCCCAAATGAATGAATAAATAAATAAAGATAGTGGACTTACAATTTTGCCACTAGCTTTGCACATAACGTGCAAGAATGCTTTAGAGTCAGGGTGCCACTCAAACTTGTACAATGGTGTCGGCTCAGCCCTCAGCAAATTCTGTGCACAATACCTCAATGCCATTTCGGGCACAACTACGTAATGCTCAGTCACCGGAAACGAGTGGACCCAACCCGGTGCTGGCCCGCCTCGGCAATTGACCCGTCCAATCACCTTTCTTTCATTACCACCCGGCTCCATCCTCACTACCAAGTAACCCGGGCTCACCAAGTCGGGCAACAGCGTTAAAAATTCACTCTCTGTTACTATCGGGTGAGCTGAATGAATTAGACCCCCTAATGTGTCACTGTACTCAAATTTGCCTAATGTGTGCAATGTGTCCGGATCAATAATTATCGACCCTTTTTGTGTCTCCGTCAAGCAAACGACCCGTCCATCTCCGAGCTTGACCACGCCGGTGTTCGCATTATCGGTTAACGATGCACCGGAAAAGAGGTTAGCTAGTTCTCCAACATATGATAAAAAGTTATCAGGTTTTGGAACCTCCGAGAATTCACGATAACATAATTTCTTATTTTTCTTCGCTGCCTTGTACGCTTCGGATTCAATTTGACGGTGGCCGGCGATTAACCGGCCGTTCTCAAAGTGAAGCTTAACTAGCGTTGCATAGCCGTCGAAGAGGTGGCGGAAGTTGTAGTCTCCTATGTGCCACATGCCTGGACCGTTTCTTAGGTATGTGCCCTTCTGCATGTGATCATTAGAGTTATAAGTTAATTATCATTTTTATTCATTAACAAACTATTTCTTCTTTAATTATACGGTTTTTCATTTTTCAAAGTCTTAAGTACATTATTATTTTTATAGTACAGGTGTTGCGGAACAGGTTTGGAGTATGACACGTATATCTATAGTACCTGAGGATCTGATGCTTACGTATGCATTGGAATGATATGAGTCAAAAAGATGCGGTTCGATTTATGAAGATGGTTTAGAATTTCTGAAGTGGGTACAGATAATTTTTATTTATTTATTTATTTTAGTTAATTAGGCGAAAGTATAAAATATTATTATATTACAATGAAACTTTGGAATATGCTACATGTTTATTCTATTTCCAGAAAATGTCAAAGAAAAAACAAGATTCGTGTAAGTGTTTAGAATATTAAACAAATTCCTCACATTGAAGGCAGACAATAATACTTGTAGTGTCACGGACCCAACGGTGGAAGTTGAGTGAGGGCAAAAAATATATAGTTGCTGAGCTTTGTTTCACTAATTAAATAATAGGAAGCTCATTATTAAAAGAATTAAAATCTTTTATATATATGAAAATAGTCTCTGATCAGACTCTGTCATATCAAGGTTCAATTGATTATAATCTTTTTATATATGAAAATAATCTCTGATCAGACTCTGTCATATCAAGGTTCAATTAATTATAATCTTTTTATATATGAAAATAATCTCTGATCAGACTCCGTCATGTCAAGGTTCATTTCTTTTTTTGTAAAATAAAGAAGAAAAAAGACAGAAGAGATGATTGGTTGCTTTCGTCTTCGAGATGAGTCTACCAATAAACTCAAGTTACTGAAACACACGGACACACACACACACACTCTTTTTGGAGCCATGCATTTGGTCTACTGTTGATGAAATAAATTAATCAAGTTCTGATCATTACGTCTAGGGTCTATCTTTATTGGTTTTTAGAGTAAGTAATTATATATGAGTACTGTAAATTACATGAATATTCATTCATATACAGGCAAAATTGCAAATATTAATAGATTTAAATCTTAAAAGTGACACATAACATAACATACCAGCCACAATGGTATTTCTCCTTGAACAAGAAGCTCCCCCTCCCATCGTTCTTGTCGAACACTTGACCATGCAACGTGATTTCTTTCAACTGAATATTTTTCTTTCTCCGGCGACACTGGAACAGTAATCACCGGCCTTTGTGGGGTCGAGACATTTGTGACGGTCAAACCAAGGTCCCTCTTCCATAAGGAAAACCCTAAGTCTTTACTAGGTCTAGATTTATCCGAAAGCCTCGCCGTCATCGTCGACTGCGGCAGGCTTCGGGAAATGGAAGAAAATGTTAAGGAAGCCATGAGCAGAGTGTTAAGTTAAGGTGTATGAAAGCAAAGGATTCCAGTCTTAAGGTTTTGAGTGATATGAACGTGTATTTATATATAACGGCCTAGCTACAGAATATTTTCTTTTTCTCTTTTTTTTTTTTTAATTATTTAATATTTTTATTACTATTTAATTTAAATAAATTACTCTTGGAGACCAGGAGTTTGAACTTAAGCAGCGCATACCTATTGGAATCTTTGTACATGATTTTGTGTAGAATTCCTTTACACTATAGGACACTGGTAATTACGTTTGCGTAAGCGGTGTTAGTATAAAATTTATTTTATATGATTCCATTTTATTAATCTGCTAATTTGGGCATAGGGACACACGCTGTTTCACGATTGCAAATTAAAGATGCTCATCGAGGTGTGACCAAGAACCAGACAATAATAGGGAAATTTATAAAAATAGTCAAAAAAATTTAGTAAATATATAAAATAACTAATTATACTTTTTTTATCATATGTAGCCATATATTTATTGTATAGACTTAAATACCCTTAGATCTATAAAAAAAACCAGCAAATCTCATACATTCTCAACCAACAATCTTCAAAATCCAGCACACCATAATCCTTAAAACTCAATCACTAATCATCAACTCATCAACTAGAAAGCAAAAAGTTGAGATTAACATTTATTTTACACAATATGTAATATTTTATTTTTTGATTAATCAAAATTTATGAGTTATTTTGAGTAAATACGAGCTTGGAGACGAATGCAGAAAATGTGCGACAGGCGCCTGTCGCACGGTGATAGGATCTGTAAAATCGTGGGACAGACGCCTGTCACACGGTGAGACAGCGCCTGTCGCACGTTGACAGGTCTGTACAACCGTGCGACGGGCACCTGTCGCACGTTTTCTGGGTTCATCTCCAAGCTTGTATTTACTCAAAATAACTCATGGAGAACTGTGATGTGTTCTCGGTGCAAGGAACGCGGGCATAACAGAAAAAGATGTAAGAATCCCGTGCGACAGGTGCCTGTCGTACGTTTTCTGGGTTCGTCTCCAAGCTCGTATTTACTCAAAATAACTCATGGAGAACTGTGATGTGTTCTCGATGCAAGGAACGTGGGCATAACAGAAAAAAATATAAGAATCTCATTGCGACGAATCGTAATTAGCGGCCTATTATCGTTGTAGCGTCTTATGTATTCAAGGAAATATATATGATGTATTTTAAACTCTTATGTTTATTATGTATTCGACATGTTAAACTGTCTTTATTAAAATAATTATTCATAATAAGTGTTGAAAAATTGTCAAACCTGAAATAAGATTAATCGCACTATAGTTATAACTGTTCAAATATATATTTTACAACCTAATATCCCTATTAAATATGTCAACGGCAATCTTCTTCCTAAAGTATTATCCATGACTACTGTCAAAATTAAATCGTACCTTGAACATTAAATATATCGTAAACATTAACATAAACACCCCACAATCACCAGTTCCTAGCTGTTGTTGTGTTACATTTTTTTGGAGAATATATTATAAACAGAGTAGTGGCTTTAAGTATAAGCAAATAAGGCGGGTCGCTGAAGGCTTTATATTTTGGGAAGGCCTCATATTTTAGGTATTTTTTTAATGATTCTCTAATTAATTAATTTTTTTAAGTACACATTGTAGGAAAACTTAACTATATTTAATAAGCTTAGTGTTAAATAGATATAATCAATAATAATGTCTAACCATTAATTTATTTATTATTAGTCTTTTCACGAAAAAAAATTAGATTCTTTACCTTTTTAATTTCTTAAGAAAACATAATTATTTAATATTTGAATCTTTGACTTTTACTATTCCTTTTAATTTCTATTGAAAACTTTCTAATTTTAAAATTAGTGGATGAAAAACTTTCTTGATATCTTATATACAAAGAAAATTGTTACATTCATTGGTTCATTTAAAAATAATAATTAGTTTATTGAAATATGAAGTTCATATCTATTATCTGATTATCAATTTATTATCTCAACTTTCTATGTGCTATATTTATAAATATTTTATTTGAAAATAGTATTATTATTTATTTATTTGTTTTTTTTGTAATAGTTTTAATAGAAGTAAAAAAGATATTTTTCTTTACTATTTTTTTAGGTTTTGTTTTTTAAAATTTTTAAGATTTTATTAATTATTGTTGAAATCTAAGAATTAAATATAGAATGAATTTTAAAATCTTTTATATTTCTTTGAGTGTTGAAATTGTAGAATTAAAAGAAGCCTCGTAAAAAAAATTTGTCTATAGGATCTCAAATATTCTAAAGTTGGTGACCTAGATAACCATCAACTATCTCCATTCTTGTGATAATGATGAGTGCATATGCTAGTATGCTAGCTAGCTAGCTAGCGTTAAGTAAACAATCATGATAGTCAAGGAAGCAATCGGATAACTGAATTTTTGTATATAATTGTATTTATTTTGCATTTATTTTCTTTCATTCTATACCTTCATATAAAAACCGTTCATTTTACATACAATAATGCTATACATTCCAAATTTTTTTATCTCAAATAACCATCCTAAATAATGTGGCATTCATCAATTGATTGGTAAAATTAAAGTGAATTAATTATATTATTTTACCAACTAATTGATGAATGACACATCATTTGTAATAGTTATTTGGGAAAAAAAATTTAAGCTATGTAGCATTACTCTTTTTACATATTAGTCCGAGTGAAATAAATAAATTATTGCCATTCTTTCACAGCTTGCATTGGCATGAAAATTAAAGCACTTGTTGAATCTCAAATTGGAAGTCTTTTTTTTTTTTACATCGATTATTACAATCAAATTATAATTCATATTATATGAGACTAATACTGATATATTTACAATTAAACTATTATTAAGACTAGCTTACATTAATTTCTATGAAGCACTGACTAAATTTTTACTCTCTCTAACATTTGAGTCACGTCTACTTCACTCACATTTCATAAGAAAAAAAAATGCATCTACTCAATTATAAATATAATTGAGGAATAAATGGCGGTTCAAATTGGAAGTCTTTAAATACACGAAGATTAATTGGATTTTCTCATGATTTAAACTTTTAATTACAAATAAAATAAAACTCAACGATTATTTACACCATAAAAATAAACAAATAATGAAATAAATTAAATTAAATTCAAAAGTCGAATGAATCATTCAATCGCAAAATTGCCAATGGTTTGTTTATGTTGTTTGGCAGCAATTATGCCACAATAAAATATCTAAAATGTTTGTAAAACTCTATTACAATTATGCTTTGAGGGTGGGGATGGGGAAATGATTTATGTAAACACGTCCCTTTTTTTTTTTTAAAAAAAAAAAGAAAATTAAAATTATTTTAAAAAATTCAAATAAAGAAGAAGTTTGGACAATTAATCAATTAAATCCTACTTAGTTGTTTTGTGCTTTAGGTACTTTGACAATCTTTGCTCACTAAGGTTGATTTAAAATAAATTGACAATGACTAATTTACACTTATAACTTAAAATCGCTAAATTGAAATTAAAAAAAAAAAACATGTGCTATTGTATCATAATAATTTATTTATTTTTATGACATGTAATTAATCTAATTTTTTAAAGATGAAATCTAATAATTTTTAATACTCACCACATGTACGTGTACATTATACTAATTTGACAACCAAATCAATTTCATAAGATATCATGTTACAAAGATATTTTGTTACTTTAATTAGAAAATAATAATCATACTAACAAAATTATACGGATAAATCATTAAGAAACATTGAATTTGTATAAAATAAAACAAAATTGTTGAAGTTAAAAAAGTTTCGTTGGATTTTGGTTTAAAGTGTTAATGTTAGGGGACGGTAGAGTATTAAAAAGGTCTTGTTGGTAAGTGGTTAAAACTAAAACAAAAATATTAAGAGGCCAAAGGCATAGTCAAGTGATTTTTTAAATTGTTTTATTTGGTTGGCTACTTAAGTTCTAACCTTAAGGGAGATAAGGGGGAAAAAATTAAACTTTTCCACCCCTTACTTTTTCAAAAAATAAATAAAAAAGGAAAAAAACTATTAAGAAAAACGACAATCTCTCTTTTTAAAAGTAATTTACTAAAAGATAAGCTCTAAAAATTATTCCAAAAAACTTTCGCTTGGATATTTATCAAGCACTCCATAAATTTTCATTTAAGGAGTAGAGCTTCATTCTACATGAGATGCTTGTGATATGAAAACCACAACACCAGGACACTACACAGAACCTAAGAATAAACATTCGCTTTAAAATGTGTGAGATTGAATTTGGAAACAAAACCAATAATAGGCACCCATGATATAAATTTCTCCTCGAGACTTGTCTACCTCCACTTCATTGAGTTCATTGCTGCTAGTAATTAGCATGGCCTACCATTACAGTTGTTAATTAGGACTGTCTGCTTACAACCTCACATATATGATTAAACAAAATAATATAATATACAACTGAATTAGTGAGTATTTTGGCAAACAAAATGGTAACTGTGGTCATAGAGGCAACTGAACCAGAGAAAGAGTAATAGAAGTGTAAAATCTGGCCGTTGAAAGTGGAGAAATATTAATTCTTTCCAGTCCAAACCAAATTATGATGCTTTGAGCCATTGCTCATAATTTTGTGATCATATGGCCGCCCCTGGTCTTTTCGTTCATTCTCCTTTAGGGAAAGTGGGAAACTGGAATTGCCACTTGACTATATTTAACTATAATTGGATGACGTTTTAGATTTCTTATAATTGCGGCAGGATCCACATATGTATTGTTCGCCAATGAGTCTCTTTCATGTCTTTACTTCTAATTGGCACACAGAATCAATCTTTATGTCACCTGAAACAGTATGTAATTGTGAATGCTTACTCACTGAAATAAAGAGAGATATATGGAAGGCAAACCATTCATGAAAACTTTTTCATAGGGAATTCACATGGGGTACGTTCTATTGCAATCAATTTAATTTCTTTTTTAAATCAAATTTAAAAAATCACTTTTTTTTTAAAGATCTTTGTATATTTATTATCAAAAGTTTATGTTTTATTTACAATGAAGAATTAAGAAAATTTTTATTGTGACACAACACAGATTTTTATTCATATATTAAGATATATCAACCTCCAATAATGTTTGGAGCACTATATCTAGCTCACCCATAATTGTGAAACTCTTAAAAAAAAGGAGAATTTTTTTTAAGTGGACCTTAGAGCCTCTAAGTTATGAAATTTAGACTTCATGATAAAATTTAGACCCTAAAATCAATTAAATGCCCATTATATCTTTTTTGTTGTAAGAAATTATAAAATATTTTTTTATAAATTTTTTAATCTCATTCACTTTCAATTCTAAAAATTTTAACTCATAATGCGCGACAAAATCATACATTACATTATACTATTATGTATTACACGATATTATTATGTATTTCATGAGATATTATATTACACTGTAGTGTCATGTATTGCACAAAATTGTTATATATTACACTGCACTATAGTGTCACGTATTGCACGATACTGTCAAATATTTTATGATCAAATATTGTACTACACTATGGAGTCATGTATTGTATAAAATTATCTTGTATTGTATTACACAAATATAAATATTTTAATATTTTTAATAAGTATTTTAATTTTTTTAACGTGATTAAGATTCCAATAGAAAAAAAAATTAATCAAGAAATTAAGACCTATAATTTCAAATAGGTTACTCACTTATAGTCAAAAATAGTTCATAAATTGATGGTTGTCGTAAACTTATATTTAAAAAACTATTTTCATATGACACTTGATGTGGGATATGATTATCTTCCTATGATGTGTTAGTGCATCATCACTTTCACCTAAGATTTTTTCAAATTCAAAAATTTAAACCTCGATAAGTTACAATATGATATTATTTTCATTAACACAAAGTTGTAACCAAAAACAGAAAAATAATTTGATTGGTCCTACTTTTGTGTCACTAATTACAACTTTGGAATTGATAATGTAATTTAAGAACACCAAACTAAACGATCGGTTATAGTTTTTTAACAAGTGGCCCTTACAACAATTGCTTTTGACTTTCAGATTCAGACTAATGAAATAGGAGACCAAGTATAAATCAAAATGTCATACAAAATTATCAGAACTAAGGTCAATCCTAGGTTTGAATCCAGGGAATGGTTAGTGTATTTTTGACCAAATTAATTGTATTGCACCCGTAAATTTATCTTCAGATTTCTTGCTTGAACAAAAAGAACATAGCTAAAGATACACGTAATGTGAAGAAACTCCCAACTTTAACAGAGTAAAAATTAAAAAAAAAAAAATTAGCGATCCACTTGCCCTAAAGTGCTTTCATCCAAGGTCCGTTCTGTTTCCTTATTGGAGGACCAATTTTTATTATATGGAGAAATCAAAACCCTTTTGATTGCTTATGATGTCCTTTCAATTAATGCCTTCGTTGATTCCCACAGTATACTGTCAATCATAAATTGACATAATTGCCTAAGAGTGGCAGACAGATTGAGGTTTTCCCCACATCAAGCCACACTTTGATTAATTTAATTTGGAGTTAATTAAAATACATTAATTAGTGGACCGTCCAAATCATGTTTGCAATGTGACTGTTGTTTATGCAAGGTTACATGTCTTCTTCCTAACATGTTGAATGAGTTGTTGGAGAAAGGCATCATTTTGCTTTAATTTGGTCTAATGTGCCAACGTGTGTTTTTAGTCAACGTCTGCCGGTGTGCATATATCATTTTTTTCCCGAGTTAATTATTAAGAATTAAAATGGATATTATATTTTTCTTTCAAGTCAGTTCGGCCAACTAAAGCAATTGATACCCTTAAATGATTAAGCGAAGGTGAAAATGAAATGAAATTATGAAAAAAAAAATTTTAAAAAGGTTTTTACCTACTAATTCAGAGTTTAGGTCTGATCATTTAAATAAAATACTATCAAATAAATAGACATGCATTCAAACCCACATCTGTTTTAATTCTAGCCGATTCTTTGAGATTTTTGTGGCCTTAAAATTGGATCCGCATCTCACTTGAATTGACTTATTAAGACTAGCTAGCTTAAGTCTTACATTTAATAAAAATAATATATTTTGCTTATATATCAAGTTAAATTTCTGAGTTAAAAAGTAAGAAAATTATTAGTCGTGTATATTTAGTGTCACTTGTATCAAATGTGTTACAACACTTTTAACATTTATCACTCGTAACCCTAAGTTAGTAAAATGTTTATGTCATCCACCAATTCATTATCAATGTCATAGGGACAATGTAGTCTTTTAATATAGGAGAAACTGTAATAAAAAAAAAATATATATATATATTATCTTCTTTAAGTGAAATGACAACGTTTCTCTAGACAACATGTCGTTTTATAACTTAAAAAAATCAGTGAAAAAAAGGAAACACGCACAACATACATAACTGGATATCTTCTTCTCTTCTCTTTACACACGCACACTACACAAAAGCAAAGGGTAAGCGGTAGCACACCACACAGTAACAACATTCACGATCGAAGACGGCACGGCAGAAGCAGAGGCAGCCCCTTAACTTGTATGACTAAAAATCTCTTTAATGAAAAATACCATGCATGTGTGAGTGTGCTATCGACTTCCCATTTACTTTTGTGTTGTTGTTGTGTGTGTGTGAATAGAAGAAGAGAAGAAGATACCCTATCGTGTGTGTTGTGCGTATTTTCTTTTGTTTCACTGCTTTTTTTTTTTCAGTTATGAAACAATATATTGTCTAAATAAACGACATGTCATTCTATAATATTTCAATGACACGATATGTCGTCCGTAAAAACGTTGTTTGTTCACTTAAATAAGACTATATGTCATTCGATAATATTCCAGTGAAACAACATATCATTCGTAAAAACGTTGTCATTTCACTTAAAAATGACGACATATCATTTTTTATCACAGCTTATCATTTACTTATGTTTCAAGAGCAAAGTCGTCATTTTGCCACATTTTTGTTAACATTCTAACTGCTACTAATAAATTGGTAAATGATAGAAATATTTTACCAACTTATAATATATGAGTGATATATGTTAAAAGTATTGTAGTACGTTTGATACAAATGACATTTAAGATTATACGATTGATAAATTTCCTAAAAAGTATAATTAAAATATATCATATGAAGGTTTTTGTAGAACTTGAGGTGTTATATGCTCATACAAAACTCTTAAGAACATTTTGAAGATTGATGTTGGAATTTTTTCTTTACTCTTCTTGGATGTTTTCTAATGTTTTTTAATTGACAATTTATAGATGTGAATGTGATAAACGATGGATAGATATCTTAAGTAAATTTTTAATCTTAAACTCGTCAATTCCTCTTTGCTAGATAACTTTGAAAACTTTTAAAGAATGATACAGACAGATAAATTTTACTCTTGTTATTTCTTAATGATTCAAGTACTTATTTATACCAAGAATTTACTAATGTAAAAGAAAAAATATTGAATATTATAAATGAGGGATTCATTTTCTAAATCTACATGCACAATGAAGTCTTGATTAAATCTATATATGTATGTACAAATGATCTTTATTTTTTTTACATATGTGGATATATAATGGTATTTATGTATGTCATGATTCTTGCTCCTTGCCATATGGGCATCACATAATGATCTTGATTCTTTCTATATGTGCATCACATAATGAATAATATTATAGTGTGTATGAATGTGAGAATGGTATCTTTATGTGGTCCCTATGGAGTCTAATTAATTAGAGTTGGAATTTGGTTTTTATTTTGAAACAGATTGTATCAGGATAATCCAAGCGATTAAAAGACAATGTAAACATTTTGATGAAATGGAAATTGACTTCATAGTTACTCATCACCAATGACCAATCAAGAAAACCTGGCTAAAAAAAAATAAAAAAAATGGTGAAATAAGGCTGTTTGCTGAAACCAAGACTCAAAAATTTCGGAGGAGTTATTTATTTTCCTTTGTTATCTCGATTTAAATGTTCTAATTAATTTTCTTTTCTTTCATTCTTCAGCTTTTGAAAGCAACCAAACAGAAAAATTCAAAGAAACGATGGTTATTTTCTTGAAAACAATTACAATTACTGTTTTATAAACAAAAAGACAACCGTGCTTACTCAAGAAACCATAAAAAACCACCACCATGTTACCCTATTGGATGACATTTGTCGTTGGTGAATTTTTTTTAACTATTTTCGTTTATGGAGAATAATGAAGGAGCACGTATCTTCTTGAATGGAGTGATTGCTAGGCGGAACAAAATTCTGCTTTTGGTAATAACGTAATTGACTGCTTGGCTTGCTTGAAATAGACAACATGAAAGTTAAATATATATACATATTATATTTTAAAGGCGGACTTATTAAAGTTGAATTTATTGAGATTGTATTGAAATAGACAAAATACGTCCGTGTTCCAATGTACTGATTGTTATCAAAATTGTGCTTCTAGTAGTATTAACTAGTATATATATAATCTCAATATTGTTTTACACGACGACTTATTAGATAGCACGTATTTGTTTGCAACCGTTTGTAATTAACTTACATTACATTAACCCTACGTATATATACTGTAACTTTCATATAAATTGGTAGATCTCTAACTGTGTTATTAACTGATTATTGACTTTCGGGTGGAAATGTCACCAACTTTAAAAATTTTAAAATTTAGGGTTGAATTTGGGTTGGGTTTGGGGTAATAATATAAAAGCCCTTGAATTTTTATGATTTCTTAAAATTTTTAGAGCAACAATATATATGCCTACAAAATGTTGTATCTTTAATAACGTGTCACTAATCAATGATTGTTATGTGTTAAGTAATAGTTGACTTTTTATGTAAACCATTATTACTGAGATAATTTCAATTTGTTCTATAATTACTTATTCATTAACATTCAAGCCTTAGGATGTTTTCCTCCAAATACAATAAAATCTCTATATAGTAATAAAAATTTCAGATTTCAATTTGGACTAATTATGAATGAGAATAAATTTTACAGCGTAATAAATTATAATTTTCTACGTCCTATGTTAAGGAGCTTGCCTCTACTTAGTAGTAATTATTTTTATATTGTAAAATATATGCTATATATGTTATATTAAAGGTTTAAGATTGAATAAAATATATTTCTAAAGTTGTTTGGGGTAATAATTTATTCTTAAAGCTATTACCAAATCATTATATAATATTTATAAAAGGGGGATTGCCAATTTTTCTCCTACTATAATTAATATATATCATTTACTCCCATGTTATTTTTATAATAGTCAATAATTCCACTGACAACATAAATTTATAATATTACCCTTATTTTCAAATACTCTTTTATTCATATTTATTATTAATTGAATAAATCATATGAATGAAATTAAAATAAAAAATTAAGTATTACAAACAAGAAATATATGTTTTGATGTGAAAAAAATTAATAACAAAATATTTTTCTTGTACTTTTTTAATTTTATAAACAATTTCTTATAATAAATATATAAGAAAATTATCATAAAATGATAAAAAAATTATTATAAGAAACCTTGAATAGTAAATAATAAATATTTTTCTTGTATTTTTTACATTTAATTTTAAAATATTTATTATAAGAAAATTCCCAAAAAAATATTTTATTATTAATTTTTGTTCACATCAAAACATATTTTTCTATTTTTAATACTTAAAATTTTATTTTAATTTCTATTTATATGATTTATTGCATCTATAATAAATATGAGTAAAAATGTATTTAAAAATAATAGTAATATTGTAAAGTTATGTTGTCATAGGGGTTCTTAACTATTATAAAAATAGTATGGGATAAATAGTATATACTAATTACAATAGGTTGAAAATTGCTGATATCCCTTTATAAAATTTACATTGAGAGAAAAACATCAAAGATAATACAAACATTTACACTTTTAAGATAATTTAATATAAGTACTACTAGATTTTTGAAATTATGTCACAATAATGTCTATAGATTAGACTTGACATGTTCCATTAATTAATTATTTATGTAGTATATACTTTAAATATATACCTATATTAAATTATAACATCTTCGTAGTAATAAAATTAATATTTTCTCAACATTATGACTATATAGAAATTTTATTGTGCATCATTATGATTTGGTCAAACCATTAAAATCTCATTGACAATCTAGAGGAAAATATGCATGAGTTTTGCCTTTCTAAATGATACCTCCCCATACTTATTAAAAAATAATAATAATAATACCTCCATTAACTAAGAGTGTGCATACGATGAATTAGAGTTCGACGGAGAAACCCCTTTCAATATCCACTACCATTAGCCTAAAATTAGGTTGGCTTTCTTGACGGGTATAATAAATTTTCTTAAAATCGATCTCCTACAAGTTACAACTACTCGTTCTAATTTGAAACTTGGATACTTTATTCTAAAAAGAAGCCACGATGAGAGTTACTTGAGCGGATGTGGTAGAAACTTAACTATTATTATTGTCGAATTTTAATTTATGTATAAATTCTAGTTTCTCGGTTGAAAAATAAGTTTTATATAACAGTTGATGAGAAGTGTCTCCCTCTCTCCTTCTTCTTCTTCTTCTTCTTCTTCTTCTTCTTTTTATTTAACCGTACGATTCAAAATTTCAAACTCACAAAAATTTTTCAAGTGTGAGATGGTCCTCCCTTTTATTAAGCATATATTTTCTAGCTATATTGTAATTATAATGATTGGGACTGTAAGAGTTTTTTTTTTTTTTTTTTTTATCTAGATGCAACACTTGTTCTGGGGGATTTTTTTGGTTTTTTCTTTTTTTGAATTATTACTGATGGTGATAAAATCCTTCAATGATCAAGAACAGAAAATTTATGTAGTCATAGTTCAGGATTTGCCTGAATATTTTCTTTGTTTGAGAGCTTTCTTCTTCTTCTTCTTCTTCAATGTTTATCCACAAATAGAATATAAGCATGTACCTACAAAGGCACTCCAACGCTCTAGATTGTTAGTTTCCTCTTTTGTAAATTTCAGTAAATTTAGATTGGTTATTTCTGGTTTTCTTTTCGTCTAGTGAGAAAATAGTCAAAAGTCATTTCCTAATCATTTTCGCCCCTATTTATAAACTTAGAAAGGTGAATTTGGTGGTAGATTTTAATTTTAAATCTAAATTTCCATTGGCCAATCCTTATGTTTTATTTTGTTGTTGTAGCTGCAGGTTAATTTTTTAGCTTATTTCCAGATTTTATACTATTGTCGTGTGGTTTTTAAATGTTCAAATGCTAACTTTTGCTTTAATTTAGATTCCATAGATTTAACGTGTGAAAATGAGCTTTAGTAGAGGTGAGGCCACAGCCACACTCTTAAGCCCTGAAAATATAAGATGATCATATCTATTTCCACTAAAATTTAGGGAGATATTTTGTGAAAGGGGATTATAAAGAACTCTCACGGGGTCAGCATGTTGAGCGATAAACCCATTGACCATAGAGATTTGGGATCCACCAAGAGGCCCAGAATATTAATGTTCAGGTAGAGGATTCCGGCTATAAATCCAAAGCCCGAGTGTGAGGAGCTGCACCTTACAGCTGCTGTAAGGTAGGCATCTCCCAAAGCAAAGTACGGGCCCTGCGGGGGTGTATTTAAACACAAAGATATAGCTCGAAAAGGGAACATCATCAATTTCTTATCAGTAACCAAATTAAAGAAAACCAAGCTGGGGCAATTTGTTGTTTAACTAAGTTATGATTCATGAACGATATTGTTCAGTTAACTTAATTATTGCCTAGTGGGGCGTTGGGAAAATTGCTTGGGCCTTGGGCTCCGCAAGCATCTGCATTTCTTGCCCAAATATTCAGAGTCAACGATACACATGTCCATGCCTCTTCCATGTTCATCTGGGTCAACCGCTGTCTCCACTTCTCCAATGGACGCCCATCCAAAAGAACAATTTTAGAATATATCATAAGTATTATGTTATTCATATAATAAATACATTATATTATGATATATATGTATTTATTTTAAAAAAAATATTTTGTAAGTAGTGATTATATAAAATCTAAATACATATGTCTTACATGTACTAGTTAATTGTATTATCTATACTATATTTTAAAATTTCTCTATCGAAAGATATTATCAACCTTCAACCTTGTTCAATTTATTTGCATAAGTAATGACAAGTTTTTTTTAAGCAAATGATCTTTTTAAAATGATAAGATAAAGTAACTTAAAATCAGAAAAAGAGAAATGATCAATTACTTGACAAATGATATTTCACATATATTTAAGAAAATATGGTCAATTGTTTCTTTTACTTAACTAAAAGGAAATCTAATAAAAAGACAATTAATATAAATAAACTATATAACTTCAACGGGTATTATCTAACATCTTAATAATTAACATAAACGTCTTTACTGTACAAAATTTATCCTATTATCTCATTATTGAACAATAATATATGGATCTTATAATTTTTATAATATGGCAGTAGACCCTACTACTATATTATTAATTTTTATATATTTCACAAAAACTATAAGTTACCGCTTGTGTAACTTAGCAAAACTCGTAATGTCCGTACATATGTATATATAATATAATATTTTTGACTTTTGACTATTACTACTGAAGTCCGAACAATATAATATTAATAGTTTATAGCTGATGTGTGCCACGTAAATTTCTACAAACCCCCCACTATTTTGTCGTTCCCGGGAACAGCCGTTAGATCTGAGTTACTGGAAGAGCAGATTCGTTGCGTTCCATCACGCAAGCTCGTACGAGATAAAATAATCAATTAACATCTTTTGTATGTATATGCGACAAAAGTCACGAGTCCCCTGTTAATTTATTGAGAGTAGATTTATTATTAAATCAGCGTGGGGGCACTCTGAGCACTGAGCTAAAAACAAGAATGTGGTATTTATTTAATTTTCTGGAACCCAGCATCCGTGAAACCCATAGGGCAGGCCATAGGGGAACCTAGCTCTTGCAATTTCTTCAAATGTGGATCCGTCCAACAGCACCACATATCCACCTCCATGTTTCTCACTGATCATCGAGATTACAACGCCTGCAGCGCAAACCAAATCAATTTAATATTTCCCAAAAGCTAATTGAAGAAACCAACTAAAATGGCATCTATATATATATATATATATATATATATATTTTGATACATTGGGGAATAAAAATTTTATACATATCATTACATAACCAATAATCAAACCCCTCAAAGAATTTTCAAAGACACGAAAACGAAGAGATAAGAAACCAGCAAGTTTCGTCACGACATCTATATATAATATATAACAAGTGGACACAAGACAAGCGAGTAACTACCACTCACCATCATCTTCCTCTATGGCTCCAATTCTTTGCCTTTTCGTTAACTAAATGATGCTGCAAATCAATACCATTCATTCAGACAACGATTCAAAACAGTAAGTGGACATTGCATGTACGGAATCCATACATTACCTTAGTGAGGGAGTTGGGGAAGTTACATGGCGTTTCGCTTCACAGCCGTAGGCATATCTATACTTCTTGCCCAAATATGCAGGATTAATGCTACACATTTCCACTTCCCAAATTGACTCCCATCAAACGGTATTGTGAAACTTCCAACCCCATGATTGGTTCTTTGATTTTAAAATTTTTGTACCATTAATTGTAATTAAACTAATTATATATATGTAAATTTGAGGATACCTAGCATCTGGCAGCACATCTTGGCGGTCGAACGAACGGAGATTCTTCAGACTAAGCGTCTCGATAATAGTTGTGTCGGCATTGTGTTTACAACAATCAGCTATAATCGCTGTCACCCTCCCATTTTCATCTTTCTCTTCATATGCATTGATGAAATGAAATGCCATATATAACGGCACTTCCACTCGGCGGCCTCCAAATTAACACATACACATAACATACATATACGGTATAGGTTCAAGAGACTAATTTTTATACATAATTTTAGATACAATATTATAATCATCAGATTAGAGATAATTAAGGGTTGAGATTAAAGATGACGTGACTTTTTTTTTAATTACAAAATCTGACAAATTAATGTAGTGGATTCCCATATAATAATAAATGACTATGATCATATTTTAGTTTTTTTTCCTCTTATCTCTACTTATTTTTTAATTATTGGTTAAATATGTATAGTCATTGAAAAAATTGATTTAATTATCACACATTTGACTAATCATTAAAAAATAAAGAGAGTTAGGAGAAAAAAAAAACTACGAGAGAATTCTTGTCTAATAATAAATTATTGCCTATTTTTCTCTCTCTTACTTAATATATTATTCCTTCTTTTATTACCCTTTTTTCTTTAAGTTTTGTAAAGTGTTTTTATCAATTCTTGTAACTTATTATTTACTTTTTTATTGTGATGTGTGTTTGAGATTGCAATTTTAATTAATTGTAATCTTTCTATTTACAATTTTTAGTTTATTTTATATAAACTAATTTGATCATGTTTTAATATATTAAATCTAATTATTCTTGAATATAGATATTTTAAGAAGTTCTTTGAGGTTATTCCAGATATATATATATATATATATATATATATATATATATATATATATATATATTTATCTTGAATTCTACTTAGTTTATTTTATCCGATTTTAATGTTGCTTATTGTCGTTCTTTTAAATTTGTGGTAACTTAAAGTTAATGGTCAAATGAATAGATGTGGGCAATTAACTCTATGGACGGTGTTGCAAATTTTATGTTTTGATAGATGTTACAATTATTCATTTTAAGATTGCATGAATCAGGTTCAAATTATTTTTCACATGCATTCTGGATGCAATATTGAATAGATTTTAACCATTTCCCGAGGGAATATATTATTGTCCATTCTCCTCTTTCTTACTTAATAATTTAATAAGATAAGCATAATAACTGAATAGTAATAAAAGAAAGAATATATTAAGTAAGAGAGAGAAGAATGGATAATAATTTATTATTGCACGGGGACACACAACATTAATCTGATAGTGTTTAAAACTAATAAAAATAATGTCATCTTTAATCTTTAATCTCAACTCTTGATTATTTTTAATTTAATTATCATAATATTGTGTCTAAATTTATGTATAAAAATGTGTCTCTTGATCTTACTCCTATATATATATATATATATATATATATAAAACAAATCTACATCTACTAACCTTAGCACCAAAAATAATAAACTGTAAATGCTCTTACTAATTGAATCAATTATCTAATTAATCTATAGATTTTTAAAAGTTACTCAAAACATCCTTGTCATATGATTATTACCGTGAAGGTAATCTTTTTTTTTTTTAATAAATAATGAATATATATATTATGTAATTGGCTAGCCTGGTCTAAAGGAACATATATAATCAGTAAATAAAAACTAAAAAATAAATAAATAAAATGATAGTATACTTACAAATTTGCCACTGGCTTTGCACAAAACATGCAGGAACGCTTTACACTCAGGGCGCCATTCAAACTGGTATAGTGCGGATGGCTCAGCCTTAAGCAAACTCTGTGCACTATATCGCAATGGCATCTCAGGCACAACAACATAGTGCTCAGTCATAGTAAAAGAGTGAACCCAACCCGGTGCCGGCCCGCCTCGACAATTGACGTCCAATGACCTTCCTTTCATTAGTACCCGGCTCCATCCTCACAACCAAGTAACCCGGATCCAGCAAATCGGGCAACAAAGTTAGAAACTCATCATCTGTTATAATTGGGCAGGACGATTGTATAAAACCCCCTAACGGGTCACTGTACTCAAACTTCCCCACTGTGTCCAATGTGTCAGGATTGACAATTACGGACCCTTTTTGTGTCTGCGTTAAGCAAATGATACGTCCGTCTCCGAGCTTATAAACGCCGTTATTAGCATTATCAGTCAGTGATGCACCGGAGAAGAGCTTAGCAAGGTCCCCAACGTATGCCAAGAAATATTCAGGCTTTGGAGTAACTGAGAATCCTCGATAACATAGTTTCTTATTTTTCTTTGCAGCCTGGTAGGCTTCGGTTTCAATTTGACGGTGGCCGGCGATCAAGCGGCCGTTCTTCTCAAAATGGCGCTTGAATAATTAACGTGGTATAGCCGTCAAAGAGGTGCCCAAAGTTGAAATCCCCAGTGTGCCACACACCTGGACATTTCTTAGGTACGTGCCATTCTGCATGTAGGTGCAAGTTGTTAATACTCTATAAAGCAATATAATATAATATTCTGTATGCTGAAAATATAATGCTTTGTTCTTTTTTTTATTATTGTGGCACAGGGACCGCATGGCATCTACAATCTAGTACTCAATAATTAATGTTATTATAGGATCAGGATGCTCTTACCTTTAAGTTAATAATAAATAATGTTATTTGTAAAGAGAATTTACCCTTAAAATACTAAAACCTGTTACATATCCATTGTAAAATATCTAATCCATTGAACTATATCCTTCAGGCTTCAAGCAAATTAAACATAATAATCTAATTTTCGAGTTCTTGTAGACATGCTCTTAATAGTTATTAATTGCAAGTACTAAACTCACATAACTCACTTTTTTTTCCCCTAAAATTTAGTTGATTAAATATTTGAATTTATGATTATCCTGCAGATCTATAATAATATATTTGTTAGGGCACAAGAGAAAGAAGATGCACCTTCAAGAGCTTTGAGAGAGATCATGCATGTTGTGAGTTTGAATTTATAAATATTCAATTTTTTTAAAAAAATTACCGCCCCCTAATCATTATTAATTAGTAGTGAAGTCAATGCATCCTATAATTTTAAGATAGATCAGACCAGTATATAAGACCATAAATCAAAATACTCTTCAGCTAATGTTGGACTATTCTTTACCCGTATTTACAGCAAAAAAAATTATAAGTCACACGCACCAGCCATGACGGTATTTCTCCTTCGACAACAAGCTCCCCCTCCCATCGTTCTTGTTTAACACTTGTCCATGCAGCGCGGTTCCTGTGATCAGCACAACTTTCCTTTTCCGGCACACTCGCCGGCGATTGGTGGCTTGCAACATTCGAGATCATTAAGCGATCTCTTGTTCTGTCACGTTTGCCATAAAAAAAGGTCTTCCTTATGTAACGACCTTCTTTTTTATTAGGACCAGACTTATTGTTTGAAACCGTCACAAATGACTGCGCGAATGGAGGCCCATGACTGAAAGAACTAAAGAAGCCATGAAATGGAGCTAGCTATGGGTTAAGAAAAACCGATCGATCAATAAAAAGAAACGATTAAAGTTTGAAGATGGATGGGTGTATGCATGTGAATCATGTATATATATAGCCGAACAATTTATAAATAAACCTGGTTCGGCCGCTAATAGAGCTAGTAAAATGGGTCATCAGACCATGTTCGTGTTGTATCAATTTCGTGTCATATTAAATTTAAGTCGATCTAAATAGGACTATTTAATAATCGTATCAAAGTATTGAAACTCTAATGTAACATAAAAAATAAGCTAATACATTTTCACACTATATATATATATATATATATATTAATATTATAAAATATACATATCTATTAATATTTTACACATTTATACTATTGGAGTTTTAAATTTATATAAAATTTTATTTATAAAACATTGTGTATATGTTTATCCTTAAAAAAAATTAAAAAGAGAAAATTATGTCTAATATTTAAGTTTTGATGACAAAAACTTACAATTAATTTAGAATAGAAAATATTAGTGTTATTGATAAACTAAATTAGTCAAGGACTTTAACTCTAATTCGACAAGAAAAAAAAAATGGTGTTGACCTAAACCTAACTTATTTCATAATCATATCAAATTTGACGACTCATATCTATTTATTCACGTTATATTCCTTGTTGGGTAATTGAATCGTGTCAAATTTTATCAGCTCTAGGTTACTAATTGTATTTGAAACATATCTAGTTATGAGCTAACTTTTTGGTATGAATTGAACTCATAAGCTTCTAATTCAATAATATCAACCGCTCACCCACAAATATGAGCCACTCTACGAACAATAAATAAATAAATAAGAATAATTAGAAACAAGCTCATGTACATATTCGAATCTTGATTATAAAATTGAATTCCTCTTGTCGTCACATCTTAATCACTTTGTCTTTGTTAATTAATAGTTTAAACTTCCAAGTTTTAAATTAAATGGTTAACAAACATATTATTATTATCAAATTCAACACAGCTTATCTAACAGATATGCTACCATCTATTGATTAAGGTTTAAGGTATTGAAGTTTAAGGTTAAACTAAAGTGTTTGGTAAATATTAATTACGGTCACCTAGAAGATAAGTTGTTTTGATTCACTATTTGTATGGTCGAAAACTTATAATATCTTTATTATTTTTTATCAAAACTCTTTTTAAAAATTATATTTACTACAAACTGTTAATTTTATTTTATAGTTATATATATATATATATATATATAATTATTACTTTTAAACAACAATACCTCAATATCAAAAATGTCTTAATCCTTCCGTTACTTTTATTTTCCAGAACAAGGCCTATTTAAGTATATTCCACGTGAACCACTGATTGTACTTGCTTTATGTTGGCTTGCTGTAGCTAATTTTAGTTTTATCTTCAACTAATTATTTTTAATTAATCAAGAAAATCGTAAGGATTTTAAGCATTGTATATGATCGGCAAAAGTTTGCAAAATTCGGTGCGCAAGTGGACAGTACATAAGGACACTGCCGCACATGCACTTCATCGGTGCTAACCTTAACTTTTTCCGAGAGCTGCTTGTTGGCAAACTCTTGTCTTTTGGCTCAGTGTTTGAAGATAATGTCAGAATATCAAGAGTAACGTCAAGCTCCGAGTTTTTTTTTTCTCTCCCTTTCATAACTGATGCAAAATTTGTCAAGTAAATCTTGCAAAATTTAACAAAAAGAAAAAATTATGACGATAAAATGCTGTAGATATAGCTTTTCAAAACACACAAATAATAATAATAATAACAATAATAATAAAGTAGACCTCTCCTCTATGCAAATTGTAAATAAGGGCCCAGAAAACATTTTTAAGGGTCCAGTAGGATGCGCTAGTTAAGTTTGACGACAGGTCACATGGGCAAGGCGTAGTGCATATCTCGTATAAAGGCCCAATGTTGAATTTTATTTTAGAGTTGGACTATTTGTGGTACCCTCTGAAATTGTCCTAAAATCATTTTTATATAGAAATATTCTTTTTAATTTCTAAAAAAAACTTTTGTTTGATTTTCATCCTTAATAAACTCCCATGCGTCAATACTTAAAAGACCCACAAAACAAAAAAAATCCCTCTGTCAAGTTCTCTCTCTCATTTCAAACCCCTTTTAGTTTCTTTTTGGTTATAGTATTTAGATTTTTGAATTTCTCATTTTAATCAATATCTCTTTTTTCGTAGTAAGTATTGGGATAAAATTAGGTTTTTTAATTTTTTAATTAAAATATTTTAGGACCAATCTCATACAACATATAAGAATTAAGTAATTTAGAAATTCATACATTGATGTTTTGAGAAGATGAACAATTGAGAGTTGTAGATCCGTCTCCAAATGATCTTCTAGGCTATGACTCAAGATTGATCAACACTGGACGTGTGGGCGTCTACTCAAGATTGATCAACACTGGACATGTGGACATCTTTTTCTGACTTCTATTAGATGTCTTCTATATTTTTCTCAAAAGTCCTAGAATTTTCTTCTATTTTCTTGTCTTAAGAGAATAATACCCATTTTATAATATCTTATGAAAAACCTATCCCTTTTATAATATCTTATCAAAAACCCTAATATGTTAGGATTATGATTCCTATTTAAAATAGTATTCATTTTTTTAATTTAAATATTTAAATATTAAATACTATCTCTGCGCTTACGTAAAAGTGGAAAGAATGTGTAATTAACTAGGGAACCACCTTGTAAACTATCACAAGCCCCCCTTTACACTTGAATATAACATACTAGGCCTTAACAAATATTATAATTATAATTTTCATCTAATACGCAAGTTTTCTTGCTTTTGGGTCCAGTGATGGTATTGTCAATTAAGTGAGCTAACCCATGATTATTTGGGAACGTGCAATAGTGGCTACAATAATTAAATTTCTAATTAAACATATATAATTATTTAATTCCAATTTTACTCCACTATAAGATTGGAACTGACCTCCATAATTGTATGCTCGAATAATAATTCGCTCAAACTACATTGATTTCTTTACTGCACAATCCTTTATATCACATCGTTAATTTAAATTGATCTCTCAACTGTCCAATTAATTTAATTACATTTTGTTCATTGATACTTACTAATTTTCTTTAATGATCATTTTCAACATACTTATTTATGTTGATACACTCTGGCCAGAGAATTCTATGATCAAGTACTGAAAACCCATCAAAAGATGTGTCGTACAAATTCTATATTGTTAATCTATAGTTTCAATACTTGTAATTGCTACCACCAAGATACCGGGTAATCTTGACTACATGTGTATATCGTGCCCATTGGTAACTCAAATGAAATAACAATTACAATCATAAAATTATAACTAATTCAAGATTAAGATTACAGTAAATTAATACCTATGAGATTTAATAAGTTTGACAGTTATTACTAGGTTAATTAAATTTCATATGTGATCCAGTTCAATGTAGTCATACTACATCAATAAATTCATACATGATTAAGACAAATTACTCAATGAATTTATTACAGTCTATACCTAAATAAAGTGCCTGACTTTATTTATCAACTGTGAACTTAATTTATTTAATCATAAAATAACTTGTATTTATTTCTTCTGCGAATCCGCATGGTAATCGCATAAATACATATAATATGATTAAATGGACTTTACTCAAAATATTAATGCAATTTAAGATATCTGAATAAATACCTCAAATGTTTTTATTAATAAAAAAATCAATATGTTTTGAAGAGCATATAATCCCAACAGTAGGAACATGAACATATATATATAAAGACAAGTATCGGAGAAAAAAATTAACCTCATCAGGCAAAGTGAAATTAAGAACTTGAATCTTAAAAAGATAGTACTATAAGTTAATACATTGAGACAAAGACTCTGGAATGTACTATACACACTTCTTGCTGCTTGAGAGAAGAGAGCTGCATTGGTTTTTCTTGTAATATAAAAATATGTCTGCCAAGTTTATATGCTTTTTATGAAAGAAAAGGAATTAGTGTTGGTTACCTATCTCAGGTTTGGTTTCTCTTTCATCGTTACCCATCTCTAAAACTAAAAGAGAAGATGAGTAACTCAAAGCTTACGCTTTTTAATTTATGTGGGTGTTTATTTTGAAAATTATTTTGAAAAGAAATTAAAAATAAATTATAAACTGAGTAAAGCTTTGTTTATAATTGGATCAATTCTTACTCTTTAAAGATTCATTTTTTTCTTTAATTTTTTGTAGGTTTAAAGAAGTTGTAGTGGAGAAAAAGATTGATGATAGTATATATAGGTTTAATTAAAAAAAGTTTTTTTTTTTATTCATAAGAGAAATAAAGGGGTGCCAACAGTAGTCATCACTAATTTTAAGGTTTTCGATGACCTAAGCACTATGTATATAGTCATTTTCTAGTATAAATATTCATATTTTTTAAGTTATAATTCGATGTTTACATCATATGGTATATATTAATTTTATTATTATTTTTTATTCATTCGACTAATAATACATCATATAAATTATATACTAAATCTGTGTTTTAAAATATACAGGCATCCACACTTTAGAATGAGGACATCCTACTAATATATATATATATATATAAAGACTAGCCCCCTTTCGAAAAGTGACTTAAGGAAATGTTTTAGGCAATGACGCTACGAGTCTTGTCTTCAAGTTGAACTGCTAGAGCTGCCAGGTCCGACCTCTGCCTTGGAGTTGAATGTGAGCAGTTGCTGCCTGGCCAGGAGAGGTGCGAAGCGATGGGAACTACTTCTCAAGGCTATAACTAGACTTCTTTCTTTGTTCAATCTCTCCTTCGTTCTTAGTTTAGAGTGTACTGCACCTAAAGATACGGAGGTTGAGGGTCCGTCTCCAGAATGAGTAATTCTTTCCTTTCTTTTGGCGCTATCGCATATAAGAGAACGGATGAGGAGTGATCTTTCTGTGGCATGAGAAAGGTAGGGGAGCTTACGTGGGTGAAGAATCGATTGGTTATAAGTCTCATTTCCCTAAAGTGAGTTCACACCTAAAATCCCGGGGTGGAGCTTGAAGATGGTTATGCTCATTTCTTTTTGTCTTAAATAAGATCTATTTCCAAGCCTTGAAATCCCGGAATGAGCATCGTTTTCGAATGATTAAAGCAAGCTTAGATATTTTATTTCTATCTCTAGCGATTGAGTAGCCGGATTCCTTTTAGGCCTAGGTCGATCGAGAGCATATCCAATTCAAAATTTCTTAATTGTCTGAAAGAACTCCTTCCGTACCTGTTTAGCCGTGAACCACTTGGCTTCTGTGGCGAGAACATTTCCCACCCCACTCTGTAGAGAATATGTAATATTACCTCTTTTTCTGTCTATAATCAAGCACCAACAAAGAATCGAGGATGAAGATAAAGGTTGGTCTCCTGGTCTTCTATTGAAGCTCGAAGAGCATAGGAGAAGGAATAAAATAAAGGCACTCCTTAGGACCAGTACGAGGTTCACTATCTTAGGGGGAAAACGAAAGGCGTTTTCTGGTTCTACCTGAGCCGGGGGGTGCTTGTGGGGGTGTGCCACGACGAAACAAGGGAATGAAATGCTGCTTTGCGTTGGATGCTCTTTACCCTCCCCACACTGATGGCTCTACTGTCTTGGGGAATGTTGAAGCTTGCTTCTTCTCCAGAGTTATTTTAATATATTGAAAATTATATTTTTTTATCTGTTAATGTATTAAAATTTCTATATTTTTTTATTAATGACATCTTTATTTTATTAAAATAACAATATCTTGATTAGATAATACCAATATCAATAATAATAATAATAAAATGAATATTATTGTTATAAAAAAAATTCCCATTATGGTCCTGATTATTATTTTTCACGCGCAAGTTTCCTAAAAATCTGTAACTAGTTTAAATAAATTTACCAACCGACGACTGCAGTGCGTCCAACATGGCACTTCAATTTCTATGCGTGGGTCCAGGTACTTATTGGCAGACAAAAAGACGTGGGAAATTGTCAATAGTAGCCCTTTTAGTTTATCTTTTTTTATTTTTAACCTTTTTAATTTTTTTTTTATCATTTTTAGCCAAATATTTACTGTATGGACTAAAAACCCATGCTATGTTTATGTTAATTTCAAAAATACCAACTATTTTGTCTTTTATGATTTTGGTGAATTTCTCTTGAATCCTTGGAGTTTGATAATTTTATACATTGTTTATTCTTCTATCATTTCTACATCTTCGTCCTATTCTTTCTAAAATTTTTATTAATTCTTTATAAAAATATATTTTTTGTTCTAGATCATAAAAATCTATAAATCCTAATTCTTCATAATTATCCTGTCCAACATTAATTAATAGTCTTTTCTCTTGTTCTAAACTTGTTATTTCTTGGTTTATATTTTCTATATAAAGATTAACTTTATTTTCTCAACTAAATGTCATTCTTTTTATGGTATGACACATAACTCTAATTCTATTCCAAGCTTCAAATTCTGGATCATTATTCATGATGTCTCTGTTTTATACCAATATATTAAAAATTTAATGAATTCATCAATAAATTTCATCCGTTTATTTAATATTATTTCATCTTCATTGGTGTTTATATTAAATCTTTCTCTTTGTTCTTGCATTAAGTCTAATTCAATATTTCTTATGTTATTCTTACTTTCTTTTATTTCTTTTACCAATTTTCTTATTTCATCCTTATCTTCTATTTTTAATGTATACATTGCATCAACAATATTCGTTATTGGTTCCATATTTATTTCTTAAATTCTTATTTTTCTTAATTTTCTTATAGTTTTATTAATATTATCCATATATGTACTGGCTCTGATACCATTTCTTTTAGGGGGTCCGAAGACTAAAAACCTAGTTAATATAATCAATATAGTCAATATAGTCAATAAAGATAATAATAATGTCATATTTTATTATATCAACATCAAGTATATAATTTATACAAGAGTGCATATTACAATAAGAGATAAATCAACATCTTATATATTTTATATAATATATTCTACTATTGAAAGAGATTTGTGATAATGATTACAAATATTATTTATGAAATACATGAGGATTTTGTTCTTTTCTTTATTGATGGAGTTTTCTAATCTTATTGGTGGTAAAGAAGTCATATGAATTGACCTCCCATGTTCCCCATCCTTCTTTCCTCATTTTGGCTTCAAGTATTGCCATCTCCTGATCTATTTGGATCATATATATTTTTTCTTGTAAATTATCCAACTCAATCTGATTTATTATTTTTCTTTCTAATTCATTGGGTAATCCTATATTTTTTATAGCTAATAATCCTTCTTTTGATATTAATTCTCTTTTAGAAAACATGTATGCTTCATAATCCCATGTTCCACAATTTATTTGTACAACTATGGTGTTATGATTATATGAGATTTTTATCTTTTCATTTATCCAACTTATTTTAGTTATTCCAAATTCTTTTAATAATTTTTCATGATATTTTTCCATATTACAAAATTTCAAAGATAATTTCCTTCCCTTCCCATCAAACATAAATCTTTCCATAAACCTTTTACCACCAAAAGATAAGAACTCGGAATTATTACCTCTATCCTTTATTGTATAAAAGGAATTTTCCTATACACTGGCGGAATGACCTTCTGCCTATATGACCTCGTCCTTAACCTCCCTAAACACGCCTTCTCCTCTGGCAACACTCGGGAAAAAATGGACAGTCTTCTCAGGCTTCACTGTGTCCTTTAGTGTCTGGAATTTTCTTTATATCCAATAATTAGATATAGGTTTCCTTCTTCTTTCTTATGGGGTTGTTTAGTTTATCTAGATTATATGTTTATTTGGGTTGAGATTGGAAAAAAGGTTTATTTTTGCATTTGTATTATGCAGAGAAATTTGTAGAGAGTTTTCTTGAATGAGGCTTTCGATGATCAGTTGATCGATCTCCTCATTTCCTTCTTGTTTATTGATCTTTATATAGAGATTACATTATTGTTGTTTATCTTTTTCCCTTTACAAGTGTACGGTTGAGGGAAAAGATAATGACATCTTATCTTTCTCCTTTACAGGTGTATGGTTGGAGAAAAGATAAATATAACTAATACTATCATGGCCGACAACTTTATGTGGTGGCCTTACAAAGTCAAAAAGTCTATTACATTATTACAATATGACAAATGAATAAAACAAAGAGCTATATTATTTATTGTTGCCGACGCAAGCGACAAGACTTCTTTTCTTTATTTTATCTCCATCAATCTGCATGCCTGCTGTAAAGTAGCTGGGCTTGATGGGAATCTCATTGTAGTTATCTCATGTATGAAGTCTAGAAGTATCTCATATGGTGATTCTCCACCTTCTGCTGTTAGTAAAATATAATTATTGAATTTTATGATTGTCCTGTATTTTCTATTGTACAGGTCTTTAGCAATGCTCCAGATGGCTTTTATTCCTCGAGCTCTTCTGATCCTTATCCATGCTTTATTGAATTGTGGGGCTGTTGTATATTCTGTTCCCACTTCAAGTTGAAAATTTCTAGTAACATGGCCTACTGTAATCATGTAGAAAGCCTGGTATTCTATGTTATTGGTGTATTCAGGACTTATGGTGTAGAATTTAAGATATATTTGTCTCTTTTTGGCAAATTTAGAGACTTCTTTTATGAGGAGTTCATCAAAACTGGCTAGTTCTTTTAAATTTATGTCAGGGTATATCATATCAAGAAATCCATACCTTGCTATTTTTCCAACAAGGACTGGATCTGCATCCTTTATTGATATTATTCTTGGATAGACATTTTTCCCTGGTGATTTATGGATGGTGTTTTTGTATGAACAGATAGAGTATATCCAGGTGGTTACCTGTTTATAATCTTCTTCTTTTGGATTTAAAGGGAGATTATCATCTTCTGAAACGAAGGGATTTATGTTGACAGTCCGTTTATTGTCTTCACCTGTTGCACAGATGGTTATAGTTTTATTTTTCTGGACTATTGGATCACTGATTGGATCTGAATTTATTGGATCGTTGAATGGATCCTGTTTTATTGGGCCTCTGATAGAGTCCTGATTTATTGAATCCCTGGGAGATTCTTGATTTATTGGATCGCTGATAGGATCCTGTGGAACGGGTCCACTACTGCTTCCAGCATTTATTGGATTTATTTGGAGTCTACTGATTAGACTGTTCCAAGAAGAAATCAGTCTATCTACTCCATCATTATGTGTTTCAAATATTTCCCTTAGACAGTCTATGGCGTCAAGGGCTTCAGTAGCATCAGCTTTCAGCCGATTTATTTCAGAATTTATTTTGGAGATTTCTTCCTCCATTGTTTATGGTTCTTCAGCAAATTCTATGTTCCTGGATAAAAAATCTGCAAGATAATTGTCAGATCCTTTGATATAATTGACTTTAAAAGTATATAAGGATAAAAATACTTGCCATCTATGAATTCGTCTATACTGAGGTTCATTTGGTAATTTATTAAATATTAAAGATTTAACCTGAGTATTATCAGTTTCTATAGTAAATTCTTTAGCAATTAAAAATAATGAAAATCTTTTAATTCCTTTTAATATTGCAATTAATTCTTTTTCATGGGTTGTATAATTTTGTTCTGCTGAATTTAGTGTTCCACTTGTGTATCTACATATTTCATTTAGGTCAGTTTTTAGTATTGCTGCCCAGTATAAATCACTGGCATCTGTTTGTAAAATTAGATTATCTATTGGTTCTGGTAATCTTAGTTTAGGTAAGTTTTTACATTCTTCTTTTAATTGTTTAACTGTCTGTGTATGTTCTTCTTTCCATCCTTGAAGATTTTTTTTCTTTAACAGTTTTTGTAAAGGATTTCTTTTCTTAGCTAAATTTTCTATAAATCCTTCTGCATAGTTTAAACATCCTAAGAATTTTTGTATTTGTTTTTTATTTTCTAATTTATCAGGAAATTGTTTAATTTTTTCACTTATATGAGATTGTAATTTTATTCCTGTATTATTGAGTATCATTCCTAAGAATTCTATTTCATTTTGACATATTTTTGCTTTTTTTTCACTTAATACTATTCATTTTTCTTTACATGTTTGTGCAAAATCTTTTAAATGTTCAACATGTTCTTTATATATTTTAGAACTTATTAAAATATCATCTACATAAACTATTAAATACGTTTTATTTCGTAATAAATCATCCATTCTTCTTTGATATATTTGTGGTGCATTTTTTAATCCAAATGGCATTACCAACCATTCATAATGGCCTTGAGGTGTACTAAAGGCTGTATATTTTATACTATCTTCTTCCATTTTTATTTGCCAAAATCCTGATTTACAATCAAATTTAGAATAATATGTATTTCCTTTCACTAAATTTATTAATACTTCTTTCTTTGGTAAGAAATATCCATCAAATTTAGTATATTTATTTAATTCTTTATAATTTATAACCATTATAGCTTTTCCTCTAACTTGTTCACTATGTTTCATTACCATGAAGGCTGGACTAGAATGAGGACTAAAACTTTGTCTTATCAAATTTAAATTTAATAATTCTTTTAATTGTATTTTAAATTCTGTTATATCTTCTTGAGTATATACCATTGGTCTGATTCTAATGGTTACGGCTTCTATTAATTCTATTTTAGCTCTTAGATTTTTAGGATTCCATAAGGCTAAAGGGTTTTCATGATATACTTCTTGTAATTGTTTCTTGATTTCATCTATAGAGATTAAATTATTGTGTAATTGTTGTTTATCAAAAAAGATCTTATAAGTATAATCACCACGTTCAGCGGCAACTCTGTAGGGTTTAAATATACGAGGTAAGCGAAGTATATGGCCACATGGTGTCTTTAGGTTTATATTATATAAAGTTTGTTGATAACTTTGGAATTGACTAAGAAAATCATTTCCTAAGAGTAAATCTTGTTTTAATGTATTAAATTGAATGATATGTTTTAATAAGATAATTTTATTGCCAAGAATAATTGGAACTTGTGATTTATAAAATACTAAAGATGCTTGAGTATTTGTGATACCTATAAGTTTTATTCCTGATCCTGAAAACTTATTCCATTCTTTAAGTAAAAATGATTTACCTAATGTAATTTCACTTCCTGTATCTATTATTGCACATGTAGTAATATTAGTTTCAGGAAATGTTAATTCTATGTAAGTGCCTAAAGGGAATTTTATAGTATTCATTTATCCAGTTTGCCACATTGCTATTTTTGGGCAAAATTCTGTTGTTTGACTATCCATTTTAATATATAATCCTTCAGAAGTAATATTATAATTTATGTGTTTTAAGAAACTCATTCCTAATAGTATATCATATATTTCATTTTGGGCAAATCCTGAGTCTATAAAACATGGTATTCTAAATAATAGTCTTCTTAAATATGTTGGTACAATTACCTCTTTTGTGCATATTCGAAGGTTTCCATTAAAATCTTTGTATTTATATTCACCCGTTGTGGTGTGTTCTACTAATCCTTTATTTTTAAGGATATTTATATGATTATGACTTGAACCTGTATCTATTAATATTTTTGGTCCTTCTATAAATTCTATTCCATTAAAATATTTTCCTATTATCACTAAACTTCCATCAGATGTATTATCTGGTATTAATATTTCTTTGTATGCATTATATTTAGATTGTTTTTCTTTTAAGTTAATTCCTTTAAGGAGTTGTTTATTATTAAATTGTATTGGTATCATTTGATTTTTAGTATCTTCTTCTAATTCAGGTTTGTCATCTTTTATATCGAGATTATAGGTTATAGGTAAATTAGGGATTTGTAATATTGGTTCTATGCTTTTTCCTAAATCCTGAAATTCTTTTCCTATTTCTATATATGGTTTATTACTATATATTTCTCCGTAATTGCTATTACAGAAAGAATATAGTGCATAGTAATAAAAGGTCATTATTTTATTTCCAGGTTTCATTATATCTTTTTTCTTTAATTCAAAATGTAGACTAAGTGTATCATTTATATTTTTATCTTTTATATGTACACAATATCTAGGGTAACATGTAAATAGAAATTTTTTATAACATAAATTTCCTTCTATGGTTCCTAAGTGTGCTAATTCAGGGTCTATAAATCTTTGGTCATGTAAACTTAATATTATAGGTGAATTTATTCCTTCTCTAAATAAGGATTTTACTAATATTTGTATTCCAGCTAGGTATACATATTGTATTTTATCTCTAATTTTATCACTTTTGATTTTATTTAAAGTGGCTTCTATACCTCTAGAATTTAATAGGCTTAATTTAATATTTCCTCTACTTTGTGTTATATCTATAGCTTTTTCTTGTTCTTGATATTCATGAATGATTATATTTTTTCTTTTAAAAAATTGTTGTATATTTTTTAAAACTGTATTATCTGGATTTCTTAAATTTAAGGATATTCTTGATATTTCTTTTAATTTTTTCTGATTTAATTGTACAGTTAATTGATATCCATCTCTATTTTCTTGTTGTTCTATTTCGTTTTCTATTTCTATGTCTTCTATATTTTCTATTTCAGAATTCTGTTTCTGATTCATCAGACTTTGTTTCTTCTAAGGAAGTTGTACTAACAGATTCTGTATCACTATAACTTTCATAAATTTCTATATTGAAACAATTTATATATTCATTATCAGATAATAATTCTAAATCTGGTTTTATTTCTTGATATTCTAGTTCTGTTATTCTGACTTTTTTCTGTTTACATTCTGGGCTTATATGTCCTTTTTGTCCGCAATTCCAACATTTACATTCTTTATGGTCTTTTTTAGGTTTTTCATTATATTTTCTTTTATAGTACCTCCTATAAGGTTTTCTTTTGAATTTTTTATTTTTCCAATATTTTCTATAATGTTTTTTATATCTCATTTTGTTTTTATATTTATCTCTATATCCTTGTTTACGTTTTCTATGTTTTTTATGATATAGTGGTCTACATCCCCATTGATTTGGTGCATCTACTTGATCACAGCAAATCATCATGGCATTTTTTTGCTTTTTTATATAATTGTCTTTCTATACATATATCCTTTAGTTTTCTCATGACAAATTCTACTCTAGATCCCAATGTATTTGGTATTAATTTTCCTATCTTTGTTGATCTGTATGTATTCCATTCTTTAACGAAATAAGTATTCCATGGTGATGGTAATTTGTTCATATACATATCATAATATATTGTTTGATCATCATTACTGTAAAATTGTTTATAATAATATTTCTGAAATTCACATGTATAATTTTTTATGTGGCATAAATTGCATATTTGTAGATTCATTAAATGTTGTCTTGCTAAAAGTTTTTCCTTTTGTATTTCTTGTTGTTTACGATCTTCCCAATTTTCTCCTAGGAATTTATCTCTTATCTAATTTGTGAATTTATCTAATCCTTCACTAATTCATTTTCTAAGTTCTTGTTTAGTTGCCAATCTTATTAAAGTTTTTGTTTCGTCAGTTATTCCATCCCACCAATTTTGTACATTACCAGTAAAGCTCATTATTAATAGTTCTATCCATAGATCAAATTTTTCTTCTGTATTCTGTGCATCCCAATCATTATTTTGTTTATTAAATAAAAACATTATTTTCATATCATTTGACCAACTTGTTAATGTTTTACTTGGGTCTTTTCTACAATCTATGTCTAATTTACTTCCCATAGGTTTAATAGGTTCATTTTCAGTTTTATATTCAGGTATGTATTCTTCTGGATACATCTTATAGTATGGTTTTTTAGATACTAATGCTTGGTTATGTGCTCTTACGCCTTTATCAGTGACTAATGGATTTTCAATTTTTATACTTGGTTCAGTTGGTGGTGCTCCAACATTCATGTTTACATTAAATCCTAGTGTTTCTAGGTCTAAATCTTCTAATGATAATTTATCAAATTGTTCTTCTAAATTATCCATTTATTATTCACTACTTGAACTTAATTCTTTAGGTTCATCAATTTTTATTCCTTTTTGTTTGATATCAATTTTTCTTTATGTTTTGATCTTTTTATTGTTTCTTGTAATTGTTTTTGAAATTCTTCTTCTTTTCTCAGTATTTCAGGCATAGCCGTAATTCTCATTCTTTCATCAAATGATCATTTGACTATTTCTCCAAATTGTATTTTATCTTTATGTCTAATTGATTCTTTTAATTTTTTTTGTGCTTCTAGGAATGTTGATTTCTTTCCTAATTTTGTTTTTATTTCAAAGACTTCAATCTTTAGGAGTTTAATTTATTCGATTATTGTTTTAATATGTAATAACATTTGTTTATTTAGTTCATTAATTTCTGTAATATGTTTATCCATTTTGTATTTTTCTAGTTTTTCTGGATCTTAAAGATATTTTCATTGGAAGGGTAATTTCGTGATTTTAATATATTTTGGTTGGTTTTGAAAGAAATAAGTTTAGAGGGTTATTTTAGAAAATTATAAAAGTATTAGGGTTATTGTTGTAGATTTCCCAAAAGACGTTAATGTTTGAAATTTGGGTTTCAATTACATTTTTCCTGTGAAAAATGTGAATCTATGCATGCCCTTCATGTGCAAGTATGCTTCTACATCATACTAAATTTCCTGAAACGAGCTGTTAATCAGCATCATGGGCCTCAGCTTTTTAAATATTTTCGGTCAGGCCTGGCCTACACAAATGTTCCCATTCATAATCCTGAAAATGTTCAGAAAATAACGAATTGTCGACCGAGTTAAATAAAATGTATTACAATAAACAGTAAATAATAACGATAAAAATTTATATACAAATTTACAAGTTAATACGGTGGATAAGGATTCCGTACTGATCTGAGTTTTTATTAAATATTCAATCATTGATTTTTAAATAAAATAAAATAAAATAAAAATTTAAAATAATTTTAACCATTGATTCAATATTCAATAAAAATTCAGTTTAGTAGTGAATCATAATCGCAATAAGATATCAGTTGCATAAAAATTGTTTTAATGCATTAGACCTAAGTGATAATCCTTGAAAAAATATGACAAAGAGCAATGATATAATTTGTATAAATATACGTGGCATCAAATGGGTAGTTGAATGAATATATCACTTGATAAACTTAATTTTTTTTATTTTATAAATTATTCAATTAACTATCACATCAATTTGTATAAAAATAACTTATACGAAAGTTTATAACTATAATATTACTCACGACCAACCAAAATATATTTTATTTTATTTTTTCATTTCGCCTCTAACAATTTTAAACTATCTTAATTGTGCTTATCTTTTTGAAAATTTTACGTTACGCGTACATTTATAGTAATACATGATTAAGAACTACCGATCAAAACTTTCTAAAACGTCAAAAAAAAAAACATAAAAATCATATCAATACCTAACATAACTTCAAGAGACACAGATTGAATTATTTCAATCTTTTCTGATTTTCAGGCTGTCTGCCTGGCTTTTCGTTGTTGTTTTTTAAAATAAATATTCAAGAAAAAAAAATTGATAACAGAAAGGATTCATTATTCATTATCTCTGTCTCTTTAAGTGATGTTAGGTACAATACAATACAACGCCGGACGATAATGAAACTCAGTAGCTGTGAAGATTTTTCTATTTCTCAAGAGAGTCTTTCGAGCTGTCAAAAACATGTGGCTTGGGAGGTCACATTCACAATTCACATAAAAATAAAGGCAAATTCTTGCACCATCAGAGGTCCATGGACGCGTAATTATTGGTAATTGTATATACCACACATGGGAAGCCATTAATTTCTGCATCCATAAAGTTCTGGAATGACAGGAGAGCTAGCAAAAATCTAAATAATCCCATATGTGCAATGTGTGCTTGACTGAGAGTTTCCAAGCTGGCTGTGGTGTCTGTGGTCCAAAAGTTTGCTCCAGTGATGAATGACTTGTGCAGTCTCTGGTGGCAAAACAATAAGGCCTAAAAAACTTTACTGGCCTTCACATGGGTGGCTAATTTTATCTGTCTGCTAATAATGCTATGTAGCACCAACACCAATTATCCCACAATTAGCTTCATTAGCTATACACCAAAGGCGAAAATTTTGCTGACATTTCCCTATCACTTCATCGTTTCTCACTGAAAAATTGAATGCGCGCTCATTGCTCATATCTTTCCATACAATACAGATCATGTTTTGTGCCTCAGAGATTTAATATATATGGTAATATCTGGTAACTGACGATAATACAAGTTACCATAAGACACCAAAAACGGGGGAAAAGGGGAAAAAAAGGATGTAGCATATATGGCTTTAAATGACAGCAGCTTGAAACATTTTATCAGCTTTTTGTTTCCTTTTCTTTTTCTTTTTCTTTCCACTCGTAATCCCCAAGAAGTAGATTACATTTGTCTTCTTGTCCCCAGTTTTTCATCCTGTTCTTTTTACCCTCACTCGACAGATCATACATATGATAATATGAACCCCATCTTTTTACAAAGTGATGTATATATATATATTTATACATATCTTTTCTGCCTTTGAAAACGATACTGGGCCTCAGGCACAGCTCCCAGTAAATTTATAATCACTTGGGCAAAATTTTTTTTCTCTTTCTTTTTCTTTCTTAACTGATAATGAGGATAAAATGGTCGTGGATTCTTTTTGCATGTCTGTTCTGTCGTTTTAGTTCTTGCTTTTAGACGTGGATAGGACACCAAAAGTCCAATTGCCAACCCATATGCAAACGCAAGGGGAAAAATATGAAGAAGGGAATATGCACCCTGGACTTTGAAAACATTTTAGAATTGAACACACTCTTTTTCTGATTTTTGCATTTGGATCAACATCGATGATATGCTGCTTCTCTATTGTTCATTTCATTAATCAAATCTCATCATTGAATAGATCTAGATACAATATACAATCCGACGATATGTTTGATGTTCTCAAAAAAATACAAATACACAATAAAAAAAACACATATTCTTTCTTTAAAACGTCAAACTCTTATGTTCATAATAGGTACACTCAGCGGTCACGTGGAATGTCGTTGACCAAATTCGCCGGCCACCAATAAATGGTGACCGCCGCCGCAAATTCCCCTACCCTTCTAGATTTAATTTAATTTTTTTTAACTGTGTTTCGGCCGACTCAATAAGACCACAACAAACTCTAGAATTGCCTGATAGGGGCCCGTTGAGTACGGTCATTTACACGAAAAGGCCAACCCAAAATCAACAAAAAAGCTGGCAACGGGAATTGGGATGTGACTGTTTTGATTTGATGGCTAATAATCTTACCCTCAATAATACACGTAGCGGCGAGCTGTGGTTGACATGTATGCAATCTACTCGCACGATATTGTCGAGCCTAAAAAAGCCGAAGCAATTTTCATCTCGGCCTTTTAAGTGGACCTTTTGAATTTGATTGAAGGAGCTCTTTTGTTTGGACTTGATGGAAGTCAAAGTGTAATTTTTCTACAGTATTGGGTCCGAAAGGTAAATTTTGAAAGTTTTGATGCCGACCAAAATTGTAAGAACTTTCTGTCTTATTACAGTGTCCGCCTACTTTCCTCCGGGGTAGTCAGGGCCCAAACACAGGCCCAATTTGAAAATGAGGTCTGCAAAGTGTGAGTTCGCCAAGGATTCTGTGAAAACGACTGGTAAAATGTTTGAAGAAAAATAAAGAAATAAATTTATGAATTAGACCAACAATTAAAAGAACCATGCCTGAAGTTATAATGTCCAACTTTTTGTACTACTATATAGACTTTGTTGAAATAAAAAAATAAAATAATAAGGATAATAAATATTATGCAATTAAATTTTGTTTAGCTTTGAAATTTGGCAGATACGTAGTGCTTTACAATTACATAAACTGAATTAGACTTGAGATAGATTATTATGGAACAAGGAGACAATATTAGACCACACCTGTATCATTTCCTTCCATAAACTAAACAATTTTCTTTCGTGGTTGCTAATTTGATTTTCACGATTGACGTATTTGACAAGGAAACTTGATAAACTAATTAACCAACTAGATTATGGATATTATTTTAGTCTAACTATACATAATCCTATTTTCTTTCACTTTCATAATTCTTGAATTGTTCCCCCAACCTCTAAAGCTTCTAGTCTTCAATTAATTTCTCGAGAAAATTTTGGCTCCCAATATGTCTGGTTAGATAACGCCAGGTGGGTCCAATAAGTTGAAGTAGAAGCTTAATATTCAACATTATTTGAGATGGGTTTTCTTCTTTCTTTGACAAGTTGCATGAGAGTACATGGACTAATTATTGTGTAGTGCAATCAATGTTTTAATTGATTCTTAATTGCCATTACTTAGTAATGATATATTTACTACAGATAAAACTATAGTTAGTAAACCTTCACTACAGGACAAACAAATTTAACTACAAAAGAAAATTTGACAATAAGACAATTTTTTTTTTATCCCTTATAGATTTTTCACTAATTGTTGTGCATCCATACGTACATCATTATTCGCCTTTATTAATTTATCTTATTATGCTTTCTTGTTATTTTAATGATGCTAATATTTTTATGGGTAAACTTCAATAAATTCAAAAATAAAATGATAATCTTCAATTTATTTTCAAAAGAATAAAAACTTCAATTTATTCTTCATTTTCGTTAAGAAGACAAGGATAAATAAGTGTGTTTTACTACTTCTTGTTTTGTCTTAATAATAAATTATGATAAATTAATTGAACATTATCATTTTATGTAGATAGTAAATTACAGTTTATCCATATTTAATTAGCGAAGTATTAAATAACAAGCTGATAAGATCTTCAAGGTTTAATTTTGTCACGAAGGTCTTGATTCTTTAGCATCTTCTATATAGATTTGGCTTTGGGGACGCATGCATCTAGGAACAAAAAGCTTTGAGTAGAAACTATAAGTGGATGGTTAAAGGCATAAGCTTTTTTTTTTTTTTTTTTAAATCGTTTAAAAATATATTGCCAAGTCGCTCAAACTGGAAAGTGGGGCATTGCACTTTCCTCTCCCATGATTCATGATTATGACAGCATTACCTATTCTATTTTATATAGATCGGGAAAGAAAATCAAGAAACTGGGCCAGCTTGCTATTTAACTGAAAAGAAAAAGCATGTATATATTAATTTTTTGTTGTTATATAATCATTGGAGAATATATTTTTGCGTTAGCACGCCGAATTTGACATGCTTGATCGTTTCATGATTTTTATTTTTAACAATAGTATGTATAATGACAAGACTAATGATGTTTACAAATTATAATCTATCTTATTAGAACTTATATATCTTAGAAAAAGTTCATTATGATACAATTTAAATTTTGATTCTTATTAGTATAAGAGGGATATGTACGCCGGCGGAGCTCCATCCAAATTAGAGAGTGCTACGGTACTGGTAGACTTTTATAGAATTAATTTAAATAAAATATAATAGTATCATAAATTTTATATGTAAAATCTTTTTTGAACTCTACAGGACTGCACATTCTCTCACAATTTTTAAACTTTAGAGAAAAATGTCATTTAAGTTATATGATCTCACAAACATTAATTCTTATAACAACTTGTGTCTGTATAATTATTATTTTATTTTTAAGAAATTCTTCTCTCTTCCCTTTGTTAGAAACAAGTGAGCCTAGCTACTTTCTTGTTGTAATTTTATTCAAATTTATATTTTTTATACTATGAAAATAAAAATGTTCGCACTATGAAAATAAGACTTTTACATGTTACAGCTTGTACAATTGAAGAAAAAAAATCATATAATCAAATTTAAAATATTTTAATTTGGCCCTTGCAGAGTTGAACTCCAAGCTCCGCCCTTGGATACCTAATATTCCACCCAACGAATGTGGAAGGATGTCTACCTCCACCCAATTATAATTGGGGGAGGCTAGGAAGGAGCTAGGCTGGCTAGGGCTTCCCCTGTTTGATTAATAAAGCTCTTAAATTGCATCAATTATTTAAGCATTTTTTTCCTGTGAATTTAAATTGAAATGCCCTTATAAGTAGAAGAATATTTACCCCTACCCTCCAAACTTTACTGAAATGCCACTATGAGTTGAAGTCATCGCATATATTAAATTCATTCTTATGGTCCTCCTATAAACTAGATTTTTGGAAACCAATCCTAAGAGATTAATGAATCGTAAAATACCTTCGAGGAGACTCGAACGGTTGCCCTCTTTTTCTACTCAGCCTTGGCACGAAGTTTTAATTCTCAAAATTCAATTAATATTATATTTGAAAAAGAAAATTTGTACAATAACCTACAAGTCAATAACTTGGCAATTGTATACATTATCCTACACTACAAATATTCTCATTATTAGCAAGTTGAACTTTTAATTATGATATTCAAACATGTTCACTGATTCTGATGCTATACACAATCAAGATGATGAGTTGCCAAAATTCGGATCCACAATAAGAGTTGAGAAATAATTGCTTTACTTGGTAAACGAACTTTGAGAGAGCTTGATGTCCTTGGGATTACCATGGTAGATGAGAATAAAGAGCTCAATGGTTGAAGTCTTACAAAACAATAACCTGTTAAAGGTCGTTGGGGGTGTTACCGGCGTAGACCCTCCAATGCTTTAGTTAGAGATTGAAGGTAGCACAATAACAAATAAATAATAAGAGAGGAGAAAGAGAGTAAGAATAAATGCTAGGAAGATATTGTACCTCGTCCTCCAATATGTCTATTTCTCTTTGTATATCTTTGTATTATATTGTCTCTCTTTACCTTTGAGTGATGACCTCTTTATATAAGATAAAATAGTCAGAAGTATAATTAAATTAAGAAAATTTATCCTTTATCTTGTAGGATTCATGTTTGATGAGGATTATGACTTATATTATTTTATCATATTTAGATTAGAAAAACTTACTGGACGTGGGTCCTTAGGTTCGAGTTTGGTAAAAAGATGGGCATAACAAGAGCTCCTTAATTTATAATATATTGGATTTTCTTATCATCCCTTGTTGTCTGATATGAAGGTATCTCAAGGGTTGTGATGAAATCTTGAATGACATGAGTGAACCTTAAATGTCATGAGAAAATCTCAAATGTCATGAGGACAACTTTAATGACATAAGAAAATTTTGAATGTCATGAAAATAACTTAAATCATATGAAGAGATCTTAAATATCATGAGCATAACTTGAATGATATGAGGAGATCTCGAATGTTGTGATATGGCTATAAAATTAAGATAATGCCACGATATGAGCCATTAAACTAAAATAAGGCTGCAATAAGGGTGATAATAACTAAACTTAGGCTGTAGTAAGGGCCAAAATAATTGAACTCGAGTTGCAACAAAGGCCAAAATAATTGAACTCGATTGCGACAAGAGTTATAAGTTTTACAAAATGAGCTGCGTAAAGGGCTATACCACCAAATGCATGAGGCTGAGGTACATATTACTAGATTGAGAACTATAAGATCGAGGCCCAAGAGTTTGAGGTTGAAGTTCATGTAACGAGATCAAGACTCATTAAGATGAGGGCGAGCAAAATCACGTAATTAAGCAAAAATATGAGGTAATCATGGCAAAACTATAAATTAAAATAATGAAGGGGCAAAATTAGAGTTATGTAAATTTAGGGTTTTACCTCTCCAGCCACTTGTGGTTGAAAATCAAGTGGCTGTGATTGGGTTAGAAACTCGAGCCTGTGAGAAGTCCAACGGTGGAGGCAATACATGGCAACGCATGGTCTTTGGTGGTGGATCGAAATCCTCAGCGCATGTGGTTTGATGGCTCTGTATAGCAAATTTGGTGGCTTCTGGGTGGTGCTGACAGTCGAAATTTGACAATTATTGTCATGGAGAGTAAAATCCAAGCGATGGAGCTATGTAGGCTTTTTGACTGTTCTCCATAGACGATGCCAACTGTTGGTACTAAAATTTAGATCAATGATAAGAATTGAGAAATAGTTGTTTTACTTGGGGAACGAATTGTAAGAGAGCTTGATGTCCTCAGGATTGCTATGGTTGAGAATGAAGAGTTCAATGGTTGCAATCTTACAAAACAATAACCCATCAGGGGTCTCCGAGAGTGTTAACGACATAAACTTTCGAATGCTTAAGTCAAAGATCGAAAGTAGCACAATAACAAATAAATAAGAGAGGAAAAAGAAATTAAGAGAAAAGGTTAGGAGGATATTGTATCTCCTCCTCCAATATGCTTATTTCTCTTCATGTACTTTTGTATTGTATCGTCTCTTCTCTACCTTTATATAATGTTCTCTTTATATAAGAGAAAATAGTCAAAAATATAATTGAATTAAGAAAACTTATCACTTATCTTGTAGATTTAGTGTTTGACAGGAATTAAGACTTGTATTATTTTATTTATTTAGGTTAAGATAAATTGTTGAATGTTCACCGGCTCGAATTTGGTAAAAATATGGGAATAACAATATTTGAAAATGAAAATTTGCGCACTAACGTACAAGTCAACAACTTGGCAATTGCATATATTATCAAGTTGAACTTTTAATTCCGATATTCGAACATGTCCGCTAATTCTGATATTATACACAATCAAGATGATGAGTTTTTGGAATTATTAATATAGCTCGAATGAATCAGTCTTCGATTATGGTTCTTTGAAATAACCTATAATTATATGGAAGGGGCCACCCAAATGACTGAACAATTCATTCATATTGGTTATCATAATGACTTGCTAAATATATATAATTGCGATGTATGTAATGAATAATTTTTGGAATTAATGTACATTCTAATGAATCAAGAACTTTGGCTCCTTGCAATCCATAATTAAATCAAAGGGCCTACGGAAATGACAGAAGAGTTGATACATATATTGATAATAATCATAATGAGTTGTTAAATATAATTGGCAGGTATGTAGCTCAAAACTTGGTCAATCTTCAAATCGAATGTGTATATGAATCTTAGGCAAATACTTATCGGGATGCGTGGTCTTTTGGAAACCATTCAAAAACCCTTCCCGCACTCATAAAATAAAAAATCACATAGACCTAGAACACCATTTCTCTTAGAAATCTGAATATTTTTTCTTTGTCATTTAGACGAGTTCATAATTTTTATATCCTCATAAAATCAGTCAATCATTTCAAAGAAGGTACTACATTATCATAGCAATATTATTTAACATGCTTAAAATGCAATTGTTTGTGTCAATACCTTCAAGTTTAAGCTTTTAGATTAAGTTATGACTATGATAGTGTCAAAGCCAATTTAACCTAAAGATTTTGTGTCAAACCCCTTACACGAATGAAATTAGACTGAGTGAAAGATTCCTTACATGTGAAGATGTTACACAAACTAATAAGGTATCGAATCATTTAAAGGGGGGCAAAAAAAAAAAAAATAGATACCAATATGGAGTCATGGAAAACCCTAATCCTAACCCCAACAAAAGAGGCACGTTCATTGTCAGCTGGAGCTCTCGTCAGATAGCCCTCTTGAATACCGAAAAGGCAGAGTTTGGATGGTGCAAAATAATGTTTCACCTGCAGCCTGTTGTAATACATTGCCTATTATTATTAAACACTTTCCAACAGCCGCAATATTTGAATCCGGAAACGTTACATGCCCATGCAGTCCTTTGACAAATAAAATTAGATATAATTTCTTTTTCTTTATCCTTCTTAAGAATATAGGCTTGAAGACATTAACAGTCAATAGTTATGCTGTCTGTAATTCAAATTGAAACGTCCAAATTAAGTAAAGGGCATGGAGTAGGTCCCAGTTGTGGGGGAGCAACAGGCTAACGAACGACAAAAAATATCAGTGGTAGGACGTCGGACACGTGACAGGAAATGGGGATGCCGACAGTCGTTATCAGAGGGACAAGGATTGTGACCCGAGCCCGGTTTCCTCGCTGGTGGTACAGCTGAACCGTGCATCCATCTCCTTCATGTCTGCTTCCAGCTAAGCCAATGCCTGTCTATTCATCTTATAAAACATGTACTAATGAAATTGTTACACAAATTAACTAATGTGATGGTACAAATTTACTTGATTCGACACCAGTGACAATGAATTACAGCCACCTGTGTGACTACGAATTGATCCTGTAGTTACTTGACCTTATTAGTTTTCAGTATTTTGTCGCGTAATATCATACAAGACAATAGATAACTATTGTACATGATAGCATTTTTTTTTTTTCTAAATTTGGGAACATTTTCCTTTTTTGAAGTATACAGCATATTATCTAATTCGAGGGAATTAGCCGGTTGCCAACTTGCCATTAGAGACTATGAATATACTGAAAAAATAACTAAAAAAATCTCCTATAATAAGTCTACTTAATCTAATTGCAGACCATGCTTTATAATTCTTTTTTTCCAATTTCATAATCATTTATCATTTTGAAGGTACGACTAGAGATTACAAAATAGGTTAGAACACAATTAAATGACATGGATATGACATGATTTTTTGGTATTTATATTAATAAATATTAGCACGGTTAATAAATGAGTGTTAATGAGTGACAGGATATGATAAGATAATTAATAATTATACTATATGAACATTGGACTACTATAACAGGACAATATGTTTATGGTAAGAATATCAATTAATATGTGAATATATATATATATACTAATGAAATATTTCCTCAAAGTCTTCTGTTCATCGTTTTTAGAGAGAGAGAGAGAGAGAGAGAGAGAGAGAGAGAGAGAGAGTTAGAGAGAGATCTAAAAATTACGAGAGTCAATAGTCTTCATCAGAATTTATACATAAATTTTTAAACTGTTCATCTGTGGCGCTCATGTAGTAATTAAAGCTGTAGCGACATCATGATATCTGTAGTAGCGTCATGTAGTAGTTTAACTGTAGCATCGCAATCACTGTAGCTTTATACGGGGCTGTAGCTTTATACAAAAGTTTTACAAATACAAATACTAATGAGATACATTAGTATCAGAGCCAAGGGGGGTAGGTGTATTATAGAGAAAAAGAATTTGTGTATGTTTATGCTTTTATTTAAATTTACGTGTGGTTGTTGAATTCTTTCTTGGTAGTAAGTCCCGATCTAGGATAAGAGTTTTCCGTTTTAAGAGTCAGTAAAACCATACCGTAGACATCCATATAGGTTCAATTAAAAGTTTTAAAGCTGCATGGATTCTCTACTACGTAGAAGCATCTTCTTTCTCTAGTTCTTCTTACGAAAGGACTAATGTTTCAAAGAATGTTGTGAATTACGAAGATTTTATAATTGAAGATTTTAATAAAGACATTGATTGTTGGGAATTACCAAAGATTTCTAAAGACACAATTTATAAAACAAAAAAACTTGATTTTTTAAAGACAGATTATATTATAAAAATTGAAGAACGTGACATTACTCTTTCAAAGCCTTTTGAAACAATTCATTTGTTTTCAGAACACTCTTTAAAGCACCTAAAAGAAAAGAAATTTAATTATGTGCATATTGGTTTAATCCGAGTTGGAATAAAGCCCTTACTAAAGAAGGCCTTGACACTTCCATCTTAGCGGTTCTTAGAGATGGCCGATTCATCTCTTTTGATGATTCTTTACTTAGCGATGATTGAATCGAGTCTCCGTAAAGGTCCTATTTCGTTTGATTGTTATCCAAACATCACAGTCTCACTTAGAGACAAAAATATCCTCAAAAGCATGATTCTTCAGATTAAGACCCACAATTATCACATGATTGAAGGATCAATCCCTGTTGCCCTAATTTATAAAATCTCCTATAAAGCAATGCATTCTGCGTTTAATACGCAACATAAACTCCAGTCAAAAAGAGATGAAACTCTTCTCTTGCAGACTGACTTGTCCAAAGCTAATACAGTTATTCCTAGACCTATCCAGTTGGAAAGACATAAACCTTCACGAGGAATGGATCCTTGAGGGAGCCACTGAACCAATTATTCCAAAACAACTTGAGCCAAATTCAGAGTTGCAAAATGTGACTCAATATTCAGATGGCAAAGTAAAACTATCTTTTAGAAGGACAAACTCATATAGGTTCTCAGATAAAGACTCTGTTTCCAGTATTCCTTCTACAAGCAGGAAATTCACTAAAGTCCCTTCTGTCATTAATCTACCATGTAAAGACCAACCTAGGTTCTCCACATCAGATATTCCTAGTTCTTCAATTCGTTCTGTTGATTACTCTACTAGTGTTCCTCACCCAATTTACACCGAGTAGCTAGCGTGAACAAAGTAAGGAAGAGAAGGAACTTTCTCCTCCAACATCTCCTACATTTTCTAGCATTACGAGAAAACATAATAAGTGTCCTAGAAAAGGATTTCAAAGTGGATAAAGCCCTTTTGCACAAAGATTTCTATTCTGACTTGAATAAAGAAAAAAGACTTTGGTTTTTTAATCATTTTTTAAATCAAAGAAAACAGATCCAAGAAGAATATTATGAATTTGTCAATTTACATAAAGTTCACATTTTATTTTTTGATTGGTTTGAAATGTATGCTTTTGAAAATAATATTTCTTATCCCTTTAAAGAATCAAACCCTATTACTACTAGAAAGAAAACTCCTGAATGGAATCTTTCTGATAGTGATAGAATCATTGAATCAGAGCATCCACATCTTGGGAGTATAACCATTGATCATGGTGATCCTCCTACTCAAATTAAAGCTTCACCTTACAAAATTCATAAGGTAAATGACTACGATAAAGATTTAGATAGTATTATCCAACGGAATAATTTACGTAATACTAATCTAAATACTATAGGAAAAGCAGTTGAATAGGATAGAGAATCAAATCCAACGATCAACCATTCATTGTTTCTCCTATTTCTACTTTAAAGCCAATAAAGTCGACAAAAGCTTAAGAAACCTATATTCGAGCCTTTCAGGGTTTCGAAAGATAGTCAAAAGCTTGTTCAAGAATCAAAATCGAGACTGTATTAAATCCATTAGAGAAAGATTAAATGAGATAGAAATCTCATCCTCTTCCTCTAAAAAAGTCGAAATTGTTCCGACACTCCTCAATCTAGTAATAAAATTGGAGTATTAGATTATGATCAATCTTCATAGCCACTTGGATGCAGAAGCATTTGAAGAAGAATTTGAGTCGAACTCCTAATACAAATAAAATTCATTGGGAATTAGCACTCCTGTTGCTTCTTATTCTCCTCCGACTTAGACTGTTGATAATAGGCCTAGTGCAATAAACCAATTACGGTTTAATGCATCTTACATCTATGAATGGAATATAGATGAAATGTCCGAGTACAATATACTTGGTCTATTACAACAAATGACAATGGCGACTAATGCCTATAAAACCCAATCGGGAACTTCGACAAAGCAATTGCAGAAATCCTTATTGCGGGTTTCTTGGTCAACTTAAAGGATGGTGGGACCATCTCCTCACCAAACCACGAGCAATCGGATATCTTGAATGCAATTCGAGACGGATGAGGAAGGAATCCCCATTACGGATGAATATAACGATCAATTCAAGATCTTTGTTGCAACTTTAATTTTGACCATTTCCTTCATTTCATAGGTGACCCTTCTCACCTACGTGATAAAAATCTTGAGTTACTACATAATTTAAGATGTAGGAAGCTTAGTGAATTTCAAAGTTATAAAACTACTTTCTTTACCGACTCTTTCTAAGGGATGATGCAAATCATATTACTTGGAAAGAAAAATTTCTAATTGGTTTACCTACACTTTTAGGTGAAAAAGTTAGAAATACCATTAAAGCTCTTAATGATAATCGTGTCCCTTATGACGAACTCACCTATGGTGAATTAGTCGAGTTCGTTAATAAAGAAGGCCTAAAGATTTGTCAAGATTTGAAATTACGAAGCGTCTTAAATGGGAGCTTAGAAAATCTAAGCAAGAATTAAGAAGTTTACGTAAGCAGTTTAACTATGACCCTTTCAAAGCCTCTACATCTAAAGATTGTAATGGTAAGTGTTCCTCGAAGACTTACAAAAACATTACAAATCCTACAAATCTAGAAGTCATAAGTGCAGACAACCTTGAAAGAATTAAGAGAATCTTTTATAAGAAACCTTGAAACCTTATAAAAGACTCGTTTCTCTAAAAGAAAAGTTTTAAAAGCTCCTTTAAAATCATCTTCTAAAACACCTTTCAACTATAAAGAAGCTACTTGTTATAAGTGTGGAAGAAAAGGCCATACTTGCAAGATTTTGCAAAATGAACACAAAGCTTCATGAACTTGGTCTTGATGATGAAACACTTTCAAAGTTAGCCCCACTTTTAGTTGAATCTTACGACTCTGAGTCTTCATGGCGAGAGACGGTGAACCTTTACAAGTTGATGAGTTAATTGACTACGATACTTCGATTCAAGTGATAGTGATTCGAATCCCTATTTTTAAAGAAAATCAATGTTTTAACTAAAGAGCAGGAAACTTATCTTGATGTTGTTAAACATATTTCTGATCCGGTTTACAAAAGAATATCTTGATAAGCTTTTGAAAACCTTTGATCGAACAACAAAGTCGAATCTTCCAAAACTCCTGTTTTAAAGAAAAATGCCTATGACCTCACTTGAAATCTTGAATAAAAGAAAGAAAAGAAAACAATTCCTAATATTCAAGATCTTCAAAAGGAGATTAAGGAAATTAAATCGAAATAAAAGAATTAAAGAGAAACAAAAACCGATTCGGAATTATCCAATTTTGCTAAAACAATTAGAAGATAATTCGAGATAGTGATGAAGATAAAGAAATAAAATTTGATGGTGATAATCAAAACCTTGAAAACATAAAAAATTACCTAATGATTTTTTGTTTGTTTTGAAACAAATCACTACAAGAAAATATTTGATTAAAATTACTTTGATACTTTCCAAAGAATTTGAAATCGACACCATTGCCCTTTTGACACAGTCTTGACTTAAATTGTATAAAAGAAGATATTGTTCCCAAAGATTTCAGAAAAAACAAATGAAAGACTTTCGATCGCTAATAATTCAAAATTAAAAATAACCTCTAAAGTTGATGCTTCTATACTAAATGATGGTTTTGAATTTCGAACTTCCTTTCTTTTGACAAATGATATACATCATACTATCATACTTGGAACCCCATTTATAAACCTCATTACTTCTTATATTGTTGATTATGATGGTATAATTTTTAAAGTTGAAGATAAAGGGTTGAAATTTTCCTTTATTGAAAAGCCTAAAACAAGAAATCTAAATATTGTAAAAGCTTGTTCTATCTATCAAAACCAAATCAACGTTTTGCTCAAATCAAAACAAAATGATTTATTTTATTTACAAAAGGATTTAGGATTACAAAGAATTAAAAGCCAAATACAAACAAGTCTTATAAAGAAGAAAATTTCTGAATTTAAAGACTTAATTGAAAAAGAAATATGTGCTGATTTACCAACTGCTTTCTGGAACAGAAAACAACACATGGTAGACTTGCCATATGAAAATACTTTTGATGAAAAACAAATTCCTACTAAAGCTCGCCCAATTCAAATGAATATGGAATTAGAAAAACACTGCAGGAATGAAATTAAATATTTGGATACTAAAGGACTAATTGTAAAGTCAAGATCTCCCTGGTCTTGCGCTGCTTTTTATGTAAACAAGAATTCTGAAATTGAACGCGGCACTGCAAGACTTGTGGTAAATTACAATCCGTTAAATAAAGCATTAAAATGGATTAGGTATCCAATACCTAACAAAAAAGACTTACTGCAAAAACTCCACTCTGCTTTCATATTCTCAAAATTTGACATGAAATCAGGTTTTTGGCAAATTCAAATTCATCCTAAATATCGGTATAAAACTGCTTTTACTGTTCCATTCGGACAATATGAGTGGACTGTTATGCCATTTGGTTTAAAAAATGCACCTTCTGAATTTCAAAGAGTCATGAATGACATTTATAACCCTTATTCAGAATTTTGCATTGTTTACATTGATGATGTTTTGATCTTTTCTAATACAATTGATCAACATTTCAAACATTTAAAGACTTTTTATTTTGCCACCAAAAAAGCTGGACTAGCTGTTTCTATTTCGAAGATTTCTTTGTTTCAAACTAAAATCAGATTCCTTGGACATTATATTTCTAAAGGAACAATTACTCCTATTGAGAGGTCTCTTGCTTTTACAGACAAGTTTCCTGATAAGATTCTTGATAAAACACAATTACAAAGATTTCTTGGTAGTTTAAATTATGTTCAATCTAGTAATAAAATTGGAGTATTAGATTATGATCAATCTTCTATAGCCACTTCAGATGCAGAAGCATTTGATGAAGAATTTGAGCCGACTCCTAATACAAATAAAATTCATTGGGAATTATATATATATATATATATATTTGTGTTATATTTATTTAGTGTTGTAAACTTATTCATGTCATATTTATGTTATGTTAATTTATTTATGATCTATTTTTAAGAATAACATTAACATTTTTTATTTTAAAATTAATTTTAATTTTTTATTAAATATGTTAAGCTACTCTATATGATTAATAAATAGATTGTATTTATGTTTTGATATCTCAACACGATCAATAAATATGTTATATTTGTATTTACTTAAATTTGACACAATACAAATACGACACGATTAAATAAATTGACACTCTTAAGTAAGCCTCATTTATGTTGTCTCTGAAAGTATAGTACATTAATTTATTTTAATAAAATTTCCTCCTGTGAACGAGATTTAAAAAAAAAAAGTACACAGGGTCATAGCTCAATTTTTTATTGGTTTCAGTAATTTTAAAAATATGAACAGATACATTTTATTTAAGTAGTGTTGGAATGAAAAATGAATTCTCAACTTTGTGATCCCGTTGAATGGCGGTGGGAGTATGTTAAGATCTAGATAAGCCCTAACTTCCTGACCCAAAGCAATTGAAAATATATATGAGGCTAAACTAAAATTTATTTAAGGGAATTTCATTTTACCCAACAAGTTACGACATAATTTAATTAATTTATAAATTTACTATTTTATCTCATTATTCTTATTTAGATGACTCTTAAATGGTAAACATTTATTTAGTCCCTATATTTTGATTTTAGTGCTCATTTATCCTTATTTTAAAAAATATCTTAAGATATTTTTATTATTAAATATGTTACAATCTTGCCCTTATTTTTTTTTGTTGCTTTTACAGTTATAAACAACAATATTTTTTATCTTAATATTTTAATCTATAAAAGAAGTTAATTAACAAATTAACTAAGTAATTAAGAAATAAATATTTGTGTGAAACAATTTGTTTTTTTATATCCTTGCAACATTGCTAATTATTATTTATAAATAATAAAAGTCAATTTAAAACAATGTTTAATAATAATCTTATTAATAATTTTTTAAAAAATATTTTACTAATTAATCTTAAAAATAAAATAATATTTTATTTTACTTTTAAGTCTAATTTGATAGATTCACATTTTTTCTTTTCATTAATATTTTTAAGAATATTATTGTAATAATATTTTTGTAAAAAAAAAAGTAATGATAGAATTATAATATAATTACGGAAAATGACATTTTGAGATATATTTTAAAAATATTAAAACTAAATGAAAACTTGACTAAAAATATAAGAATTAAGCAAATATTTACATGACCGTTAATCGTAGATTTGTTATCCTCATATAACAAGCTCTGTCAAATCAAAATCCTACTTCGTACGGCTGTATTTGAATCAAATAGCACCTCAAATCAATCAATTTTGTTTCAGATAAGTATAAACTTTATTTAGGTTCAATTTTTTTGAACTGCATTAAACTAGATTTTTATATTCAATTCTACTTCCCACATCAATCAAAACAAGATATAATTGAAGGAAGAGGCCAAATTTTAATGTGTTGTAGTTGATTGTGTGGAGGCACTCACCTCAAAGATAAGCAGTAATACTAATAACGCAAGAGTTTGTTTGATTACGTTAGAATCACTTTACGGTATAATTTTTTTTTATAATTATATAACTTAAATTATAATATATTTTTTATTATTTTTTTATTTTTTATATGATTATATAATTTACATTACCGCTCTAACATGACAATGACGTTAATATAATTGAAAACTAAAAACTTGGTTTAGAAAGATGGGAACATGTGAAACGGTTTGGTGAGCTGACAGTAGCAGCCAGGTCGGTAGCAAGCTCAATAATGCATAATGAAGCATCTTACTGTGAGTAAAGCAGGAGACAAAGTATATAAATTACACATGGATCATGTTTTGACAAATCTTGATTTTTTATTGTGATCTCTTATTGGTTGATTATATGACTACTAGCTTGCTGACGGAACATTCTTAACTTGTTGCATGACATTTGGAAACAACCATAAAATAATCTTTATTTTAATTGATAATCAATATTTTTTAATCAATATAAAAAAATTAAAACCATCAATCATTTTTATTTATTATTTTATTTGACATTGTTTACTCATCCTCCCTCAAGCCAGAAAGGAATGTTTTGTGAACTCTCACCTTGCTTTTAAATTATAAATCCTTTTTTTTTTATTTTTTTCCTTTCAAATATCATGCAACAAATTAAGAAGCTGTTTCTTTGAATGTTGTCGAAGTCTTCCAAAAGCTTTTTAGATTCTCAACAGCCCTTGAATGGGGTTATGTCTCTGCGTTATTAATTAGTTTAGGCTCTTCAAAATAATGCATGCGTATAGTATATGGCCCCAAAAGCCTTGTAGCGTGGTATCTTAAGGTCAATTTCACTTTTTTAATTTACCAAGATCCGATCAAGAATATTTCCAATTATCTTGTAAATTGACCATGGATTAGAAAATTAATTAAAGCATCTTGTTGAAAAATACGGTATCTGAAAACGATGGCATGCTTACCTCAATATTCCATCTCCTAATTTCTTGAATTTATATGAAGCACAGGCACTCAAATGTCGACTTAAAGCTCAAGTACAATAAAGGAGGGAGTCATCACCAATCGCTATCTTAATAATTCATGTGGAGCCTTCATCTCAAATAATTAAAAAGCATCTCGGTTGTTCATATATATATATATGTATAGTTCCCCGTACAGTTAGAATTCTAGTTATATGCTTACGTGTGTTCTTCAAATTTTGTCAAAACCTGCCACCATTTAATCCTGTAGTTGTCTCCAGCTCCAGCCCCATTTAGCAGTGGCTTTACTGACGTCTATATCATTTTTCTTTCCTTGAACCTTTCAATTTAACATTGAAATCTCATATCAGAAAAGTAAAAAACATCGAAACCTCTTAAGAAAAAGAACAAACCATACAGGGACAGCTGGCCTCTCAAAAGTGGTTCCTAAAAATACATGTACTAATTGAATAATTGACTCGACTCAACTAAAAGACCATTACTCAATAAAAATATATACACCAAAATCACTTTATCTTATGTTATGAAATAAAGAGGATTTTAACAAAATTGGGAGCTATTGTTACGAAACTGGGATAAGTGATGGGAATCGTGCATGATATGCTCACGCACGATTGGAGAAGCATATTCAGGTTTTTGGAGGTTTCTAGGAAGCACATAATGGCACTTTCGCGCTGTCATATGCGACTCAGCTGCACATTTTTCATATTGGTTGGCATAGAAATTTAGTCGTCATCATTCATCAATTAGTTTCTACACTTACGTAGCCAAGCCTCCCCTAAATATTCCATTTGTCTTCCTGGAAAATGATGTTCCAACTTTATGTATATTTGATTGGTATACATATACATGCCCCCAATCAATCTGCTTAATCAATATTTCCTCAATCTGCATGCAATTATGGCTTTGCATTTTGTTCCAAAAAAAAAAAAATGCTCAAATTGAAATAAAATATTGGCATCCCTGATGAATGGGGAACACGTAGCTAATGGGGAACGTGTGTGAATTGGACTTGATATGAATTGAAGGTTTATTATTAATTTAGTTTGTTGTATATTTAATGAAACCTAACTCCTAAGCTAGATAGAAATCATCTTCATTATGTCACACTCCCCATGTGACGATTCTGCAGGCAGTTTCGCCAACGCATCAAAAATATTAATGCACGTAAAGCTTAGATAAATTAGCAATTAATTTTTGAAAGAAAATCAAAGAAAGCTGCAGGTTTTATTTTTTCATTTAATTGTACACATTTTATTATTTAAAAATGCCCAATAGTATTTTCGATCTTCCTTGGATGGACCCAAGCTGTGACCAATCACCGTCACACTTCTTGTCTCAAGCTTCGGCTCTTTACAACCAAAAATATTGGGTCCAAATACAATGCAAATAAAAGAGCCAGGCATTGAAAGAATGTCCTTACTCCATTGGCCGAATGTTGACTTCTCATTGCTGGATTAAACGGTGAGCCTTTAGGACTCGACTCTTTTTAATTGGCCAAATCCAACAACCTTTATCATGTAACTAACAGGATCCTTTGCATACATTGTTCTGTACTTCTGTGAATCTTTAAAAAAAAAAATTTGTTTTTATACACAAATAATATGTTGTTATACACATATACGTGAACATATATAAATGTACACGTATGTGCGCAAGCAAATGAATAAATTAATTAAAAGATTATATTATAGAATATCAAGAAAAAACAATTAATATGATTCTTTTGCATGTTGATACATTAGGATATTCATTATTGAAGGTTGAAAACATTGATACTCATAAAATATCAATTATTCAATTATAGTAAACATTATGCTAAGTTATCTAAACAGTCAACCTAACATGACAACGAGAGAATATATGCAAATAGCGCGGCTACTATCCACATAATATTAGTGTACTGAATGTCCACCTTTTCATATTCATCAAGAACATTTAGGAAAATGTAACATATAGTTGATGGCATGGGATGATCACGTACATTTGAATATATATTTTTTTTTAACAAAATACAGATTGGAGCTTACATACTAACTGTCTTATCCAAATATTTATTAATAATAAAATAATATCCGTTGGGCTTGTAGCTGAGTGGTGGGGCTGCCCATGGGTATTCGCTTTCCTCTTTCCATAAGAAAATGTGGAACAAGCGTAATTTTTTCTTAAATGTTGTTAGCTAAAAGTATTGGTCTCAGGCAGATTATGGCTATACTATAATAAATAGGTGTTCTAATAGACAGCGAGATAATAATATATTTGTCAATTATAACCATTAAAAGAATTGACGAAACCGAAGCTTAAACTTTATTGAGACGAAACCGAATCTGAATAATATAAATTTTATTGAAAAAAAAAATTAAATGAATAAACATAAGATTTTGAGGTTCTTTTATAATAAACTTAAATATTACAAATTTATCAAAATAAGCAAATCTGAAATATAGTCTTATAATAAAATTCTCCTATCCAAAATAAGCAAGGTAAAGAAAACGGAAACTAAATCTGAGTTGTAGAAAAAAATATAAAAATAATAAAAGAATTAAGAAAAATAAGAAAAAAATTTAAAATCTAAAAACGACTAAGAAAGAAAAGGAATTTTCGGGCCGAATATAGACTAGAACAACTTCGACTGTTCTGAAATTTTGTTCATCTCGTCGCAAGCTTCGAAACGATATATTATACACAAAAAATAAATACCTATAACTAAAATTATACCATCCAAAAAATACCGTACTCTCACTTTTGACAAGTATTAACAAAATTATAATATAGACTTAAACACTGATTCGCTGGGCAGCAAGAATCTAGCTAGCCTCCACACGAATGATAACAAGAGGCTTGGGGCATTGTGCTTTTGAGAAAAGTGGGATTAAGTTCTGTCCTTTGGTTAGCTTTTTGTTTAATTAGTGGCCCATCTAGCTTAATGTGGTAAGTGACATAACTGTTTTCACAAAAATAAATGTTAAGAGAGAATGATTAGTTGTTCGATTTGCCTTTATATCTAATTCCACGACAATTACAAGAAATTATACATTCATAACGATATTATTAAATCACGCATAACCCGTCTATTGATTAAGCTCCGATGAGTGAACACCACTTTATTAACGTTAACAAAGCACGTTTTGTATAAATCAACTTTATATTGGAAACAAGTAATCAATATTATTTGCTTTCAACCTTTTTATAAATTTTAATATCTGTATTTATGCGATGATTTATAAATTACTGCACGCGAACATATACCGATCCATTGTAAAACCAATGGAGACCTTGACTTATGGAATAAAATAAAAAATAAAGGTAAGAAATTTTGTTTGCATGTCAGTTTCACATCTTTATCGAATAAATGAAAAGACAAAAAAATGTGAAAAGAAATTAGTAATGTCCTTTATGTTATTTATTATTTATAAATAAGGCCCTTGTTACAAAATCCTGTTAATAAATTATTTTTGAATGGGGTCCTTTGATTAGATTTTCTCTTTTTTTCCAACCCCCGTCCCCTCCATTTTCTTTATGATTGGATTTTGCTTTGAAAGAGCAATATCCAAAATGAATCCAATATTGCAATGGGGTCACACAGGACATGGTTTCTCTCGTACAAAAAAATCTCTACGGATGAAGAAACCGCGTGCAATAAAAGAGAAAGGGGAATAGGAAGTGGGTTTCATTGCAGGATCATCAAAGAAGATTCAACACTAAAAAGAAAAAAAGTTTTTGCCCATCTTTATCTATCAATTATTTGAGGTCAGTAGAAAGAAAGTCAGGTAATTGTCTCCGGCGAAATGAACAAAAACGAAACATCAAAAGAGGTGGTGCAGTTTTTTATTCAATTGTATTTAATTTTGTGAAATAGAGATACTACAAAAGAAATATTCGTCCATATATATACCAGAAAATTGCTTTTGCTAGGATTCAAATATTATATATTAGAGTGATTTATCATTGCTAGATACTCCATATGGGGCATTGGCTAGAGATTTAGAAATGGACAGACTCGCAAGTTGATAAAGTGAAATTTGTCTTTATTGTAATTTTGTAGATTTTATATATAAGCATATAAATTGTTTGTCTCTGCCACAAAATTCTTTATAATCTCTTTTATGAAATAATTTAAAAGTCATATTTGTACATTATGTACAAATATTGATAAGAACAATACAATGAAATCAAAATTAATGCCAGCACGACATCCATACGTGTAAGAATCATTGCCATCATGATATGTAAATATGACAAGTGTTATAGTCATTATAAAATGCAAATAAGGAATAGTCATATTCTCAAAAAAGAAAAAAGAGCAGACCTTTGTAATATATTTTTAAGGATTTCAATTTTACCAATTGTTATTTCGAAATATTTAAATTGCCAAAAAGAATGAGGTAAATAGGTTGGTGCGTAACCAAGGGGTTTGAGTTTTAATTTTTGACTCAATAAATTAATTTGTGAATTTGAGTAAGTCTAAGTAAGTACGACATGATAAAAACATGATATAAAACTGCTTAATACAACTAGTTAACAAGCCTATCGTTAGGGATCTGACCAAATGTTTTTAACTGACTAACCAAATTCGAACCCTGGGGAGGTAGAGGTTAAAAAATTGATTTGTCTTTGCCCACCCATCTATATTTAAGATAAAAGAAGACATTAAAAAGAAAAAAAGAATGCAATTTATTTTATTGAATTTTTAGTCAATTTGGTGACTATTTTAATATACGTATTTATTATTCAAAAAATAACCACTAAAAATAATATGAAGAATAAACAAATGAATAATTTAACAGAAATATAGGACTATATATATATATTAGACACGTACACAAAGGGATGGCAATGGGGAGGAGAGGGGACCAGTGTACCTGTACCCATTTCTGATATTCTACATACGTTACCAACCTCTCCCATCCCAGTTAGAAATACTTAAGAAAATCCCGATTTCCTTCTCAAATAATTACAGGGGATCATTTCTCCAAATAAATTTTTAAAATAACTGATATATTTTTAGTTTTTAAATTTAATTTAATTATATTAAAATAAAAAATTAAAGAAAAATAAAGTTTGACAATATATCTTATATTAATACTAATCTATTATAAAAGTCATATTATAAAATATAAATTATCAACATGATTGTTTTCGTCAATTTTCACAATAGTATAGTAAAAAGAAAAAAATATTTCTAAATCAATAATAAAATAAATGTAGATACTAAAATTAATATTTTTAATTAAGTCCGAGATTTTCATGATATATTTGTATAAATATTTTGATATTTTTTATTTATGCTAATTCTTAATAATTTAAATTTTAATTCTAAAAAATAAATTTAAATTTAAAAAATTAAAATAAAAAAAAATGGGAAGACAATTGAAGGATTTCATTTGCACAAAACTTGATATGACCTCAATGTATCTAAATAACACTTATAATTATTTACAGAAGAAATGAAAAATGAGATCGATGATTAAAAACCATTTCCTTTGACGCACGCATGTAATTTATATTATGGAAGTACATGTCATTTACTTATAGGAAAGAATTCGATATCGTGAATGAATGAGGCCATTTGGAGAATCGGCAGCTACCATCGTCAGAGAAGTTGATAACTTGAAAGTTTTATGACAGAATTCGGATACGGTGATGGCCGATGGGATCCGCTTTCCTATTTAATCCCCCAAATTTCTGATGATAAATTTTACCTCACTATTAAAGAATCTAGAGAGGTAGAATCTAGTGCTCTCATTCTTTTTAAAATAGAATAATGATATATGTACAATAACAATAATATTATATATCTTAAATAATCATCACAAATAATGTGATATTAATTAATTAATTAATAAAATTAAAATAAATTAATTATATTATCTTACCAATCAATTAATGAATGTCACATCATTTAAGATGATTATTTTAAATTAAAATTTGAGATATGTAACATTATTCGTACAATAATTAGTAAAGAATATATGAGACAAAAAAAAAAAGTTATTATACTAAGAGCCGTTTAAGAATTCAAACAAATGATCTCAATTGATATGATATTTAGTTATTGGATGATAGGATAATAATTTTATCAATTATAAAATTTATTATTTAATAAATAAATGACATATAATAGTTATGACTCAAATTAATACTTGAAATTCCTCCTATTATTGTTAAATTAATCATAAGCTAAAATTGGCTAACATTACATGATACGCTATTTCAATTCAAATACAATACCAAGCCTCAATACGATAAAGCTAGAAATGCAAGCCAACCAGATAATGTCTAACAATAAAAAATTTTAACCCTGTTCCTTATAGAAAAGACTTCGCACACTCAAATTTTTGGTATGGTCCATGATTGACGAATTATTCTCATTTCTCAATAATACAAAAAGCTAGATTAATTTTGATGTGATGGAAGCTCAAAATGTCCTTGTAATATTGCACATGTTTCATACATTTTTTAATAATATGAACCTAATTTATTTAATAAGAATTCAAGGTATTTATACATTCGATTTTTTATTAAAAATTTTGATTGACCGAGAATTTAATTCCATTGGCATTTTTGAAGCATAAGATAGTGAGTTCATTATTGAATTTCGTTAAATAAATCCATGTTGAGATAGGGAAGATGCACGTAAACTGAAATTCTCATATGATCCAAGCCCAGTGAAATGTTCAAATCTTCCCACTTTGGTATGCTGTGTGAACGATATAAATTTTACGTCATTGCTGACCTTATTGTAGGGTGTATCCACGTCCTAAAACTTTATTCTTTTTAGTACCCTAAATTAATTATTTAATTTTTTTTCTTCCACTAGCAAAATTAATTAGCTAATAGCTACAAAGCTTTCTATAAATGTGCAAATTACGTGTGTAATCCCATCAGTTACAAGTAGGAGAAAAAGCTACTCTTTTGGGGCCTCCTTTTCTTTCCAAAATTATTATTGTAAAAAAAAAAAGGAATCATATTTCCTCACAGCATTCCCTGAAAAACAATAACGAAAATTGAAGTATCAAAATGTAGTTAAAAATGATCAGAAGAGACAAGCTTTCTAATTATTGGAAGTTACTGTTGCTGAAATGCACGGATTCTTTTCCTTTGCCAAGAAAACTCAATTTTAGCCTTACAACATTAAACCATCCTTTGTTTTTGCCCTTTCCCCCGAAATTAACCATGCGATAAATGGAAATGTGGAATCAGTTAACTTTATGGGACTGCTGATAATGCTATCCACCAATCAAATAATTAAGCAAAGGTTTCAAATTCATTCACAAAATCAATATCGATGAGCTTTGTAAAAGAATTGATCTGACCACACTCAAAACAATCATCAACCCAAAAATCCAAAAATTAAAAAAAAAAATCTCAAGATCAATTGCGTGTGTAAGGTATACAATTTGGGCGGTCATGAACTCACTTTGGATTTGCAAATCACACGAATTCTGATATTAATAAAAAGCAAATACTGATGTTTTAGTAAGATTTATCATTTTCATTTTTTTTTCCTTTAACTTTTATATATAAACACAAGATATGTTCTTGGCGGATTAAGATTTTTTATTTTTTTAATCTAAATTATCTAGTATTCAGTAATCATATTAAATTTTAATTAATTTAAATTCAAATCGAATAAAATCTCTTAGGGTTCTTAAAACAAACAAAAAAGCTCACTTCGTATTCTTTAAGAAACAAAATAAAATAAACAAGGACATATTGCAATTAGCAAGGAGAAGGCACTTTTTCTACAACAGCACATATAACAAGGACGTACGCAAGAAAATTCCTGACACGGCCCTTGTATGTATATTATATGGGTATATCTTTATCAATCAAGAGTCATTTATTGAAAAAAAAAATGCTTTTATCATCATTAGAGTTAGAGAATCGCTGACCTTTCAACGACACAATTATTTTGAAATAGGAGTGAAAGAACAGAGACAGTGAATATGAATTAAGATAAGGCGCTTTTGGCCATTGCTCATAGGCTAGCTCAAAAAATGAACTCCGCTGAGATCCATTTGCCTCTTGTGCAAGATTAGGGTTTGTTATGGGGAAAAAAATAATAATAATAAACCTTTTTTAATCTTTTACACCAGGGTTAGCTTTGATATTCACAAATCTTTGGTTGCTAAAAAGTGACAAAAATCCAACGGACTGAAACTGAACTGTTCATCAGTTTATTTAATTTTCTTTTTGGCAAAGTTAGAGAGAGATAGAAAGCCCACAGCTTTAAAGTAGCTGAGAATAGATACTGTTACCAAATGGGGAAATTGTCTCTGTCACCAGCTCACCATGTTTCATATATCATCTTGCACCTGCCAAAATCCAAAAGCAGTCCACAGAATTCTTTAATAGAATTTGAGACTTTAGCACAATTCCCTATTTTATTTTATTTTAATACCAAATTGGAATTACACAAGGTGCAATTTGAAGAACCCATATTCGGTCAGCTTCAACTCTTATGATAATAATCAACCAAAAGGAGAGAATTTTAACCGGCATAGTGTCCTACTCATATTAATTAAAAAGTTTTAGAGAAGTTTGTTGTGGAAGAAGAGGGGGTTTTAATGAGCTTATACCAAACAAGGTAGACGAATTTATGACAATTTTAAATTATACAGTTAGATCATTCATTCATTCATTTCATTGAAGAAGGTTACACAATTAATTGTAGCTCTAGAAAGAGAAAGGCATGAAGATAGCTAGCTAGCCCTTGAAAGAAAAACCAAAAGGGCTACTAAATCTCCAAATTAAGCTAGAAACGAAAAACAAAAAAGAAGCGAATTGAAAATTGATTTCTTGACATGCACACATTCACACAACTCACATTTACAATTTTCACAAGACAATAAAAATTAACAACACTTTCAAGAATCCCACAACAAACCTTCTCCAAGTCCAAGTCCAAAGTTGGTAGATTGAAAAACACCACTCTCTTGCAACACCCCGAATTGATAATCTTCAACTTCAACGCTCTGAAACCAAGGTGGGGTGTACATCCAACCATCAACCGAGTCAAAAAACACAAACTCGTTTCTCAACTCGGACGAGTTGAATTCATAACTCGCCCCCAAACTCGGCAACTCAACGATCTCACTCAGCTCTTCTGACCCAGTTGACAAATCCATAGCAGAAACCAAGGATGACAAAGAAGATGAAGATGAGGATTCAAACTTGTCCATTTGGGCAGCCTTAGCAGCAGCGGCTTGGACGTCACGTGGGGCGAGAGAGTCAGGACGTGGGAGCGAGTCAGCGAGTTCGGGGAAGTTGAGGATGGCGGAGTTGCCTTTGATGCTCAAGGCAGCCACGTCATGCGCACGTGCAGCCATTTCGGGTGTGGGGAAAGTGCCGAGCCAGATACGGGATTTTTTGCGGGGCTCGCGGATTTCGGAGACCCATTTGCCCCAGTTTCTCATCCGGACGCCCCGATAAACGGGGTGCTTGCTTGAGTGATCTCTCATTCTTTTGATCTTTTTGGAGTCTTGATGAGCGTTTGTTGGTGATAATGATGAGTTTGATGAGCTGCTTTCTGCTTCCGATGAGTTTTGCTGTTCACTCATTTTGTTGTCGGGGTTGATGTTTGCTATTCTTGACGAAACTGATTATAACAAGATGGTGATTATTATTTAGATTTAGTTAATTAAAAAATTATAAAGAGAGAGAGAGAGAGAGAGAGAGAGGTGGGACTAAAATGAAGAGAAGGAAGAAACTTTGGGGCAAAGTGGAAATTGTTGTTCGAGAGCAAAATAGAAAAGTAATATAGAGGAGAGTAGAGCTTGAGTAGGTTAAGTTTCGGAGGTTAATTAAGAGGGAGGAGGGGCTTGTACTTTGTTGTTTGGAAGCAAATTAGAGGAAAGAGATGGCCAATGCAAAAAAGTACCTGCTTTTTTTTTTTTTGGTGCTTTGTAAAAGGATTGATGACGAATTGATATATTTATCTAAATATTGTTCAATGAAGATAGCAAAGCAAAGCAAAGTCACTCAGCAGAGGAAGGAAAGGGGATTGAGGCATTGAGCAGGGGGCATGCAGCTTTGAGAGCTGAGCTTATATACTGCAGGAGGGGGCCTTCTTTTCTGTTGGTTTTTAATAAAGTTTAATTCTGAGTTTTTTTCGCTAGCTCTCCTATCATTTCCCAATGAATCACCACGCAACACTTAAAAAAGCTTTGGGATAAAAGATAAGGACCCACGAAAGAAATGGGTCACCCTGCTCGACTCTATGTACAATGGGGTCCCTTTCCACTAGTACCACGCAATCCTCCCTTAATTTTTTATTTTTTCAACTTTCATCCATTATTATATATTTTCACCAGTTTCACCATTTTGCACTGTTCATTTAACCCCACCGGCCCTCCCTACCTGATACATATCTCAACATTTGGCTCTTCTTGTATTATATATAGGATCGTGTACTGTTTGTTGCATATCTTTCCATCACAAGCTTTTCCAATATCGGTTGGTTTGGCAGATACAATTATTTTAATGTATAGATAATATATAGAATGAGGTAGCAAGTTAGGGTTTACAGTGACACTAGGCCATATAATATGGATCTTCGCATCATATTGTTTTGGATTCTATAGTTATTTTGATATATAAAATGTAGATATTTTGATGCATATAAGAAACTAGGGATTAAAATGTCAACAATTGTTCGAGAACTTGCGGCCCATGTTGATTTGGTTCCAATTTGGAACCAGCTTCAGGAACAGCCAAAGAAAATATCATCAATGGTCCGATCAGCTTGCCAATTTAAGAATAAATGCTATTCTCTACATAATGACGATTCATACCAGTAACCTCCATTGATTATTTTCATTTCCTAATTTGTTCGATTCCACCACAGTAACTTTTTATTCATTACATGCATAATCTTTTTACTGCTAGTGCTGAGTACGTGAATATTTGACATATTCAACAACTTGGGCATTTAGTACGTACAAGTGATTTCCAAGCGTGGTATCAAAGAAGATTTCATCTTTAGGATCTTGGGTTATAAAATACGCCAAAGCATTCTAATTTTTCTAGAGTTTTGCGTTGGATTCACATGACTTGATTGAGTAAATTAAGCTATACTTATCGAATTTTTTGTCCTAAAATTTTATTTGGTTTTAAATAGTGTGACATTTATCAAGTTGATGGTGAGATAAGAAAATTAATTTAATAAAAATTTATAAATTATTTGATAAATAACACATCACATATCATATCTTTTAAGATAAAATCTAAGATGAAATTTTGGAATGTTTATTGTTACTAAAATAAATTTCAAATTAAAATTTTCCCTTTCATCTCAATTTGTAAAGCAGAAAGATCGTAATTAAAATTGTTAGAATTTTGCATCAGAGATTAGGGGTGGGCACATTCGGTTTAGTTCAGTTCTAATCAAAATTTAATAGAATTGATTAAAATCGGTTATTATTTAAAAAGAATCAAATAAATAAAGAACCAAACCATTTGATTGGATTTAGTTTAGTTCAGAATTTTTGGTTTTGGGCCTATTTTTAAATTTTTAAATTTATAGCCCATTATACCTCATTAATGGAATAAAATTTCTCACTTTTAAAACCTACGTAGCAAGCAATTCATCACAAGTTTATTATAATTAAAGAAATATTGATAATAAATATAGAGTATTCAAAATATATTTAAGAATACAAATACAAACTCAAATACTCAATTTAAATAAAAATAATCAACATGCATTTCCACAATTTAGCTTAACTCAGCGTGCATTTTCATTAAAAAAAATTACAAAAGTCATGCATTTCTTCCACTAAACTCACTAACTCAACAAACAATTCCACTTAACTCACTAACTCAGCATGCACACCTAGTGGCTGGTAACAAATTCAAACACACATGGTGATTGGTGGTGCACGGCGGCTGGTCACTAGCAAGCATAGCTGCAGCTGTCGCACGGTGGTCGCTTGGTCGGTTAGCAGAACAAAAGCTGTCATGTGGTGAGAAGAAGGCAAGAAGTTGGTGTGTGACGTCGCCGATGAGAGCGAAGAAGAATCTGTTGGTGACGGTGAGCAGCTGACGAGTAAGAGACGAGAGTGTTTGGCTTCGGCTGCACTATTGCAGAGTGCAGTGTTTTTGGCTTTTGGTGGTGACGGGCTGAGAGGTGAGGCCGTGAAGGAGGGTGTCGGTTTAGGATTTTAGGTTTTGATTTTAGGGTTGTTTTGGGCGTGAAAACATTACACTAGTAATTGTGTGTGCGTAAATTTATTGTAAGCATTGAGATAACCGATCAAAGTGTAACACAATTTTAAATTTAAAAAATTATAAAAATATTTTGATTTTTTGATTCAACTCTTCAATTTAATACTATGAACCAAAATCTGAATTAATATTTTAATTTTTTTTAATATAATTATATGTTCAATTATTTATAAAAAAAATTAATGTATAATTGAATTAAACCATTAATTCAATATAATTTTTTATAGACCATAGTTTTTTTACCCAATCCTATCAGTGATTGGCCAATTTCACGTATATAATTTGTTATCAATTGAATCTCGGATGAGTAGGTTCTCACTCGCATCAGTGACCAAAGATGAGCCACAACTCATCTGGGTCCCAACCAAACTATAATCGGGGATGGTAGCTCAAAACGTGGCTGTTTTTAAATTTTAATTAATGTATAAACCCCACATGTTAAAAATGACTAGTAACAAAATCAAGGGCCCTTCCCCATGTATGGTTAATTTCTATATGAATGGATTTATTTATATTCTAAAAATTACTTTTAATATTTATTATTTTTTAAATTCATATATTAATTTTTATTTTGTATACTCTTTTAAATTATCAAAAAATCCTTATTTTCAAATTATATAAATTAATTAATTTTATTTACTTAAAATATCAATAAAACTATATAACACACGTAATTTAAGATACCCAACACATTCTTACAACAATATAATCAAGTCAAGTTATAAATAAATTATTTAACACAATTTTAATTATTAATTTTTTGATTATTTATGTACAATATTATATATTCCATCTAAAATAACTTGTAATAAGAGCACCATAATAAAAAGTATTCTATAAATATTAAGAAAAAGAAAAGAAAAAGGAGGAGGAGAAGAATAAGACCACGAAGAATAAGATTGAAAAGTGTCCAAAGCCAACAAAAAGAAAAAGGCTGCTTAAAGTGATTTTGTTTTATTTTATTTTTGAAAAAAAAAATTAAGGTTTAAGGAATGGGAATTATACATTAAATAATGAGTGTTTTATATGAATATTCAAAATAATTATGTAATATTAATTTATGATAAATTTTCTTTAATAATAATTCACATTATGGGTATACTTGTAATAAACATTTTTTTATTAAAATTAGAGTGTTTAAAGTAAATTGTACAGTATAAACAATCTCACCTTTTTTGTATTTTTACGGATTTCTTATTAAAATAACATCATTATTATTTTTCGTTATAAGTTGTATGATTGTAAATCATAGAAGTAGAAGCTTCGTCCTCCCAACAAACTCAACTTAGCTGTTCTGACATAAATATAGTGAATTATATAGCATTTTTTATTGAATGTACTCCATATTTATGCCATATTGGCTTTTGGCTGAAAGCAGCTTAATTGTACCTCAATATGCATGATTTCTGACACCGGGCGCCGCTGAAATTCGTCCAGTTTTGAAATTGGCCTATTGATCAATCAATGATCAAGAAACCATGGCAGCTACCAAACGGGGTTCAATTCATTTTATGCCGTAATAAATGAAGTGATGATTAATCCATTTATCTTTGTCTATAAACCTTGCACATGATCTAGTACTTGCAGAACAAGCTAAAGCTGTACCTCCGCATGTGAGCTGTTTCCATGGATCTTTTCAAGCTGCAATGCTAAAATTATTAATCCGCATGACTGAATTTGTTGGCGATAAGACTTGGTTTGGAATCCGAATCACCCATTTCAATTAAGGGAAAGAATCATTGACGTTTTTGCCAGGACAGAGAGGGTCATTTCCAATAAATTCAAGCCACCTTGGACATCAATAAAATCAATTGAAGATCTTAGTGTTGGAGTTTCAGATTTGGTGGGAAATACAAATTTTAAGTTTAACTTGATAAATTAATCACTTTAGGAAATCTTTGAAATGAATGCATCCGAAAAGATTAATACTGATTGACAAATCACTCGGAAAGGCATTTATAGAATGTTTCTTAATTCTAATTTATAGTCGATAAGAAAATATCAATTCGACAAAAGCAAATAAATCTATTTATAAGAATTCAACTCCAATCATCATCATTGAAGTTTGTTCTTCTTTTTGTCACATTAATGTATATGTAGAAGGTGAGAAACTGTTTGGGTTTCCTGCAAAAAACCAAAACTCAAAAAAAAAAACTATATGGTAGCTAGATAAATCGATTCAAAACTTCCAGATTATAGGGCAGGTGGTGTTCGGAAACATGTCTCCCCTAGAAAATAAATTGCAAATGGCAAATATCCAAGCAGCTGCTCATTCCATTTATTTCAAAAATTAGGATTACTTGACTAGTCTACCTAATCACATATCTTATTGGAGTTACATATCCTGGATTAATCACATTAGAGCACGAGATCTTCTAAATTAGTAACGAAATATCTGCAGGGTTAAAAAAAATACTTCAATTAATGGTAAAAATGCTCAAAAAACTACCCCACATGACTCATGGGAGCAAGTCATGTATAGGTCTGATAACAACCCCATACGTTATGGATTAAAACCCTTGTTCTTTTTACATAGAATAATAAATTAAAGAAGGGAAACAAACAATCAAGATACAAATTTATAGTGCTTCGCTTTCAATTATAAGAGTTACAACTACTTTCAGCCGCTGCACTGTGATGATGATTGGTGAAAAGGGATTGCCAGATACATGCTCACCCATAATATCCTTTATTATACTAGAAATAAGGGCAAGATCATGCATTGCGAAAGAATCTAAAGTACATTTACTAATAAATATTGTAGGCCAGAGTTCATCCGAACTAAAATTCATCAGGGACATATATAATTAGTCACCAGCACAGATCCAACAGTTAATAGGGGTAAAATTAAAATTGAATTGCTTAATTAGCTCAGCAAGGACGTGAATTGTAAAGGATCCTGTGATGTAATTGTAAAGAATTCTGGTCTTGAAACAGCAAAGGAAAATGCTAAGTGAACCAAACCCCCTGATAAAAGATGTACTGAAAATCCAAATGAACCCACGAGTGCCCCCACGGCTTACATAAATTACTTTGCTTGTAGCTGTTGTTCTGATACTAAGTAGTGAGGTCAAGTTTCAACTTGACCATTAATGCCTGCTCTGCTGTTCATTATTTTGTTTATTTAGTTACTCAGATGTACCGATTGTACCACAGACATTGATTTCACTATGAAAGTTTGCTTTCACAGTACGGCTACTGGTTAACGCTCTATAAGTAGTAAAACAGTGTAATTTTTTAGTACTCGACGGCAGTAAAAGTAATGGAATCAGTCAAATATAAGGTTACAAACCTTGTAAAAGCTCATTCAAGTAACCGGAATGACGCCACTCGGCTTGTAGCCGAGCGGAGCGGTGAGAACTCAAGTTCGCACAAACGAGTCTCTATAATAATATGGAAGTTTTAATTTTCTTTTTAATAGAAATAAGTAGGTGTCTCTTAAATATTTGTGAGAATTAAAATTTGATCAGTATTTCATATAATTAATGTAAACTTTCGTCACAGTAATCGTTTAATTTATAAATATTAGTTAATAGCCTAATATATGTATCAATTATAGTTTGATTGCAATATATTAATATTGAAAAAAAAAATAATCGGAATGACAGCTGTCTGAAACTGTTATTATGATAGCTTCCTTGAGCAAGCCATATATATACATATATATATATATATATATATATATAAGGATCATTTCAAATTTCATTAGTTTTCTTTTGCATTTCAAATTTCATTAATTTTCTTTTACAAAACTAATAATTAATTGACTTCTTTCAAACTAACCCAAAGTTCAAATTTAATGGGAGCAAGCAACTAATGCTTCTAGTATTACTAAGGCAACTAGAGATGATAGAAATTCCTACGTAAAAGAAAATTCTGGGGTTTTTCTTATTTAGGGAGGGTACGACGATAATTTTGTACTCAATTTCGTATTCAAGAAAGGAATAAGATGAGGTGGAATTCTCATCCTCTCCCAATTTTTTCATTTTAATTTTTAATTTCTAATTTTATTGTTCTAAAATTATTAGTGAATAGATAATGAAATTTAAATTCTAAAATATTAAATATTTGTGTAAATGACAAGTGTCAAAATATTTGTACAAATAAGATAAATATTAGTTAATGTAAAGACTTTGATGTAGTTTAGACTTAATCATAACCTAAACCCACAACCTGACAAGTCCACAATCCATAGATCAAATCCTAAGCCACTCTCTCACAATCTCATTCATCATTTTCAAATTATTCACACTATAGCCACCATCTAGCTCGTCCTCATCTCATCATAGATTAATAGCATGTTGCGTTCTCATCTCATTAATTTAAGTATCTATATCCATTTCATTTATTTCATTATTGATATAAAAATATTTTTTTATGTTATTGGATTATTAAGATTAATAAAGATAATTATTCTAATGATTTATATTTTGTAGTATCACTTTGTAATGGATGAACTTTAATGTAAGATATATTACCAAACTATATTAAATTTTTTATTTTAACATGATTCGATCAAGTTCAGAAATTAAAAATTTATCAATTACTCAGGAATCTCATGTTATTATTTGAGGTCTCCTCAAGTAATTCTGATGGGACAGGGAGGGGACATGGACAAATGGACATATGTAAAATATCGAGGACATGTACAGGGATATCGGCTCCCTGTCATCCCCTCCCTACCCCATTGCCATCCCTACAGCCAGTACTAGGAGTAATGATTTCATGCTTCCAATTCTATAGTCCCATAAATCCTGTTTGCATTAGCGATAGATTTTAGATTTTTAGGTCCTATTTAGAATTGAGATTAGGCAGCTACATCTTAAAAGCTACAGTACTAAAGTATTTGATGAACATTAGCTATTGTAGTTTGGAAGCTTTGTTAATTTAATTTTTTACTGGTATAACAAAAAATCTATTATATATTTATTAATTTTATCAAAATTATTATTTAAAATTTATATTTACTTCATATTATTAATTTTTATTTTACAGTTACAATTTTTTTTCATCATAGCTATAGGTTAAAAGTTACATTACCTCAAAATCAAACAAGATATTAATTGTCTTCTAGTCACACTAAACATTGTCAAAGGACTTAGATTAATCGGTAAACTACTTTGTAACTTCCTTTTTTTTTTTGAAAAAATAATGGCTTTAGTGCAGTAACTACTGTCAAAAACACAAATTTACGACCAGATTCACAGGTTCTTTTATGCTGACGGTGGAAATTATATGTTCCCTCCCAAAGAGATATTTTTGTAATACCATTTTTGTACTGTGCGTCTCACCTTACAAATTTAAAGAGTTGAATTCTTGCTGCCATTAAATTGCCTGTGTATCCAACCAAAAATTTAAAAAAAAAAAATAGTTGGCTGTCTCATGAAAACTAAAAATAAAAATAGGCAGCCCTAAGTAAGTGAAACATGGGGTAAGCCCTTTACAATGTGGCCTGTGCTTGAGACTAGCACAATCTGTTGCTTGTGATTATGGGAAGGCTCTTGAAGAATCAAAAGCAGTGCCCTACTGCATTAATTTCTTCTAATAGATATACAACAAAATTTGTTGTCCAAAATCTATGTACATTTAACCTCTCTCAGCTGTCCAATTTATAAAGGCTTTGGGTCTACCAAGATATACAGACGATTCAAATCGACCCAAGTTGTGAAATGATGTAGGCAAATTAATTTATATAATATATATTCATCAATGTTCACTTCAATATTGCTGATATACTTTTGGCCTATTTGGACCATTTGTTGTATATTTCCTGAAGCCTCTGATATTATCAAATCTAAAATAATACAACTTCCAACTTCATTGGCATGTGATCGGTGGGATCCCTCTACCCTTACCCACCACCATGTCAAATCCACCAAATTCTTGTTTGGTGAAAATGAAAGTATTAAATTGTGTTGATGATTTTTCACAAATTCACCTTCAGTTATTGCACTGCAAGACTTTAAATACAGTGAAACATGGATGATCATTTTCACCATAAAAGCTAGCATACAGAAAAGGTTACCACTACATGCATCAAAGCAGTCAAAGCTGAAAGCTAACTGTTTTTGCTGCTGCAATTCAAATAGACCAGAATTTGAAAAATGACGCTTCACTGCTTCTTTCTCACATGCATTGCCCATACATTAGAAGCTATAACTCATCAACTTGGTTCAAACATTCATTTATTTCAGGGATAGTATGAGGGACCAAAACAGCAGATTGTTACACTATTCAATCTTCTTTACATTAAAAGAACATGCTATCTTCCTGTGCTCCTTTCACATGCAATTCATGTTTGTGTTTTTTTTTTTTTTTTTCTAAATTTGCATATAAAAATAAGCTGCATTTCACAGCCAGCCCATACACATACATTATTTGCATGTATAGTAAGTGGGGCCTGAATCATGCATTACCAAGTATATGTTTTTTCTCTGATAATCCAAAACCAAGTAAACTGTAGCTTTCACTTTTGATTCACTTATAGTTCCTTAATTGTATGTATCATCTTAATATAAGTTATGCATTCAGAAACTCTCCTTTTCTATTCAACCCCAGAACATTGTCAAGATGAACTAGAGTTTCCTTTGTTTTTCTCATAATGCCGTGCCATCTATGGCTGTGCGAAACTAAATGCAGGAGATGAAACTTAAATTATCACAATGTTCAATATACCTGGAGTGGGGACCTCTCATTCAATGTATCGTCCTTCAGTGAAAAAATGAGTCTGAGAGAATTATTGGTATCAACAATTCAAAACTTTTATCATCTAGTCACATTTATTGCAACCATTAGACTTACACAATTATGGAAAATAAATACCCTTTGAATGCAGTTAGGATTAGATCAAATCTCAACAAAAAGGATGATCAAATAAAAACCGTCTAGCAAATTATAGCTAATGACCGAGGGATTTACAAATTCTTTCCTAAAATCCTGAGTCTGAAAATGATCAGTAACCATACAGTTTCATCCTCTTATGTCCAAAATTGTACCGTGTCGCTTATGAACTTATACCTACAGGGCGGGGACAAGATAATCCAGTTTTATGCATGATCAGGAAGAAATTCTGATTACTGCAAACACATGGGGAGTTATGGGTTATTTTTGCATGCACTGAATTAACGGCACATGCACCAAAAATGAATGCACTAATCTTACCGTAAATTCTTCAATTCTATCTATGGATACAATACATACAGGTTCAGCTTTTTCGGTCTTAGTTTGATGTGCCAAACCAGAAGATAAAAAGCGTTTCGCTCTTTATGATAGTGAATGGTTATAAGAAGAATGTTACCAGAAAGAGACGTGTGAGGATGGCATACAGGTCTGCAACTTAATTGCTAGTCTATGATGAAACGGAAAATTTCGTCCCATCATGAACTCAAATATCATGCCTCAATGTGAACTTGAAATTCTTGTCCCATGATGAGGTCTTTGAGTTTCTCGCCACAATGTGAATACAATTAAAGTCCTATCATAGACTCAAAATTGTCACCTATTAAGTGTGTAGGTCTAGCTTTTTCTGTCATATGTTGATGAGCCAATCCGAAGCCTGACAAAAGACTCAAATAGAGAAGGCGATTGTCTATCCAATCAAGAGAATTATTTCGAGAGCATGTCATGAACTCAAATATCTTGCCCCAATGTGAGCTAGAAATTCTCGTTCCATCACGAGGTCTTGGGAATTCTCACCCCCAATGTTGGCTTATTTTGATCCCCATCATGGGCTCAATCTAACCTAACAATTTCTAGCCTAAGTGCGTGCGTCTAGCTTTTCTGTCTTAGATTGATATGCCAATCCGAACCCTGGCATAAGACTTAGCTACAGCAAGCAATTGGCCAGAGGAGAGTCTTAGCTGAATCCAGTCAAGAAAATAAGTCCTAGAACAACATGTTCTCTCCTAAAGTAAAAGGATAACATTGTAACAGATGCTAGAGTGGGTAGGTTCCTAAATCCAGGCATGCATGCATATCGCATAGAAACTAATATTCTTGTCTCTAAGTAGAGGAATGTGAATTCAGAAAAATATTTCTGCTTATTGTTTCCATTAAGTTAATAATCTGAAGAATGTCACACTCTATCATTTCTTGGTTGTTTTACAACTCCTGCTCTTTTGCAGTTAATAATAAAGAAATCTAAATGAAGCAATTTCTAGAAATACACCGCTCCAAGTAGACCGGGGGCTCATCTTTCTTACCCTTTCCTTCTCTTGGGACTTAAAATGAAATCATCATCATCATCAGTGTCATTGCTTACTCTTTTCTTGGCTTTCATATCCCCATTCTTTGATCCCTGCTGCCGTATCTGTGAACTCTCAGGTTTGTTTTGTGGAGATTTGGTTGGCGTCCCCATCCGAAGTTGCTTTTGCTTTCTCTGCTTCTTCTCATATGCCTTTTTGGCTCTATCAGGGGACAACAAGCCATGTTCCATCATCCTAAAGAATGACATATGTTAACAACTTTACCATTATTTGTTAGCTAAAGCTACCTACCAAGTTGGAAAATCAGAAAATAATATTGAATAGTTTTTCACAAAATATGCCTTATCACCAAAAAGGAAAAAAGAATAAACATCGTTTGCCATCCCATGAAAGATAATTTTGCAAAATACATTACTCCAAAACTAGGAGAGGGATTCCTTCAAAGTGCTGCTTTGCAGTAAACAGGATGGCTGTACATGCCTCATCAAAGTCCGGTAACTCTAAACTCTGTTCACCATTTTTTTTTCATCTAAACTAGCCATCAAGTTATAAACTTCCTCCATTGTTATCATAAAGTCATTCTTTCCTTGACAAGAAACTAAGAAAGATTTATTAAATGAAAAATAAAAGAGATCCAGAGGTGGACAAAAACCAGGAAATGGGCAGCAGGAGGCAATCATCACACAACCTATTCATGAACCCCAATAGGTATCTGCCCATCCCTCTCCTAGCCAAAAGAATAACCTATACAAAATCAACCAAATCTTTATAAACCAGACAGAATTAGTTTCTCATGATAAATATCTTATGAATGACTTGTTTAGGAAAGATTAAAGTTATTTTCTTTTAAATTAGTAGCTCTTTTAAATAGTTAGCAAGATTATCAACATATGGCCATCATGTGAAGACCTATTCTTGGAAGACCACATTATCATGTTAGTATATCATCCATCAAAATTTTCTTTTGCTCTCAGCTGTAAGCAACCAAGACAAAGAAAAACACAAACACATGCCACACACACAGAGACAAAGATAACTCATCGCTCTTCCTGCATCGTAATGAGTTGAAATATTTATTGAACATGGGGCAGATTATTTATTGAACAAGGGGCAGCTTAGTCACATGCCCAGCATCCTTGAACACAAACGTTTATAACATTACCAATCCACTGAAAGGGAAAAATTTTGGCTTATGCCCACAGCAAGAAGATAATGTTAGCTAGTTGCATGAAACCAGTATTTACAACCTGCCATTATGAATAACCTAAGCTCCTAAATGCATCTAAGGACTCATTTAGGCTTGCACACACTGACCCAAATATGTCCTTCCAAAAAGTAGAATTATCACCACTTGCATTTCAGACGAAAATATTACTGGAGCTCTTTCTAGGTGATATAATTCATGAGACCTTAAGAGGAAGGGCCAGAGGACTCTAATTTCTATCTGCCTGTGAGCAACAGAAGTAACTTGGACAAGTTTAAAATCAATAAATGGACAATTTCTTAAAAATTATAGATAAATAAAGGTAAGGAAAGCTGAAAATTTAGAAGAAAATCTAACCAAAATTCTGCCATTTCACTTGTTGGTATCTGTTTTGACAACGATTCATAGAATATCCTTAAGGGCTCTCTCTGTCAATACAAAAATATGAGAGAATGAGTGACGGTAAACTAAATTACCATATTCATGTTTACAAAGAAGAAAGACAATAGCTATTATACATCCATAACCACAACCTCTTCGGGAGGATCAAATTTCTGTCCGGCCAATGTGAACACTTTCTTCTCTCTCACTTTTGTGGCTGTTTTTGTAGTGGTTTTTGATGAACTTGAGGTTGTTTTCAACTTAACCTTCACAAATGAGCAAAACAAAACGGAATTCATCGCAAAGAGAAAGAACCCAGATCAATTCGTAGCAAATGGACAAACTTTGTTAATCACAAACCCAGATCAATCAATATAGTGCAAAACATTCATATCAACTATCACTATTATCAAATCTAAATCAGCCAATTCGCAATTAGCCACTTAATTCACATTCTAAAGACACTATACCACCTACCAAAATCATCAAATTGCGAAACCAAACAAGAAAAAAAAAAAAAAAACGTAACTTGTTGTTATAAATGAGAAAAAAGCTACCAAATTTGAGACGGGTACCTCTGTTTTTGTGAGGGCAGATGAAGATTTTGGCGGCTGTCTGATTGAGATATCAATCTTCTTCTTGTTCAAAGAAGAAGAATCAGGCTTCCCCTTTGAAGAACCATCTTGATTGCTTGACCTCACCTTCCCTACACTGGCCTTGCTCTCTGTAGCCATCACTCTCGACCTCTATCCTTCAATCAAATCTTTGCTATTAATCTGTAATTTTTCTCATTGGTTTCTGTTTTTGTTTTGTTGTTTTTTTTTTTTCTAATTTCGAAGAAAAAAAGAAATAAATGTTTTAAATTTTAATGATACTGGTTATTACCGTTTAACGGCTTTTTTACTAAGGTTGTCTTGTTTTCTGTAACAGGGGTGAATGCATCTTGAAGTTTGTGCACGAAAGTACAGATTTGACCTTACAATCTGACGTGGACGTAGCTTGAATAGAGGAGATAGTGGAGGACAAAACAGTCAGGGGCTCTGACGAGAGTGCTTATGGTACGAGCATCCTCACTGTAAGCTTATTATTGGAAACGTTGAAAATAGCCAGAGATTGGATTACTTCTACGAGGATGATAGTAATTGGATTACTTCTAGGAAGATGATAATAACTTCTTAGGAAAGCGCATAATCGGACGGTTGAAAGAGAGAGCTTAGCCACTTGTTATGATCTTTCACGCGATGAGGGCACTCTCTTCTGGTTTATTTTAATGTTTTATTTTTCTAGCACTGACTTTCACGTAACTTTCGTGAAAAAAAAAGGTGAGGGGTTATGAAATTTTAATTTTAAAATTATAGTTTTTCTGTACAAACCCCGTTTAAGTCCAAAATCTTCGTTGACATATTATCTAACCAAATCTGCAAATCGAAACCAAATCAAACGGGATATTAATAAAAAAAGCATTGCTTCCTTTTCAGATTTCATTATAAACTATTTGTAAAAGTTATGGCTTCCAAGTTCAGTTCGAAGTCAAGTATGCATAACTCGGTCATGTTGTGTAACTGTAGCAAAGAAGCTCAGAGAAACAAATTGAAGTGAAATTCAGTTTCTATCGATATTAATTTCGTTTATATAATTGAAATTTTTCTAAAGGCTAGTATTGCGTAGTGGCCTTCTATGAAGATGCAACATTACAATTGTGATTGAAGAAATATTAAAAAGTTATAAGAATTCAAAAGTAAATGTTATTAAAGTTTTTTTTAATACAAAATTTAATTAAAGAATGATTGTAATGAGTACTTAAAAGTGGGTTCAAATAATCTTACGAAAAATCATGCTTGTTACTTGTAGTATAACACTTTATAAATATTAAATAATTATGATCTCTGTCGTAATGTTAAAAAAATTATTTTTATTTTATAAAAATGGATATCTTAAAAGCAACATTACATATAATAATAATAATAAACAATGATTTAAAAAAAATTCTATATTACCTTTGCAATTCTATCATCTCAATAATCGAATATTATAATAATCATAATTCTATATATAAAAAAAAAAAAATCAAATGATTAGGCACCCAAAAAATAAATCCCAATTAAACCTCAAAAGTCATATATATATATATATATATATATATATATAAAGACATTCTCACTCACACAAAGTGAGGAACTTGTCTCTTGTATGAGATGAACTTGACCTTATAAGGTGGAGTATTCCTGAGGGCATAATTGTATCTTTTTGGACTTATTGTGAGCCGTTGTTGATTATTTCCCTTCTCATGTAGGGGTTTTAAGGTAATATAATCTTTCTTATTGAAACGTTTAAGATTTTTTGGGTTGGCAGCGTCTCTCTAACCTTAATTCTTCACTTCAAATGATTCAATTGGGTTGAGAAGCATCTGATTTTATTAAAGATGAGGTAGGCAACTATGTCAGTGGTCCTCTTTCTCATATTTGATTCTTGTAGCCCACAATAAGATATTTTGGAGCTAACCCAAGTGGAAACCATAGTATGAAGGTATATATTGGTGACGATGTTATTAGTAAAGCTGTCGCTATTTTTATGATCCCAAGCTAACATGTGGTGATTTTGATATACTGTAAGAGATATTTTATGTAAATTTGATGTGGTTTGGATGGTTAAAACTAATTTTCTAAGATTTTCCCATTTTCCCCTCGCCCTATCATTTCCTCCTTCATTATTTTCAAGGGCTCATAGGTCATAATTTATATCTTCACACGTGGCATACTTTAAACATGTCTTATTCAAACTTTACCACCAAAATATATAAAAGTACTAAAAGTTAAATAAATTACACTTTGGTGGGGTTTATTTTTAGGGCAAGAAGCATTTTCGCTAATGATATAATTCATAAGTGTCATGTGCAGACTATAGATGAGACGCAAATTACACAAGACAATAATTAAATTACTTCTCATATTGTTCCCAAGAAAAAAGAAAAGTGTAGATGCACAAAATGCACAAGCAGAAGTCTATGTTTTTAGGTCTGAAAAGGAGGTTAAATCAAATAGTATTATAGTCAAAACGAAACTATTCTGAAAGGCCGTAAAAGGCGTAATACATACACTTATTAGAATTTTAATCTTGTGTTAGGATTTATGAGATAAGGGGCAATCTCAAATAGATAGTTTCTATAGAGAGTAAGCCTCCCAAAAAGTAATAAAAGCGTGCAAAAATTTTTCAGGTCAAATGGAGATTGACCCTCAAGTGTAAAGGCATAAATGAACTTGACTGTAAAACCTACCTATCGAGTAAGGACGGAGGTCGACCTTAGTTTTTATATTTATTACATATAAAAAAATTGTAATGGGCATTGCCATGTAGTATTCTACCATGCAAATATGCAAGCTAGCTAAAACTATTTACTATATTACATAAGACATGCAAACATATTTATAGGATCCTTAAATTTATGCAATGGCCATAAATGCGAAAGCTAAGGCATTTTGCTTGATGTTATTAATGTCAACAAAAACATATCCCGTGGCATATGTTTTACATCATATCATTCGTCATGCAATAAATGTGCTCTCTGTAGTGCAAGTGGACTCAATCCAGTACTTTGGGCTCACTATGATGAATGTGGTAGTATAATTTTTATCAACCAAGTAAATACTCATATAATTTATACATATTTAGTTAAGTGATTTTATAGTCCTAATATTTTAGAAAATCTCTTAAGATATTCTTTTTATTAAATATGTAATATTTTTACACTTACTTTTTATTTGCCATTACAATAATAATACCCTTCCTACAATCTTGAGAGCATTAATTAATTTATCCATAAAGAAAAGTTAATTTACTAATTGACCAATAATTATGAATCTAAAAGAACTAGTATTTTTCATATCCTTATAAAAATATTTCTATTAATTATTTATAAATAAATTAATATCAATCAAATTAAAACTACATTTAATACCTTATTAGCTCACTAATAATTATTTATAAAAAAATTAAGTTATCAAATTAACCCTAAAGTAAAACAATTTACTTTGATTTTTATTTATTTTTAGTGTTAAATAATAATAAAAATTTAATTTTAATTTTAATTTTAATTGTCACCAAGAATATTGTTAAATATAGGGGGCATTTACCCTATTTTAACTTAATTTTCTATAATTTTCTTTCTTATGTCTTGCTGTAGGTATTCTTCCCTTAAAGGCCTAAACCATGCAAAACTGCAACGCGGTCTTTTTCTAGTCTATTATTTCTTCAAAAAGAAAGTTGGCTCAATTTCCTAAATCCATTCACGTTTGTAGTCACAAAAGTGGCCCTACAAAAAATAATAAACTGAACTACACAAATGGGTCCGTTAGGAGTTCAACCCCATCATTTTTTTTTTCACTCGGCTGAAAAGAGAAAAATTATGAAACCTAAAAGAGTTGGATTAGAGATGGCAATTAAATTTGGACTCGGTACAAACACAGATGAATCTGAATTTTTTAATTGGGTTTAATCTGCACTAAATTAATATTTTTTGAGGGTGTAAAAATAAAAATTTAAATATATTCGAATTCAGATTTAGATTTAGGTGGTTCTAAAAATCTGAAACTAAGTCTGAGACTGATAAACCCAAACCCAAACTCAGATCAAAAAATTATCGTCCCTAAGTCGGACACGCAAGTTACGGTCACCTCCACATGAATCGAATGAAAATTAGCCATAAGAATTTAATGATTTCAAAATTATAGGCTTTTCACAGGACGAGACAAAAAGGCATGTGTATACAAAAAAAATAATTCACTCTTTCATACAATCTATATCCAACAAATATTTGCAACAACTATTATTACAACAAAATTTCCTAACATTAACCCATTCATTTCATCTTCTTTCACTTCCCCGACTAAGGCTTCTTTCGAAAAACCTCCAGATATATAAAATTTGTACATCTTGCAACTTATCTTCGTTACCTGGCTCTTGCTAGGAAAACTCTATTATACCAAACTGAATGGAGTATCATATGAAAAATATCATATTTAACAGGCTGAGGATGCCAAAGAAAATGCTGTTGTACCTTTTTGACCCTCATCTGCATCTGGTGGTATCTCTTCTCTGAGATGGAAAGGAGTATGTTCTTCAAATTCGGAATATCCTTCTCCAAGACAAAAACAGCAAATGATTCCCAGTTCAGTATCTCGAAAAATGGAGGCACATAATTGTCAGATATGATTACTGGAACACATTCGTAGAAAATGGCCTCCACTACTCGGGGACTATTGACTGCATAACCTTTTGCACAAATACAATATTTGCTGCTCTTCATATGCTGGACGTAATCCATTTTGCCCTTCCGCTTGCCCTTGCCCTTGGCCTTGCTCTTAGCTCTGGGCAATTTACCAACAATTTTCATGTCAGGATCTTTATTTTCCCAGTGGTGTAATAGGATGGGGCGTAGATAACCGTGCATGCTTCCAGCAAAGAAAGCCAGGATCGATCTCTTTGAAGCAGGTTTTCCACCAATCGCACTAAGAGGGTTCTGAGGTGAGACCACATATGTCTCGGGAAGAGATACATCCTTGCCAAATACAAAGCCTTCTTTAACATCAGAGTTGCAGAGGGCTCTAATGCAGTTGGCCATGACTAGCCTTGTTTCAACTGGAGCCTGCAAAGAGGCAATTATTAGAAAAAGCAAGTTTAGGAGAATGAGTCCTGGAAAGACTAAAATAAACATCATTTCATTTAAATATGCAAAGTGTTTGAAGTTACATATTCATCTTTTGAATAAAGTCATTACTCACTACCCAAGAAGTAAGCACCACTCATTTATCCTAGTTACAAATATTCTCGTTTAATTAAGTCATTTTGAATGCAATTGCAAACTAAACTGATAAACTATCATCGCACGTAATGAAATGGAATATTTTGAAATTCATGAAGATCTCAGATGCACCTAACCAATGTATATGTAGCACAATTCAAACACAAAAAACATACCCAATCATGGCAAGCAACTAGGAAATGATCTGCTCCTTCAGTTCTATTCCAGAAATTATGTTTGGCTGAAATCATGTCCACGTAGTTCTTCAAATATTGAATAAGGTTTTTATGAGTATGAGAATTTGGCACATATAAGGTTTCTTCTAACATCAGAGAACTAAAAGGTAAGTAAAACAGGTGAGCTTTTCTTGAATCTTTAGTAACAAATTGCTTGTTAGCTTCTATCTGCTTCATGAACCATCCCTCCGAAGCATATATTCCCTTGAGCACTGGCTCATGTAATATGGGTCTTTGTCCTTCTTTGTAAACATAAACTTTGAGTATTTCTTCCATCAATTCATAGCTCCTGCAAATTGGATTATATATTTTAAACTAATTACTTAGTCCTACACTTTGAAGTTGTAACGGATATTCATACTCTGCATTAAAATTTAGCAGCACAAATTATTTGTTTATCAAATAACAGAGGAGATTGTGTGTCTTTGAATAAATGAAACAAATATCATCACTTATAAACAACAACTAATAGCAGGTACTAATGCATTAATTTGCATTAAAAGCATACCAAATATAAGACAAATAATCAAAAGGACACAGAACTATGCAAAAACAGGTTAGTGAAAAAGAATGGTGTCAGATTTCGGTGGATTTTGTGGTACCTTTTGAACCTGGAAACATTCCGATAAAGAGGAGCATAAAGTTCATGATCATTCTTTAATAACGGTGCATTCTCAATCTGTGATCTAGCATACAGCATCTCTTGGTCAACAGCTGAGGACCATCTTGGTCTCTATAAGCAATAGAGAAACATAAACATAGGTAAAAGCAACTATAATACAGAACTTAAATCTGCAAACATAAAATTAGAAGCTTTACACATACCATTGAACGATATGAAGCACGATTTTGTAGCAGCATATTGTACATCTCAGCGATAGTGATGACTGTAGGGGTTGGAATCTCAGGCTTTTTATTCTCCTTAGGAACATCGATCCCAGAAGAATTCTCACCCAATGTGGTGAAACTACTTTGTACTGGTTTTTCAATCTTGTCCATTGAAGATGTGTTAGAAACAATTGTGACAGGTGGAGTGCTAATATTGGCATCTTGTAGGGTAATGTTAGGTGATAAATCCATCGCTGGGGACACAGGAATAGGTGAAAGACCAACCCTACTCGAATTGTCACCCATTATATCATTTCTTTGAATAAAGCTCTGTTCTGATTCTCTGCCCTTTTCTGGTCCAGGTCCATTACCTGCATTCTGGACAGTATCCACCGTGGAATTTTTATTTAGCTCCTCCAATTTATCAGTTGTAGACTCCTCATGAATATCTTCACCATCATGAAAATCATCTTGTAGGTTTGCATCCTCTGCTTCGGAGGTTCTAGTATCATTAGCTATCTTATGCACATTATGTGTACCAGTAGAATTCAAGCCATTTGTAATATTACTGGCAGGACCGCCAGTCACTGAGCTATTATTTTCTACTGCTGGCGCTGGAACCTTACCGGTAGAAAATACCGATGATAAAACATGACCATAGGGAAGTTCAAAATATTGGAACGCCACAATCACCGTAAACATAATTCCCATAAGCCATAGTAATCTCTTCGTTTCCCCTTGGCACAAGGATCGAAATTGATAACCCATTCAGATAATTGGACTGTCGGTGGACTTTCAACCAAAATTATCATCACTGCAATCCAAATTCAGCAAGAAACGCCCTCTCTACTCACTCAGTGTTATGAATCCAATTCTAAATAAAATTCATAACTCATTGATTATGCTCAAAGTTTCACATGCAACTGCATTGATTAACAACACTCAAACAAACAAACAAACAAACAAACAAGAAAATTCAATTATGAAATGCCAAATTTGTAACTGACAATCAACGGAACATTAGGCCACGCGCATTTCGGCGAGTCTGTATTCTCTATTATGTGTTTTTGGTATTTAAGATTTTTTTTTTTTTAGAAATTATCAACAATCCATTTTAAGTTTACTCTTGATATTAAAAATATTATAAAAACTCAAATTTTTTCAAATTTTTATTTTAAGATAATAATTTATATCAATCATCTAGAAAAATAGTAACTGAAGTTTATAAAATTATGTCACAAGAGTAATTTATACATTTATCATGCTAAATACAAAATAGAATAATAGTTTAAAATATAAAAATAAAAAAAAATTTTTTAAAACTAGTATTCAATTAAATATATTTAAACTTCTATTTTTTTAATTAAAAATTAATTTTTCTTGTCAATTTATCTTCAAAAATTTTCATATTCAAACTAAATCCACAAATTACCATATAATTCATAAACACATAATCAATTCAATTCTTAAATTTGATTTTATATTTAAAAAATAAATTTTATTTTATTATCTATGATGTATAGTAAAAAATATTCATAAATCTAAAAGTAAAGACTGTTCAATAACATAATGATAAATTACTTCTATTCTATTCAAGTGACCATAAGTTTAAGTAGTATATATTTTTAGAATGATTTTCTTATAAATATAAAATATAAAATTTATGTCTCTTTTTTTTTTCTATCGACGTAAATTTTTTTTTTATTTTTAATTGAAGAAATGAGTTAATATTACTTATAAAATTTATTTTAAAACTCTTAATTCAAGTGGCACGTTAATGAACAGTGGGCAAGAATTATTAAAAAAATAAAAAATTGTGAATTTTTTATTTGAATTACTTAAATTATTCTCAAATCTTTTTTAATAAAAAAAATCATTTTTAAATCTAACCTAAAAACAATCTTCATGCATCCCACGCGAAACAAAGAGCGTGGGCTCTCGCTTTATTCTCTTGGCAAAGGAAAAAGGAGCAAATCAGAATGATGATACATAAAGCTATTTAATAGCTTTATTCTTCTCGTAAATCAATCAAATGACCAATAATGGAAGTAATAGAAACCAATTGTCAAATTACACGTGTAAAATTCAGAGCCAGCAGTGAGGATTTGACTTTTTGTCATTATGTCTGAAAAGGACTGCAGCGGTGCGCCGTGGCTGAACTCACTTATCATGCATTTGTTAAATGTAAATTCTATGCATTGGGACCACTGGACCAGGTTCCAGCACTCCAGCATCACGCTAATTCAATAATACAATCACAGCAGCATCACGCTAATTCAATAATACAATCACAGGTGTCATTGAGTTTTCAAATAAATTAGTATTTTAATAATAAATTATTTATATTTTAGTAGAAAAAGGAATTTTGGGTGAAAATATAGCTCAAAATTTTTTGACCAATCTATAAAACTATAGTTCACTTATCAATTTTTTTTAAAAAAATTTTAAATCATAATTTTGAGATGAAAATATTGGATACTTATGGTAATTTTCCAGTATAAAATGCATGTGTACGCATGCAGTTGCGGCATGCTATTGCTGGCATGAAGAGTGGATATCGACACACTGCATGCTAGATCTCGCAAAGTTACAGTGATTTGTTTCTATATATATATTTTTATATTTATATTTATGACGTATATGTGACGGTGGTAGGAGCGGCAAACTCAAGGGTCCGCCCGATTTCAAGTTCAGATTTAAGTTTATAGTACGGGGAACAGGCTAGATCCTTTGGAACTTGGAAGTCCATTCAAGTTTGGAGGAGTAAGCTTAGAAATGACTCATCCCGAACCTGAACTTCAACAGATTTTTTAAATATATTTTTTAAAATTATTATAAACATGTAGTCAGATAATAATCAATCGATTATTATAATCAATAATAAATAAATAAAAAATTTACAAATTTAATCTTTTAGTACAGTATTCTAATTCAAGCATGTTCTTAATTAATTGGTGTTTCCTCCTATATATAATAATAATAAAACAACTACCTAAGTTTACTATTTTAATTTATAAATTTAAAAATTCAGCTGTTTTAAAATATTTAGGGGATCGGACTTGGTCAAAATCTTTTTTTTTTTTTTTTTGCACTTAAATCTTTATCCAATTCTTTTCTCAACAGATCTAAGATTTTTTAGTTTATGTCCAAACCCTCATACGGAGGACCGAGCCTACGTGCCGGTCGAGCTTTTTGCCAAGCCCATAGAGAGTGAGGCTATGTTGGTTTTATTTTTGTAGCTTCTTCTACTACTACTTTCATTTAAACTTTTTTTTAATTATATTATCTTACCAACTAATTGACAAATATCACATCATTTAAAATACTTATTTTAAATAAAAAATTTAAAATATATAGTATTACAACAAGAAAAATATATCACCATACATCTCAATAATACAAAAGACATCGTGCATTAGTAAATCAAAAACTATTAATGATTTATTTTTGTAATCTAAGGATCAGCAACGCTACATGCAAATTACATTGTATTTACATTAATTGTATTGACTTTTTAACAAATCTCTTCATTATTACAATCACGTTATAATATAGACTGCGATGACGATACCCCCATAGTATATGTGACCGTCAAATAATCAAAATATATTAATTTTTTTTTATCATCTAAACTAACAAATTATGAAATACAGTACCTAAGGGTACCTAGTTGCACCCCCATTTATATAAATATTTATTTATATATATAATAAAAAGTGAATTAATATTGCTCTCTCAATATTTTTTTTCACGCAAAATTATTTGGTTGGAGTCCAAAAACCCAGGGCTAAATACCGGGCTTATGTTGCCCATAAGTTAATTTTGATATCAGCGCCCAACACCCACAACCGTTTCTCTTTAACTTAAAAAAAAAAAACAAGAAAATTGGGAGAGACTGCTAAACCCTAATTGCAAAACCCTGGAATCAGTTTTACACGAAGCTTCCTCGATCTTGCAAAATTTGAAGGTAATTATCATTAAACACCGTGCATTGGGTGGGAGAAATAAAAATGGAGATCGATAGGGCTGATGGGCGCAATCCTAATCAATTGAGACCACTTGCTTGCTCTTGCAACATCCTTCACCGTGCACATGGCTCTGCCAGTTGGTCTCAAGGTTTCCGCTTCATTTAAACCTCTCATTTTTACCTTTTAAATTTGTTTTTTCACTTCAAAATGCTATTTTTGTTATTGGGTTGGTTCAGGAGACACGAAAGTGCTGGCTGCTGTTTACGGGCCCAAAGCTGGAACAAAGAAGAGTGAAAATCCTGAGAAGGCTAGCATTGAAGTCATTTGGAAACCTAAATCTGGACAGATTGGTAATTTCTTTTAAAGTATTCCCCAGTGAGACAATATGAATTCTACGTTATTGTATTGTTTGGTCCAACCTATGTTGTATTATTTGGTCCAACCCATGGCACATTTTTGGTGGATAAATTTGCAAAAATTGTCCCTTTTTATTAGGGAAACCAGAAAAAGAGTATGAGATGATACTAAAGCGGACTTTGCAGAGCATATGCATTTTGACTATCAATCCAAATACCACAACCTCAGTTATAATTCAGGTGTGGGAATTTCTTTTAAGTGCAAATACCTTATGGGTTATGGCCTTTAAATTTATTGTCTGATATTTTAATGGCTTTTTTGCAGGTAGTCCATGATGACGGTACTGTATCCTTGGTAATAATGCATTTTTGTATAACATGATTTTGCTTCCACCAATAAAATGCACTGTGAATTGATTATATATCCTATGGAAATGATTATATGTTCTTTGGTCTTACTTTGACCCGCAATGGTTGTTTCTTGACTGAAGCTTGTATAGCTTCTACCCTGTGCCATAAATGCAGCATGTGCTGCCCTTGTAGATGCTGGAATTCCTATGAAGCATCTTGCTGGTAGTTTATTATGAAGACTTATGGTAATTTTTCAATATGTTTATACTTGATAATTGATTGCAGACTTTCTAATACTGGCTTTTGTAGTCGCAATATGTTGTTGCTTGGCCGAGAGTGGATACTGTATACTGGATCCCACTAAGTTAGAAGAGCAGGTTACAATAATTTATTTTCTTACATTTATTATATCTTTTTGGGGGCATGAGTGATGCTATGTGATTTGTCTTTGTTAAACTGAGCAAAGTTTTATGTAATTTTTTCGTCTGCTTTACATTAATAAGCTCACTCAGAAGGGATGTAGAATTTGAAGGGGAGAAAAAAAAAAGATGGAAAATCTAAATTTTACAAAAATGTCAAGCCTTACCCATGTAGAGAGATAAATAGTTTGGTACAGTCATTGTTTTCAAAAGTGATAAGAAATGTACTGGTACTTTGTGCATTGTAGAAGGTACAAAATTTCTATCACTTGATATCTTATCTCCTAATGGCAGAAAATGAAGGCGGTTGCTTATTTAGTCTTTCCAAACTCAATACTCTCGGTCCTTCCAGATTCACCTGTGCTAGGTGAACCCATGGAACATGGGATCATTACATCTGTTACCCGTGGTGCAATGTCAGGTAATTTGTTTACTCTATTATTATCTGTATCTCATTTCTGATTTGTGAAACATGCCTTTGATTCTTTGTTGCCGCTGGGGAAGGATATATGATTTAAAAATTTTTATACTTTTAGAATTTAGGGTAGCCAATGAACACTAATTTGTGATATCCACTTACATATATGCCACAGCCAAGAAACATACTATTTCTCACCATCAAATAAAGTTACAGCCATACTGGAGCCTTTACCAAATACACCCTGCATGACTGTTGTAAATGATCTAATAGATATGGTTTATGCATAACATCAGATGAGATGCATTTACTCTACGATCTCTTCACTATGAGGTTGAACTTTCATCTGAAATCTTTCCTGATTAAGACTAAAGTTCATAAAGGTGAGCTGCTAGATTGATAATTTGATGTCTTTTTGTTGAAGTAATATTTTGTACTTACTTTCCCTGATAAAGCAAATTGAATCTTGTGTTGGCACAGTAATTTTCATATGAATGTGTAGTAGCTATTGGCACTGAAATTTTATCATAACTTTTTATATTTAGACCTAAGGCTGTATCACTGGTTATCATTTTAATGTGTTTCTTGTGTAAACTTCCACTCTAGTGGACGACTATTTTCACTGTCTAGAAAGAGGCCGAGCAGCAAGTGCTAAATTGTCCGATTTTCTGAGGAGGAGCTTGCAGTCAAAATTACCAGGGGATGTATCCAAAGCAGGATGATTTCAAAGTTATATATTTGGGAATATCATGCATAATATGCCATCCAGTTGGATTAGCTGGTGCTATTTTTTGGTGCATTTGCACCAGACTGATGTAGAGACTTATGCAACATCAGATAGTACCAAACCCTGTTGGACACTGTAGATTTTGATCCTACAAATAGCTGGCCTCTTCAAATTGTATCAGGAGGCACTTATTGATATAATTTTACAACTTTCATTTTTGGCCCTGTTTGTTGCCGAAAGGAAATCATTTTTTTCGCTTTGTACTTTTGTTTTCAACTTTCTCATATTTAATTGTAGATAAATTGGTAGGCTCAGAAAGATTTGGAAAAAGGTTTCAGTAACTTTTTACTTATTGTTGAAACTTGAATGCATTCAATGGAGTGATAATTTCAGAATTGGTTCCTGATGAGGACCATAGTTCCTGAAAGCTCAGAATTGCGCGACATTCTACGTCACTTAACTCTGTCATGGTTGTGTTATGTGGTTTACATTTCCGATTTAATGGAAATATAGTGTTTTTCTGAAATGAGAAATTATTTTATTTTTTTAACACAAGTTTAAATCAATATTATTCAGTTTTCAATACCCAGAAAATTGTTGCATATTTAGATAGCCTTGTGTTGTTCATGCCTTTGTTTTCTGAGATGATTGTGAAATAAGAAATTATTTGTTTAAATTTTATTTTTGTACTTGTTAGTTTCGACTGGATAAAATGACAATTGTGAGTTGTGAGCTTGTTTTCATTTGTTTTCATTAATTATAAATTTCATCAATTTTTTGTGAGAATTGTCAAAAAAGTTCTACAATCGAATTCAATTCGAAATATTATCTGAATTCGAAATTGATCTGAATTATTTAGATTCAGATTCAGATTTAAGGTCACAAGGTCACATTGAAATTAGATGAATTTTTTTTTTCAATCCGAATTAATCAAAATTCGATTGGATTCATTTAAATCTAAAATTACCTACCCCTACTAAATATTAATTAATAAACGCAATATAAAATTGCATGCCCGATGAACTCAATGACTGGATCCGATGAACTCAATGACTGGATAGAAGGTTGTAGGTGCATTGTTTACACATCACACTGAATCATTGATTTTCCAGTCCATATTAAGTGCATATGATTTTGAGTTATTAAGGCAGCCTTTCCTCATTATTTCATTATTTAGTCAACACTACTTGACGTTGCCAAGGCTGCTTTATTGTATTGTCTCTGGAGGTCTATCTAGTGAGCAACAAGTATGCAATTTTGATCATCAAAGCAATATTTCCGAAGGCTTTCAATCCTTCCATGCGAGTTTGTTTACTCATGGGATTCGAGTAGCGGAACTCAAAATAGAAATAATTGATGGTATTTAATTATTTAAATAAAAGAAAGAATGTAGTTTATTTTAATTTTTATATAAAGTAAACATATTAATAATATAATTTATTTTAATTTTTGCAATTCAAATAATTAAAAAAATAATTTATTTTGATTATTAATTAATAAATGCACCATTAATAAAACTAAATAAGCTTTCAAAAACTAATAAAGTTTATCCGGAGACAGGATAAAAAAATGTCTTTTTGAGTTCAACAAATCTTCACTCCCATTACGAGATCTTCTGTCCAGTTGTTTGCTATAAATCTTAGCATCATCCGAAATTTTTTTATCATCTCTTTGTTGGCATCAGTCCTACTCAATAAATTATCCCAATACACGTCAAAATGGGCAATATATATTAACCTTGGCTCCTTCTTTTTCTATTTTGGTCGATAAAGATACAAAGCGCTTAGTGTAGCCGTAAGCAACTCTGAAACTGAGATAAAGATACAAAGCGCTTAGCCTCAAAGTACTTTGTATGCATATATAGCACTTGAAGGTGCCATTATGATCTGAAAAGAGAAATGGAATCTTCATATTTGAAGCTGCAAGTTAATTGCAGTCTTCAGAAACCTTCCACCTCACAAAACTTCGATCATTTCGAGAACAGTCACTCCTTTGCTTTCAAGGTAAGTTTTAATATCTCTCTCTCTTTAGACAGCTTACTATTTAAAGTTGAAGTGGAACTGACGTTTAACATGGATCTCTCAATATGAATAGCCATTGCTGGGAGAGTTGCAGCAACTTTCCTTGAGGATATCAGTTCCCAAAACCATCAAGAACACGTTTGTGAAGTTGCTCGATGTATTTGCTGATCAGATGTTTGAGTTTATTGATCAGCCTTTGCTCCCATCTCAGGTGCCGCCGTTGATGGGCACTCGTCCTACCAAGCCTGTGTACATGCATGCATGGTATAAAGAGTTGGATTATTTACTTATTATTCTTTGGCCATTTTCACAGAGAAATTTTGCTCCGGTTGATGAATTGAGAGAAGCTGTGCTTGTCACCAACATTGAAGGAGAAATTCCTGAAGATTTTCCAGAAGGTGTTTATATAAGAAATGGTTGGTACTTCAATCCTATTGCTTTATATTGATTTATTATATATGTGATTATGAAAGAATAAGATATGAAAAATTATCTTGTATATATATATATGATCGTGATTTATGCCTTCAAGTTGAAACTTTCTTTAGTTACTAGGCAAAAAGGCAATAGATGCGAACAAAAATTGAGAGGCTTACAATGTAATGGGGGTTACTTCCAAAGAGACAGTGCACAAGACAGGTTAAGACTTAAGATGTCCATATGTTTATGGACTAATTCAAGGCTTCAAGACATAAAAATTGAATACATTAAAGAAAAGTCAGATGGATTCAAATTGATCATTGTCGGATTGCATTTTCTGCTAAAGTCTTAAAACAGAAAAACGAAAATAGTTAGTCAGAAACCTGTTAATGGCTCAACATCCTCAGGGGGATTATATTCAATGATATCTTTAGGTAAGAATCATTGTTATATTCAGCTAACTGATATAAATCATGCCTTGAATAGAAAATTAAGTTAAATTTCAATATAAATCATGCCTTGAATAGAAAATTTAGTTAAATTTCATCATTTCAAGTCAACACTCCATGTAAATACAACAAGAGAAATCATATTGGCTATTCATCATAACAATCCAAAAAGTTAAAATGTGTAACATTCTTTGCGAGGTTCAAAAGGCCATCGACTCTTCGATTATTTTATATTTGTTTTTTTCTGATGCAAAACAATTGGTGACGACGACTTGTTTCCTAAGAAACACATTGATTGTTTAGATCACTACGTTAAGTTTATCAACTGATGTAAAGAATCTGGGTTTGACTGGCGGATGTTAATGTGACTGCAGGACCAAATCCTCTTTTCGGAGGACTGAAGTCAACGAAGTCAATGTTTGGGAGGTCAAATCACATTTGGGTTGAAGGAGAGGGAATGCTTCATGCTCTGTATTTTAAAAAGGAACCTGATGGGAGATGGAATGTTGTTTACATGAACAGATATGTTGAGTCAGAAACATTCAAGCAAGAAAAACAAAGAAACAAGCCGTCTTTTCTTCCTGCAATCGAAGGCGATTCGCCTGCTATTCTGTCAGCTTACTTGCTAAATTTGGTGGGCATTTCAAAATCAGTAGCTCATAACCAAAATGTTTTCTAAAAGCCAAAAACAAAAAAAAAGACGTTGCAATTATTCTGACAAAAAATATTAAGAACTATAAGGCTAGGAACTGGATACTTCAGAAAATTCAGATATGGGCTATTTAAAATTCAAAAGGCAGGAGATTTTGTAGTAATTAAGTCTTAGAACTTGTAAGATAACGCAACATCTAAATATTTCTTCTTATTTTCATTTCTTCAGCTGAGATTTGGCAAGATAAACAAATACATAAGCAACACCAATATTTTTGAGCATGCGGGGAAGTGTTACTCAGTTGCAGAGAATCATATGCCACAAGAGATTGACATCTTTACATTAGAAACTTTAGGTAATTGGGATGTCAATGGAGCTTGGAATCGACCTTTTACTAGTCATCCAAAGGTTTTTTTTCATATCTCAGCTGAGAAGTTCTTTAATTAACTCTCATTAAAATAAAAAATAAAATTATAGAATCATAAAATAACTAAATTAACGTCCTACATTATACTCCATCTCTTAAAAGAAACTCGTCCTTGAGTTTGAATACAGCCTGGAGGATGAAACTTGTAGTACAGGAGCAAATCATCTTGTAATTTGAACTTGTTCTCTTTCTCATCAATTCATAAATATCTTTGATAAGTTCACCATCAACATTTTCTTTTGCTCTCAGCTGTAAGCAACCAAGACAAAGAAAAACACAAACACATGCCACACACACAGAGACAAAGATAACTCATCGCTCTTCCTGCATCGTAATGAGTTGAAATATTTATTGAACATGGGGCAGATTATTTATTGAACAAGGGGCAGCTTAGTCACATGCCCAGCATCCTTGAACACAAACGTTTATAACATTACCAATCCACTGAAAGGGAAAAATTTTGGCTTATGCCCACAGCAAGAAGATAATGTTAGCTAGTTGCATGAAACCAGTATTTACAACCTGCCATTATGAATAACCTAAGCTCCTAAATGCATCTAAGGACTCATTTAGGCTTGCACACACCCAAATATGTCCTTCCAAAAAGTAGAATTATCACCACTTGCATTTCAGACGAAAATATTACTGGAGCTCTTTCTAGGTGATATAATTCATGAGACCTTAAGAGGAAGGGCCAGAGGACTCTAATTTCTATCTGCCTGTGAGCAACAGAAGTAACTTGGACAAGTTTAAAATCGATAAATGGACAATTTCTTAAAAATTATAGATAAATAAAGGTAAGGAAAGCTGAAAATTTAGAAGAAAATCTAACCAAAATTCTGCCATTTCACTTGTTGGTATCTGTTTTGACAACGATTCATAGAATATCCTTAAGGGCTCTCTCTGTCAATACAAAAATATGAGAGAATGAGTGACGGTAAACTAAATTACCATATTCATGTTTACAAAGAAGAAAGACAATAGCTATTATACATCCATAACCACAACCTCTTCGGGAGGATCAAATTTCTGTCCGGCCAATGTGAACACTTTCTTCTCTCTCACTTTTGTGGCTGTTTTTGTAGTGGTTTTGATGAACTTGAGGTTGTTTTCAACTTAACCTTCACAAATGAGCAAAACAAAACGGAATTCATCGCAAAGAGAAAGAACCCAGATCAATTCGTAGCAAATGGACAAACTTTGTTAATCACAAACCCAGATCAATCAATATAGTGCAAAACATTCATATCAACTATCACTATTATCAAATCTAAATCAGCCAATTCGCAATTAGCCACTTAATTCACATTCTAAAGACACTATACCACCTACCAAAATCATCAAATTGCGAAACCAAACAAGAAAAAAAAAAAAAAAAAACGTAACTTGTTGTTATAAATGAGAAAAAAGCTACCAAATTTGAGACAGGTACCTCTGTTTTTGTGAGGGCAGATGAAGATTTTGGCGGCTGTCTGATTGAGATATCAATCTTCTTCTTGTTCAAAGAAGAAGAATCAGGCTTCCCCTTTGAAGAACCATCTTGATTGCTTGACCTCACCTTCCCTACACTGGCCTTGCTCTCTGTAGCCATCACTCTCGACCTCTATCCTTCAATCAAATCTTTGCTATTAATCTGTAATTTTTCTCATTGGTTTCTGTTTTTGTTTTGTTGTTTTTTTTTTCTAATTTCGAAGAAAAAAGAAATAAATGTTTTAAATTTTAATGATACTGGTTATTACCGTTTAACGGCTTTTTACTAAGGTTGTCTTGTTTTCTGTAACAGGGGTGAATGCATCTTGAAGTTTGTGCACGAAAGTACAGATTTGACCTTACAATCTGACGTGGACGTAGCTTGAATAGAGGAGATAGTGGAGGACAAAACAGTCAGGGGCTCTGACGAGAGTGCTTATGGTACGAGCATCCTCACTGTAAGCTTATTATTGGAAACGTTGAAAATAGCCAGAGATTGGATTACTTCTACGAGGATGATAGTAATTGGATTACTTCTAGGAAGATGATAATAACTTCTTAGGAAAGCGCATAATCGGACGGTTGAAAGAGAGAGCTTAGCCACTTGTTATGATCTTTCACGCGATGAGGGCACTCTCTTCTGGTTTATTTTAATGTTTTATTTTTCTAGCACTGACTTTCACGTAACTTTCGTGAAAAAAAAGGTGAGGGGTTATGAAATTTTAATTTTAAAATTATAGTTTTTCTGTACAAACCCCGTTTAAGTCCAAAATCTTCGTTGACATATTATCTAACCAAATCTGCAAATCGAAACCAAATCAAACGGGATATTAATAAAAAAAGCATTGCTTCCTTTTCAGATTTCATTATAAACTATTTGTAAAAGTTATGGCTTCCAAGTTCAGTTCGAAGTCAAGTATGCATAACTCGGTCATGTTGTGTAACTGTAGCAAAGAAGCTCAGAGAAACAAATTGAAGTGAAATTCAGTTTCTATCGATATTAATTTCGTTTATATAATTGAAATTTTTCTAAAGGCTAGTATTGCGTAGTGGCCTTCTATGAAGATGCAACATTACAATTGTGATTGAAGAAATATTAAAAAGTTATAAGAATTCAAAAGTAAATGTTATTAAAGTTTTTTTTAATACAAAATTTAATTAAAGAATGATTGTAATGAGTACTTAAAAGTGGGTTCAAATAATCTTACGAAAAATCATGCTTGTTACTTGTAGTATAACACTTTATAAATATTAAATAATTATGATCTCTGTCGTAATGTTAAAAAAATTATTTTTATTTTATAAAAATGGATATCTTAAAAGCAACATTACATATAATAATAATAATAAACAATGATTTAAAAAAAATTCTATATTACCTTTGCAATTCTATCATCTCAATAATCGAATATTATAATAATCATAATTCTATATATAAAAAAAAAAAAATCAAATGATTAGGCACCCAAAAAATAAATCCCAATTAAACCTCAAAAGTCATATATATATATATATATATATATATATATAAAGACATTCTCACTCACACAAAGTGAGGAACTTGTCTCTTGTATGAGATGAACTTGACCTTATAAGGTGGAGTATTCCTGAGGGCATAATTGTATCTTTTTGGACTTATTGTGAGCCGTTGTTGATTATTTCCCTTCTCATGTAGGGGTTTTAAGGTAATATAATCTTTCTTATTGAAACGTTTAAGATTTTTTGGGTTGGCAGCGTCTCTCTAACCTTAATTCTTCACTTCAAATGATTCAATTGGGTTGAGAAGCATCTGATTTTATTAAAGATGAGGTAGGCAACTATGTCAGTGGTCCTCTTTCTCATATTTGATTCTTGTAGCCCACAATAAGATATTTTGGAGCTAACCCAAGTGGAAACCATAGTATGAAGGTATATATTGGTGACGATGTTATTAGTAAAGCTGTCACTATTTTTATGATCCCAAGCTAACATGTGGTGATTTTGATATACTGTAAGAGATATTTTATGTAAATTTGATGTGGTTTGGATGGTTAAAACTAATTTTCTAAGATTTTCCCATTTTCCCCTCGCCCTATCATTTCCTCCTTCATTATTTTCAAGGGCTCATAGGTCATAATTTATATCTTCACACGTGGCATACTTTAAACATGTCTTATTCAAACTTTACCACCAAAATATATAAAAGTACTAAAAGTTAAATAAATTACACTTTGGTGGGGTTTATTTTTAGGGCAAGAAGCATTTTCGCTAATGATATAATTCATAAGTGTCATGTGCAGACTATAGATGAGACGCAAATTACACAAGACAATAATTAAATTACTTCTCATATTGTTCCCAAGAAAAAAGAAAAGTGTAGATGCACAAAATGCACAAGCAGAAGTCTATGTTTTTAGGTCTGAAAAGGAGGTTAAATCAAATAGTATTATAGTCAAAACGAAACTATTCTGAAAGGCCGTAAAAGGCGTAATACATACACTTATTAGAATTTTAATCTTGTGTTAGGATTTATGAGATAAGGGGCAATCTCAAATAGATAGTTTCTATAGAGAGTAAGCCTCCCAAAAAGTAATAAAAGCGTGCAAAAATTTTTCAGGTCAAATGGAGATTGACCCTCAAGTGTAAAGGCATAAATGAACTTGACTGTAAAACCTACCTATCGAGTAAGGACGGAGGTCGACCTTAGTTTTTATATTTATTACATATAAAAAATTGTAATGGGCATTGCCATGTAGTATTCTACCATGCAAATATGCAAGCTAGCTAAAACTATTTACTATATTACATAAGACATGCAAACATATTTATAGGATCCTTAAATTTATGCAATGGCCATAAATGCGAAAGCTAAGGCATTTTGCTTGATGTTATTAATGTCAACAAAAACATATCCCGTGGCATATGTTTTACATCATATCATTCGTCATGCAATAAATGTGCTCTCTGTAGTGCAAGTGGACTCAATCCAGTACTTTGGGCTCACTATGATGAATGTGGTAGTATAATTTTTATCAACCAAGTAAATACTCATATAATTTATACATATTTAGTTAAGTGATTTTATAGTCCTAATATTTTAGAAAATCTCTTAAGATATTCTTTTTATTAAATATGTAATATTTTTACACTTACTTTTTATTTGCCATTACAATAATAATACCCTTCCTACAATCTTGAGAGCATTAATTAATTTATCCATAAAGAAAAGTTAATTTACTAATTGACCAATAATTATGAATCTAAAAGAACTAGTATTTTTCATATCCTTATAAAAATATTTCTATTAATTATTTATAAATAAATTAATATCAATCAAATTAAAACTACATTTAATACCTTATTAGCTCACTAATAATTATTTATAAAAAAATTAAGTTATCAAATTAACCCTAAAGTAAAACAATTTACTTTGATTTTTATTTATTTTTAGTGTTAAATAATAATAAAAATTTAATTTTAATTTTAATTTTAATTGTCACCAAGAATATTGTTAAATATAGGGGGCATTTACCCTATTTTAACTTAATTTTCTATAATTTTCTTTCTTATGTCTTGCTGTAGGTATTCTTCCCTTAAAGGCCTAAACCATGCAAAACTGCAACGCGGTCTTTTTCTAGTCTATTATTTCTTCAAAAAGAAAGTTGGCTCAATTTCCTAAATCCATTCACGTTTGTAGTCACAAAAGTGGCCCTACAAAAAATAATAAACTGAACTACACAAATGGGTCCGTTAGGAGTTCAACCCCATCATTTTTTTTTCACTTGGCCAAAAAGAGAAAAATTATGAAACCTAAAAGGTTGGATTAGAGATGGCAATTAAATTTGGACTCGGTCGATGAATCCAAATTTTTTAAGTTAGGTTAAATCTGCATTAAATTAATATTTTTTTAGAGTGTAAAAATAAAAATCTAAATATATTCGAGTCCAAATTCAGACTTGGGTAGTTCGGAAAATCTAAAGTCATGTTTGAGACTGAAAAGCTCAGACCCAAACTCAAATCCAGAAATTATCATCCATAAGTTGGACACACAAGTCACCGTCACCACCACATGCATCAAATGAAAATTAGCCATAAGAATTTAATAATTTCAAAATTACAGGCTCTTCACAGGATGAGACAAAAAGACATGTGTATACAAAAAAAAATAATTCACTCTTTCATTCAATCTATATACAACAAATATTTGCAACAACTATTATTACAACAAAATTTCCTAACATTAACCCATTCATTTCATCTTCTTTCACTTCCCCGACTAAGGCTTCTTTCGAAAAACCTCCGGATATATAAAATTTGTACATCTTGCAACTTATCTTCGTTACCTGGCTCTTGCTAGGAAAACTCTATTATACCAAACTGAATGGAGTATCATATGAAAAATATCATATTTAACAGGCTGAGGATGCCAAAGAAAATGCTGTTGTACCTTTTTGACCCTCATCTGCATCTGGTGGTATCTCTTCTCTGAGATGGAAAGGAGTATGTTCTTCAAATTCGGAATATCCTTCTCCAAGACAAAAACAGCAAACGATTCCCAGTTCAGTATCTCGAAAAATGGAGGCACATAATTGTCGGATATGATTACTGGAACACATTCGTAGAAAATGGCCTCCACTACTCGGGGACTATTGACTTCATAACCTTTTGCACAAATACAATATTTGCTGCTCTTCATATGCTGGACGTAATCCATTTTGCCCTTCCGCTTGCCCTTGCCCTTGGCCTTGCTCTTAGCTCTGGGCAATTTACCAACAATTTTCATGTCAGGATCTTTATTTTCCCAGTGGTGTAATAGGATGGGGCGTAGATAGCCGTGCATGCTTCCAGCAAAGAAAGCCAGGATCGATCTCTTTGAAGCAGGTTTTCCACCAATCGCACTAAGAGGGTTCTGAGGTGAGACCACATATGTCTCGGGAAGAGATACATCCTTGCCAAATACAAAGCCTTCTTTAACATCAGAGTTGCAGAGGGCTCTAATGCAGTTGGCCATGACTAGCCTTGTTTCAGCTGGAGCCTGCAAAGAGGCAATTATTAGAGAAAGCAAGTTTAGGGGAATGAGTCCTGGAAAGACTAAAATAAACATCATTTCATTTAAATATGCAAAGTGTTTGAAGTTACATATTAATCTTTTGAATAAAGTCATTACTCACTACCCAAGAAGTAAGCATCACTCATTTATCCTAGTTACAAATATTCTCGTTTAATTAAGTCATTTTGAATGCAATTGCAAACTAAACTGATAAACTATCATCGCACGTAATGAAATGGAATATTTTGAAATTCATGAAGATCTCAGATGCACCTAACCAATGTATATGTAGCACAATTCAAACACAAAAAACATACCCAATCATGGCAAGCAACGAGGAAATGATCTGCTCCTTCAGTTCTATTCCAGAAATTATGTTTGGCTGAAATCATGTCCACGTAGTTCTTCAAATATTGAATAAGGTTTTTATGAGTATGAGAATTTGGCACATATAAGGTTTCTTCTAACATCCGAGAACTAAAAGGTAAGTAAAACAGGTGAGCTTTTCTTGAATCTTTAGTAACAAATTGCTTGTTAGCTTCTATCTGCTTCATGAACCATCCCTCCGAAGCATATATTCCCTTGAGCACTGGCTCATGTAATATGGGTCTTTGTCCTTCTTTGTAAACATAAACTTTGAGTATTTCTTCCATCAATTCATAGCTCCTGCAAATTGGATTATATATTTTAAACTAATTACTTAGTCCTACACTTTGAAGTTGTAACGGATATTCATACTCTGCATTAAAATTTAGCAGCACAAATTATTTGTTTATCAAAGAACAGAGGAGATTGTGTGTCTTTGAATAAATAAAACAAATATCATCACTTATAAACAACAACTAATAGCAGGTATTAATGCATTAATTTGCATTAAAAGCATACCAATAAGACAAATAATCAAAAGGAAACAGAACTATGCAAAAACAGGTTAGTGAAAAAGAATGGTGTCAGATTTCAGTGGATTTTGTGGTACCTTTTGAACCTGGAAACATTCCGATAAAGAGGAGCATAAAGTTCATGATCATTCTTTAATAACGGTGCATTCTCAATCTGTGATCTAGCATACAGCATCTCTTGGTCAACAGCTGAGGACCATCTTGGTCTCTATAAGCAATAGAGAAACATAAACGTAGGTAAAAGCAACTATAATACAGAACTTAAATCTGCAAACATAAAATTAGAAGCTTTACACATACCATTGAACGATATGAAGCAGGATTTTGTAGCAGCATATTGTACATCTCAGCGATAGTGATGACTGTAGGGGTTGGAATCTCAGGCTTTTTATTCTCCTTAGGAACATCGATCCCAGAAGAATTCTCACCCAATGTGGTGAAACTACTTTGTACTGGTTTTTCAATCTTGTCCATTGAAGATGTGTTAGAAACAATTGTGATAGGAGGAGTGCTAATATTGGCATCTTGTAGGGTAATGTTAGGTGATAAATCCATCGCTGGGGACACAGGAATAGGTGAAAGACCAACCCTACTCGAATTGTCACCCATTATATCATTTCTTTGAATAAAGCTCTGTTCTGATTCTCTGCCCTTTTCTGGTCCAGGTCCATTACCTGCATTCTGGACAGTATCCACCGTGGAATTTTTATTTAGCTCCTCCAATTTATCAGTTGTAGACTCCTCATGAATATCTTCACCATCATGAAAATCATCTTGTAGGTTTGCATCCTCTGCTTCGGAGGTTCTAGTATCATTAGCTATCTTATGCACATTATGTGTACCAGTAGAATTCAAGCCATTTGTAATATTACTGGCAGGACCGCCAGTCACTGAGCTATTATTTTCTACTGCTGGCGCTGGAACCTTACCGGTAGAAAATACCGATGATAAAACATGACCATAGGGAAGTTCAAAATATTGGAACGCCACAATCACCGTAAACATAATTCCCATAAGCCATAGTAATCTCTTCGTTTCCCCTTGGCACAAGGATCGAAATTGATAACCCATTCAGATAATTGGACTGTCGGTGGACTTTCAACCAAAATTATCATCACTGCAATCCAAATTCAGCAAGAAACGCCCTCTCTACTCACTCAGTGTTATGAATCCAATTCTAAATAAAATTCATAACTCATTGATTATGCTCAAAGTTTCACATGCAACTGCATTGATTAACAACACTCAAACAAACAGGAAAATTAAAAAAAAAAAAACAAAAACAAAAGCAGGATTCAACCATCACTAGCATGCAAAATTTATAGAAGCAAGATCTCATGTGGTCAACAAACAAGCACTGCAGTAATCAAATTTCAAGCAGAATGAATTAAAATTAAACAAACATGTAATTCAGAAACCAACAAATAACTGTAAATGCAAGTGAAAAATTACCAAGAAATAACGTGAACGTCGTGGAGGGCCTTGTTGCTGTTGGTTGCCACGAAAATATAAGAGACCACTAAAAGGGAAACGATTCTTTCCCTTACTTATTAGTCGTTGTAAAGATTCTGAGAAACCAAACGGTCATTTTCTTTAATGAAATATAACTATTAAAATTAAGAACACAGTACCGCAGCTTGTTCTATCCTATTTTGTGGCTTCTACGCACTTCTGTTCTGTTTGGTGTTTACTGGCTTTTTTGGGGCTTGACTATGATGTTGGCAACTCGACTGTGTATTATTTTATTTAAATCATATTGTCATTAATTTATCAATTATGAAATGCCTAATTTGTAACTGACATTCAACGGAACATTAGGCCACGCGCATTTCGGCGAGTCTATATTCTCTATTATGTGTGTTTGGTACTTAAGATTTTTTTTTTTTTAGAAATTATCAACAATCCATTTTAAGTTTACTCTTGATATTAAAAATATTATAAAAAATCAAAATTTTTCAAATTTTTATTTTAAGATAATAATTTATATCAATCATCTAGAAAAATAGTAATTGATGTTTATAAAATGACGTCACAAGAGTAATTTATACATTTATCATGCTGAAATACAAAATAGAATAATAGTTTAAAATATAAAAATAAAAAAATATTTTTTAAAACTAGTATTCAATTAAATATATTTAAACTTCTATTTTTAATTAAAAATTAATTTTTCTTGTCAATTTATCTTCAAAAATTTTCATATTCAAACTAAATTCACAAATTACCATATAATTCATAAACACATAATCAATTCAATTCTTAAATTTGATTTTATAGTTAAAAAATAAATTTTATTTTATTATCAATGATGTATAGTAAAAAATATTCAGAAATTTAAAAGTAAAGACTGTTCAATAATATAATGATAAATTACTTCTATTCCATTCAAGTGAACATAAATTTAAGTAATATATATTTTTAGAATGATTTTCTTATAATATAAAATATAAAATTTATATCATCTTTTTTCTTCATTCACGTAAATTTTTTTTTATTTTTAATTGAAGAAGCGAGTTAATATTATTTATAAAATTTATTTCAAAACTCTTAATCCAAGTGGCACGTTAATGAACAGTGGGCAAGAATTATTAAAAAAAATAAAAAATCGTGAATTTTTTATTTGAATTATTGAAATTATTCTCAAATTTTTTTTTAATAAAAAAAATTATTTTTAAATCTAACCTAAAAACAAATCAAAATGATGATACATAAAGCTATTTAATAGCTTTATTCTTCTCGTAAATCAATCAAATGACCAATAATGGAAGTAATAGAAACCAATTGTCAAATTACACGTGTAAAATTCAGAGCCAGCAGTGAGGATTTGACTTTTTGTCATTATGTCTGAAAAGGACTGCAGCGGTGCGCCGTGGCTGAACTCACTTATCATGCATTTGTTAAATGTAAATTCTATGCATTGGGACCACTGGACCAGGTTCCAGCACTCCAGCATCACGCTAATTCAATAATACAATCACAGCAGCATCACGCTAATTCAATAATACAATCACAGGTGTCATTGAGTTTTCAAATAAATTAGTATTTTAATAATAAATTATTTATATTTTAGTAGAAAAAGGAATTTTGGGTGAAAATATAGCTCAAAATTTTTTGACCAATCTATAAAACTATAGTTCACTTATCAATTTTTTTTAAAAAAATTTTAAATCATAATTTTGAGATGAAAATATTGGATACTTATGGTAATTTTCCAGTATAAAATGCATGTGTACGCATGCAGTTGCGGCATGCTATTGCTGGCATGAAGAGTGGATATCGACACACTGCATGCTAGATCTCGCAAAGTTACAGTGATTTGTTTCTATATATATATTTTTATATTTATATTTATGACGTATATGTGACGGTGGTAGGAGCGGCAAACTCAAGGGTCCGCCCGATTTCAAGTTCAGATTTAAGTTTATAGTACGGGGAACAGGCTAGATCCTTTGGAACTTGGAAGTCCATTCAAGTTTGGAGGAGTAAGCTTAGAAATGACTCATCCCGAACCTGAACTTCAACAGATTTTTTAAATATATTTTTTAAAATTATTATAAACATGTAGTCAGATAATAATCAATCGATTATTATAATCAATAATAAATAAATAAAAAATTTACAAATTTAATCTTTTAGTACAGTATTCTAATTCAAGCATGTTCTTAATTAATTGGTGTTTCCTCCTATATATAATAATAATAAAACAACTACCTAAGTTTACTATTTTAATTTATAAATTTAAAAATTCAGCTGTTTTAAAATATTTAGGGGATCGGACTTGGTCAAAATCTTTTTTTTTTTTTTTTGCACTTAAATCTTTATCCAATTCTTTTCTCAACAGATCTAAGATTTTTTTGTTTTTGTCCAAACCCTCATACGGAGGACCGAGCCTACGTGCCGGTCGAGCTTTTTGCCAAGCCCATAGAGAGTGAGGCTATGTTGGTTTTATTTTTGTAGCTTCTTCTACTACTACTTTCATTTAAACTTTTTTTTAATTATATTATCTTACCAACTAATTGACAAATATCACATCATTTAAAATACTTATTTTAAATAAAAAATTTAAAATATATAGTATTACAACAAGAAAAATATATCACCATACATCTCAATAATACAAAAGACATCGTGCATTAGTAAATCAAAAACTATTAATGATTTATTTTTGTAATCTAAGGATCAGCAACGCTACATGCAAATTACATTGTATTTACATTAATTGTATTGACTTTTAACAAATCTCTTCATTATTACAATCACGTTATAATATAGATCATGATGATGATACCCCCATAGTATATGTGACCGTCAAATAATCAAAATATATTAATTTTTTTTTATCATCTAAACTAACAAATTATGAAATACAGTACCTAAGGGTACCTAGTTGCACCCCCATTTATATAAATATTTATTTATATATATAATAAAAAGTGAATTAATATTGCTCTCTCAATATTTTTTTTCACGCAAAATTATTTGGTTGGAGTCCAAAAACCCAGGGCTAAATACCGGGCTTATGTTGCCCATAAGTTAATTTTGATATCAGCGCCCAACACCCACAACCGTTTCTCTTTAACTTAAAAAAAAAACAAGAAAATTGGGAGAGACTGCTAAACCCTAATTGCAAAACCCTGGAATCAGTTTTACACGAAGCTTCCTCGATCTTGCAAAATTTGAAGGTAATTATCATTAAACACCGTGCATTGGGTGGGAGAAATAAAAATGGAGATCGATAGGGCTGATGGGCGCAATCCTAATCAATTGAGACCACTTGCTTGCTCTTGCAACATCCTTCACCGTGCACATGGCTCTGCCAGTTGGTCTCAAGGTTTCCGCTTCATTTAAACCTCTCATTTTTACCTTTTAAATTTGTTTTTTCACTTCAAAATGCTATTTTTGTTATTGGGTTGGTTCAGGAGACACGAAAGTGCTGGCTGCTGTTTACGGGCCCAAAGCTGGAACAAAGAAGAGTGAAAATCCTGAGAAGGCTAGCATTGAAGTCATTTGGAAACCTAAATCTGGACAGATTGGTAATTTCTTTTAAAGTATTCCCCAGTGAGACAATATGAATTCTACGTTATTGTATTGTTTGGTCCAACCTATGTTGTATTATTTGGTCCAACCCATGGCACATTTTTGGTGGATAAATTTGCAAAAATTGTCCCTTTTATTAGGGAAACCAGAAAAAGAGTATGAGATGATACTAAAGCGGACTTTGCAGAGCATATGCATTTTGACTATCAATCCAAATACCACAACCTCAGTTATAATTCAGGTGTGGGAATTTCTTTTAAGTGCAAATACCTTATGGGTTATGGCCTTTAAATTTATTGTCTGATATTTTAATGGCTTTTTTGCAGGTAGTCCATGATGACGGTACTGTATCCTTGGTAATAATGCATTTTTGTATAACATGATTTTGCTTCCACCAATAAAATGCACTGTGAATTGATTATATATCCTATGGAAATGATTATATGTTCTTTGGTCTTACTTTGACCCGCAATGGTTGTTTCTTGACTGAAGCTTGTATAGCTTCTACCCTGTGCCATAAATGCAGCATGTGCTGCCCTTGTAGATGCTGGAATTCCTATGAAGCATCTTGCTGGTAGTTTATTATGAAGACTTATGGTAATTTTTCAATATGTTTATACTTGATAATTGATTGCAGACTTTCTAATACTGGCTTTTGTAGTCGCAATATGTTGTTGCTTGGCCGAGAGTGGATACTGTATACTGGATCCCACTAAGTTAGAAGAGCAGGTTACAATAATTTATTTTCTTACATTTATTATATCTTTTTGGGGGCATGAGTGATGCTATGTGATTTGTCTTTGTTAAACTGAGCAAAGTTTTATGTAATTTTTTCGTCTGCTTTACATTAATAAGCTCACTCAGAAGGGATGTAGAATTTGAAGGGAGAAAAAAAAGATGGAAAATCTAAATTTTACAAAAATGTCAAGCCTTACCCATGTAGAGAGATAAATAGTTTGGTACAGTCATTGTTTTCAAAAGTGATAAGAAATGTACTGGTACTTTGTGCATTGTAGAAGGTACAAAATTTCTATCACTTGATATCTTATCTCCTAATGGCAGAAAATGAAGGCGGTTGCTTATTTAGTCTTTCCAAACTCAATACTCTCGGTCCTTCCAGATTCACCTGTGCTAGGTGAACCCATGGAACATGGGATCATTACATCTGTTACCCGTGGTGCAATGTCAGGTAATTTGTTTACTCTATTATTATCTGTATCTCATTTCTGATTTGTGAAACATGCCTTTGATTCTTTGTTGCCGCTGGGGAAGGATATATGATTTAAAAATTTTTATACTTTTAGAATTTAGGGTAGCCAATGAACACTAATTTGTGATATCCACTTACATATATGCCACAGCCAAGAAACATACTATTTCTCACCATCAAATAAAGTTACAGCCATACTGGAGCCTTTACCAAATACACCCTGCATGACTGTTGTAAATGATCTAATAGATATGGTTTATGCATAACATCAGATGAGATGCATTTACTCTACGATCTCTTCACTATGAGGTTGAACTTTCATCTGAAATCTTTCCTGATTAAGACTAAAGTTCATAAAGGTGAGCTGCTAGATTGATAATTTGATGTCTTTTTGTTGAAGTAATATTTTGTACTTACTTTCCCTGATAAAGCAAATTGAATCTTGTGTTGGCACAGTAATTTTCATATGAATGTGTAGTAGCTATTGGCACTGAAATTTTATCATAACTTTTTATATTTAGACCTAAGGCTGTATCACTGGTTATCATTTTAATGTGTTTCTTGTGTAAACTTCCACTCTAGTGGACGACTATTTTCACTGTCTAGAAAGAGGCCGAGCAGCAAGTGCTAAATTGTCCGATTTTCTGAGGAGGAGCTTGCAGTCAAAATTACCAGGGGATGTATCCAAAGCAGGATGATTTCAAAGTTATATATTTGGGAATATCATGCATAATATGCCATCCAGTTGGATTAGCTGGTGCTATTTTTTGGTGCATTTGCACCAGACTGATGTAGAGACTTATGCAACATCAGATAGTACCAAACCCTGTTGGACACTGTAGATTTTGATCCTACAAATAGCTGGCCTCTTCAAATTGTATCAGGAGGCACTTATTGATATAATTTTACAACTTTCATTTTTGGCCCTGTTTGTTGCCGAAAGGAAATCATTTTTTTCGCTTTGTACTTTTGTTTTCAACTTTCTCATATTTAATTGTAGATAAATTGGTAGGCTCAGAAAGATTTGGAAAAAGGTTTCAGTAACTTTTACTTATTGTTGAAACTTGAATGCATTCAATGGAGTGATAATTTCAGAATTGGTTCCTGATGAGGACCATAGTTCCTGAAAGCTCAGAATTGCGCGACATTCTACGTCACTTAACTCTGTCATGGTTGTGTTATGTGGTTTACATTTCCGATTTAATGGAAATATAGTGTTTTTCTGAAATGAGAAATTATTTTATTTTTTTAACACAAGTTTAAATCAATATTATTCAGTTTTCAATACCCAGAAAATTGTTGCATATTTAGATAGCCTTGTGTTGTTCATGCCTTTGTTTTCTGAGATGATTGTGAAACAAGAAATTATTTGTTTAAATTTTATTTTTGTACTTGTTAGTTTAGACTGGATAAAATGACAATTGTGAGTTGTGAGCTTGTTTTCATTAATTATAAATTTCATCAATTTTTTGTGAGAATTGTCAAAAAAAGCTCTACAATCGAATTCAATTCGAAATATTATCCAAAATTTGAAACTGATCTGAATTATTTAGATTCAGATTCGGATTTAAGGTCATAAGGTCACATTAAAATTAGATGATTTTTTTTTTCAATCCGAATTAATCAAAATTCGATTGGATTCATTTAAATCTAAAATTACCTACCCCTACTAAATATTAATTAATAAACGCAATATAAAATTGCATGCCCGATGAACTCAATGACTGGATCCGATGAACTCAATGACTGGATAGAAGGTTGTAGGTGCATTGTTTACACATCACACTGAATCATTGATTTTCCAGTCCATATTAAGTGCATATGATTTTGAGTTATTAAGGCAGCCTTTCCTCATTATTTCATTATTTAGTCAACACTACTTGACGTTGCCAAGGCTGCTTTATTGTATTGTCTCTGGAGGTCTATCTAGTGAGCAACAAGTATGCAATTTTGATCATCAAAGCAATATTTCCGAAGGCTTTCAATCCTTCCATGCGAGTTTGTTTACTCATGGGATTGGATTATCGGAACTCAAAATAGAAATAATGGATGGTATTTAATTATTTAAATAAAAGAAAGAATGTAGTTTATTTTAATTTTTATATAAAGTAAACATATTAATAATATAATTTATTTTAATTTTTTCAATTTAAATAATTAAATAAATAATTTATTTTGATTATTAATTAATAAATGCACCATTAATAAAACTAAATGAGCTTTCAAAAACTAATAAAGTTTATCCGGAGACAGGATAAAAAAATGTCTTTTTGAGTACAACAAATCTTCACTCCCATTACGAGATCTTCTGTCCAGTTGTTTGCTATAAATCTTAGCATCATCCGAAATTTTTTATCATCTCTTTGTTGGCATCAGTCCTACTCAATAAATTATCCCAATACACGTCAAAATGGGCAATATATATTAACCTTGGCTCCTTCTTTTTCTATTTTGGTCGATAAAGATACAAAGCGCTTAGCCTCAAAGTACTTTGTATGCATATATAGCACTTGAAGGTGTCATTATGATTTGAAAAGAGAAATGGAATCTTCATATTTGAAGCTGCAAGTTAATTGCAGTCTTCAGAAACCTTCCACCTCACACAACTTCGATCATTTCAAGAACAGTCACTCCTTTGCTTTCAAGGTAAGTTTTAATATCTCTCTCTCTTTAGACAGCTTACTATTTAAAGTTGAAGTGGTACTGACGTTTAACATGGATCTCTCAATATGAATAGCCATTGCTGGGAGAGTTGCAGCAACTTTCCTTGAGGATATCAGTTCCCAAAACCATCAAGAACGCGTTTGTGAAGTTGCTCGATGTATTTGCTGATCAGATGTTTGAATTTATTGATCAGCCTTTGCTCCCATCTCAGGTGCCGCGCGTTGATGGGCACTCGTCCTACCAAGCCTGTGTACATGCATGCATGGTGTAAAGAATTGGATTATTTACTTATTATTCTTTGGCCATTTTCACAGAGAAATTTTGCTCCGGTTGATGAATTGAGAGAAGCTGTGCTTGTCACCAACATTGAAGGAGAAATTCCTGAAGATTTTCCAGAAGGTGTTTATATAAGAAATGGTTGGTACTTCAATCCTATTGCTTTATATTGATTTATTATATATGTAATTATGAAAGAATAAGATATGAAAAATTATCTTTTATATATATATATATATATATGATCGTGATTTATGACTTCAAGTTGAAACTTTCTTTAGTCACTAGGCAAAAAGGCAATAGATGCGAACAAAAATTGAGAGGCTTACAATGTAATGGGGGTTACTTCCAAAGAGACAGTGTACAAGACAGGTTAAGACTTAAGATGTCCATATGTTTATTGACTAATTCAAGGCTTCAAGACATAAAAATTGAATACATTAAAGAAAAGTCAGATGGATGCAAATTGATCATTGTCGGATTTCATTTTCTGCTAAAGTCTTAAAACAGAAAAACGAAAATAGTCAGTCAGAAACCTGTTAATGGCTCAACATCCTCAGGGGGATTATATTCAATGATATCTTTAGGAAAGAATCATTGTTATATTCAGCTAACTGATATAAATCATGCCTTGAATAGAAAATTTAGTTAAATTTCATCATTTCAAGTCAACACTCCATGTAAATACAACAAGAGAAATCATATTGGTTATTCATCAGTGGGATTCTTCTCATAACAATCCAAAAAGTTAAAATGTGTAACATTCTTTGCGAGGTTCAAAAGGCCATCGACTCTTCGATTATTTTATATTTGTTTTTTTCTGATGCAAAACAATTGGTGACGACGACTTGTTTCCTTAGAAACACATTGATTGTTTAGATCACTACGTTAAGTTTATCAACTGATGTAAAGAATCTGGGTTTGACTGTCAGATGTTAATATGACTGCAGGACCAAATCCTCTTTTCGGAGGACTGAAGTCAACGAAGTCAATGTTTGGGAGGTCAAATCACATTTGGGTTGAAGGAGAGGGAATGCTTCATGCTTTGTATTTTAAAAAGGAACCTGATCGGAGCTGGAATGTTGTTTACATGAACAGATATGTTGAGTCAGAAACATTCAAGCAAGAAAAACAAAGAAACAGGCCGTCTTTTCTTCCTGCAATCGAAGGCGATTCGCCTGCCATTCTGTCAGCTTACTTGCTAAATTTGGTGGGCATTCCAAAATCAGTAGCTCATAACCAAAATGTTTTCTAAAAGCCAAAAACAAAAGAAAAGACGTTGCAATTATTCTGACAAAAAATATTAAGAACTATAAAGGCTAGGAGCTGGATACTTCAGAAAATTCAGATATGGGCTATTTAAAATTCAAAGGCAGGAGATTTTGTAGTATATAAGTCTTAGAATTTGTAAGATAACGCAACATCTAAATATTTCTTCTTATTTTCATTTCTTCAGCTGAGATTTGGCAAGATAAACAAATTCATAAGCAACACCAATATTTTTGAGCATGCGGGGAAGTGTTACTCAGTTGCAGAGAATCACATGCCACAAGAGATTGACATCTTTACATTAGAAACTTTAGGTAATTGGGATGTCAATGGAGCTTGGAATCGACCTTTTACTAGTCATCCAAAGGTTATTTTTCATATCTCAGCAGAGAAGCTACTATCCATTTCTGTTTTAATTACTGTGATTTTATATAATTCACTAATTTCAATTTACTTTTTAACAGAAAGCTCCTGGTACTGGAGAACTGGTTATAATGGGGGTGGACGCAACTAAACCTTTTGTTGAAATTGGAGTAATTTCTGGTAAGCTGCTCATTTCAAGAACAGCTTTTGGATCAAGATTTGCACATAATCTTGTAAGTCGTGCAACATTCTAATGCATATGCTTTCAGTTGATGGAGATAAATTAGTTCACAAAGTGGACCTCAAACTCAGTAGGTGCTCCCTTTGCCACGAAATCGGCGTTACACAAAGGTCCTTAGTAATCTTTTCTCCTAATTTTAACTTGGAAATATCTACAATTGTAATTCAGAATCAAAATTCTGATTAATTATCGTGGATTTTCTGTTAGCAGATACAATGTTTTCCTGGATTATCCACTGTCTATAGACATAACCAGACTTGCATTCGGAGGCCCGTGAGTGCACATACTTTAACTTCAAGAGTAGAGAGCTTTTGATCTATGTATGTTTTCATCAATATACTTAAAAAGGTTTTCAAATTTACTTGAGAAACTACATATGCTATGCAGATTAATAAAGTACGAACACGAAGGATATGCCAAGATTGGCATAATGCCTCGGTATGGTGATGCAGATTCAATCAAGTGGTTTGATGTGGAACCAAATTGTACATTTCACATTATCAACTGTTTCGAGGATGGTGATGAGGTATAACTTGTAACAATAGTTTCTTAAATTTTTGCTGAATGTTCACTATCAACTTATTGATATATATTCTAGAATACTTAATATTGGTGAGCAGGTCATTGTGTGGGGATGTAGAGCTCTTGAATCAATCATTCCAGGACCTGATCTGGGTTTAAATAAATTTGAGTGGTTTTCAAGAAAATTTAAGCATACAGAGGTAGCTGATCAAAGTGTTGATACAAGCCCTGACGACATACCATTATTTTCTCGTGTTTATGAATGGAGATTAAATATGCAAAATGGAGATGTTAAGGAAAGAAATCTCTCCGGAACTAAATTCTCTATGGATTTTCCTATGATAAATGGAGGCTATACCGGTATCAAAAATAAATATGGCTACACACAAATTGTTGATTCCATTGCAAGTTCTACATCAGGTAATTACATAATGAATCTCTCATTTTTCCTTACCTTTGGCTTTTAATACGATATTACTCAAAACTTTCATCTCATAAGTTCTAAACGAATATTTCTCTCTAGTAGTAACATGGTTCCGAATTTGATTGTTTTAGGCAAGCCAAAGTATGCAGGTGTAGCCAAGTTATACTTTGAAGAGCCTGATAATACTGAATCTGAAGAACTGATAAAGGTGGAATATCACAAGTTTGAGGAGAAAATTTTTTGCTCAGGAGCTGCCTTTGTCCCAAAAGGAAGAAGAGTTGAAGAAGATGATGGTTGGATCATCACTTTTCTTCACAATGAAGATACGAACATATCTCAAGTGAGTCAATTCTTTGCTGATGAAAACTCTATCGAGTTTCAATAATGATAATGGAGATGGGTATTTAAGGTTTGTTTTAATTTCACTTTGCTGCTTAGCTTTCCGAGCGAATAGCTGGGTTATTTCCCATGATAACAAATGACTTCTGCTTGACAACCAGTGATATTCTCTAAATACTCATTAGCTTCCGTTATAGCATAAAAGCCTAAAACCAAAATGCCAAATGATGGAGCCTGAGTGTTCTTTCTAATTCATTACAGGTTTATATAATTGATACAAAGAAGTTTACGGATGAGCCAGTTGCCAAAATTACACTGTCATACAGAGTACCATATGGCTTCCATGGAGCTTTCGTGTCAATCCCACTGCAAACTCAGAAAGCATAGTGAAATGAGAGTTGAGAAATCTTACCGTTGTAAAATGTAAAGAAATCTTCTTCTCCCCAACTATTACTTGGGTATGTATATATTGATTTAGAAGTTATAAAATGAGTCACTATAGATAATGAAGTGCAGACTTTGTCATTAAGTTTTATAGGAGAAATTCTAGAGTATAATAGAGGTACTATAATGGAGTGATGTAGCGGAAGTAGAATTGATAGAATAAAAAATTAGATATTGTTGTGCGGAAGCGTAAGTTGAGCAAATTACCAATTGATGGTAACTGTGACTCCTAGAGAAATTTAAATGTGGTGTAAACAATTACAAAGAAAATTGACACAATAATTTACGTGGTTCGGCGTAAAGCCTACATCCACGGGCAAAGACTGGAAGATAATTTTACTAACAAATGAGAATTTACAAATTGGGAAAAACTCACAAAAACCCAATAGCCCAATATACCCAAATAAATTCTCCTAGCACTCAAGTGGAAGCTCTCTCAACTCTCTCAATTGCTTCACTTGCAATTGCTCTCAATTTTGGGATGCCTTAACAAATGAAGAGCATTAGCTATTTACAGGAATGCATGGTAGTACTATTTCACCAAACCTTTAAAATTGTCAAAGTTTGGTTGGTGATTACCTAATTTTTAGCCAAACTTTGAACAATTTACCTTTGAATAATTTTGGCCAAACTTTGAACATGTGCTTTGCCAAACTTTGAACACTTTGGCTTTGGCTTTGAATTTGAATTTTTCAACAATTCTCCACCTCGGTGAAGATTTATCCAAATCGAGCCGACTCACCAACGAACCATCATTCCCAAAGTGGCTTGCATCTTTGTGAACTTCCTTGTATAAAATGATCCTCCAATCTCTACCCTTCTCAATCGCTTTAAACTTTCGGGATATTGATCAAGTTTAGACAATGCTCAAACTTGATCGTTGTCACCACCTTGGTCAACATATCTCGTGGATTCTCTCGCAGTCTTGATTTTCTCAAGAAGAATCTTCCCTCATCAATAATTTCCGCACAAAGTGAAATCAGTACGTCAATATGCTTCAGACGCCGCATGATAAACTTGATTCTTTGCTAAGTGAATAGCACTTTGATCGTCACAATACAAGTTAACATGCTCCCGGATCAATCCCAAGTTTCCAAGCAAGCCTCAGTAACCAAACGATCTCTTTAATAGCCTTCAGAATTGCCATATACTCTGCCTCGTGGTTGACAAGGCAATCAGAGACCGTAGTGTAGACTTCCAATTAATTGGCCCTTTAGCAAGAGTAAATACATATCCGGTGGTTGATCGTCGTTTGTCTATATCACCAGCATAATCGAATCAACGCACTCCAATCACACCTTGACCAAGTGTGTCATTTCGTTTAAACAAGAAACCAACATCAACGGTTTTCGAATGTACCGTGAAAATCCATTTCACAGCTTGCCAATGTCCTTTACCGTGATTATGCATATATCCGCTACCATACTAACTCGCTAGTGAAATGTCGGCCTTGTACACACCATTGTATACATCAAGCTACCAACTATATTTGAATACGGAACTTGTAACATGTATTCTTGTTCCTCATCCGTCAAGGAGATAATTGTGCGAAAGCTTGAAATGAGAAGCCAATGGGTACTTACAGTGTTTTTTCCGATCATTCATGCCAAACCGTTGTAATACCTTCTTCAAATATTGCTTCCGAGACAAGTCGACTTTACCACGAGCTCTATCTCTCAGATATCTCCATGCCAAGAATCTTCTTAGCTTCACCTAGATCTTTCATCTCAAATTCTCGATTGAGTCGAGTTTTCAACTTCTCAATCTCATCTTTGTTCTTAGATGCTATTAGCATATCATCGACATACAAGAGCAAATATATGAAAGATCCTTCTCAGTAGCTTGCGAAAATACACACAATGATCAAATTTATTTCTGTGTACCTTTGCTCTTTCATAAACCGATCAAATCGCTTGTACTCATCGCCTTGGAGATTGTTTCAATCCATAAAGCGACTTTGTCACTTGCAAACCCAATTTTCTTTCCAAGAACTCTAAATCCATCTAGCCGAGTCATGTAGATTTCCTCTTCCAAATCACCATGCAAGAATGCAGCTTACATCAAGTTGAACTAGCTCCGCATCATATCATGCGAACAATGGCTAGCAAAATCCGAATAGATCGAATGTTTCACAACCGGAGAAAATACCTCATTGTAGTCTATTCCTTATCTCCGAGCGTAACCCTTCGCTACCAATCTAGCCTTGTATCGAATTTTATCCTTTCGAGGAAATCCATCCTTTTTGCATATACCCATTTGCACCCAATTGCCTTTTTGTCTTTAGGCAATGTAACTAACTTCCAAGTTCCATTTTTCAAGAGACCGCATTTCTTCATCCATCGCTTGCTTCCATCAGACATTTTCGTGGCTACTTATCGCTTCTCCGTAAGTGGAAGGAATATCACCATCTACAATCGAAGTGCATAGGCCACCATATCAACAAAGCGAGCGGTGTCTACGAATCTCTCTCCGCGCCTTCTATATGTAATTGAATCTTGTTGCTCTAAAGGTTCTCGAGTCGTAACCTCTTCTTCATCTTCTGTTGATTGAGAATCATCCGCCTCTTCAACACTAGTCGGATCATCTTTAACCTTTTCAAGCTCCACTCGCTGCTAAGTACTACTCGGTGTTGTCATCCTTTTGTGAATCCTTTTGTTTTAACATGGCTAATTCATCAAAAGTCACATCTCTACTGAAAATGATCTTCTTAGTATCCTGGACACCATAAACCAGTATCCTTTTACTCCACCAATTATACCCATGAACAATGTTTTCTTCGCTCTTGGGTCTAACTTAGATTCTTTTACATGATAATAAGCAGTGGAACCAAAGACATGTAAAGTATCATAATCAGTAGTGGGTTTACCAGTCCACATTTCCATGGGTGTTTTGCCCTCAATTGCAGCTGATGGCAAACGATTAATTAGATGGCACGCATATACAACGACCTCAAATTCAAAATTCCTTGCCCAATCCAAAGATTGGACAACATACAACCGAACTTTCTCCAAGATAGTTCTGGTTTATACGCTCTGCCACCCCATTCTGCTGTGGTGTACCTCGAACAGATGAAGTGTCGCACAATGCCCTCATCTCTCAAGCATACTTCTAAAAATAGATCATTACTTCAGTACTCACCACCATCTTCTTCCATTTCGTAAATATACTCAAAACTTCATTTTTGTTCTTCATCAATACACCCATACTTTTCTTGAATAATCATCAACAAAAGTAACAAAATAGTGCATACCTCCCAAAGAAGCTACTCCGGTAGGTCCCCACACATCACTCGTGAACATAGTCCGTAATCCCTTTTGTATTGTGAATCATCGAGCCAAACTTTACTCTTGTTTGCTTGCCCGAACGCAATGTTCACAAAATTCCAATTTGCAAGAATTTGCACCTTTCAATAAGCCTTGCTTAACCAAAGTCTCGCAAAGCTTTTTCACCAGCATGTCCCAAACGCATATGCCACAACTTGGTTGCCTCCGAATCTGCATCCTTTCTCGAAACTGCTGATGCTCGATCCAATAACCGCACTCCTTGGAAATAGTACAAGTTATTCCTTCTCGTGCCCTTCATCATCGCCGTAGCTCCACCTACTACCTTCAAGAACCCATCTCTCATAGTGATTGTAAGCCCTTTGGATTCTAGGACTCCTAATGAGATGAGATTTTTCTTTAAGCTTGGTACATAGCGAACTTCATCAAGACATGGATTGAGCCATCGTGATTCTTCAATTGAATTGAACCTATTCCCATGGTTTTACAAGCATTGTCATTGCCCATAAAACAACTCCACCATCTAGCTCCTCGAAACTAGAAAACCAAACTTTTATTAGGACACATATGATAAGTACAACCCGAATCCAAAATCCACTCATCCGATTGACATGTCAATGTCATGCCAACCAGACTAAATTTAATTCCTCATCATGCTCGGCTACACATGCATCGAAATAGCCTTGCCCTTTTGTAACTTAGGACAATTCTTTTCCAATGCCTTTTCTCGCGACAAAAGCACATTCATCTTTGCGCACCTACCTTTAGACTTGCCCTTTTCCAAGTTCACGGCTTTGTGAACGACCTCATCTGTCAATACTTCGCAATCAGTATCTCCGTGATCCTTTTTATCTTTCTTTCTCGGTCTCAAGATTATACAATGGCACTACATACAAGATCAAATGTGACAATCGTCCTTCCCACGAAGCAAAGTGGTGGTGAGATGGTCATATTCATCGTGAAGTGAATTCAACAAAGAACAATGCCTTATCTTCATCTTCAAATTTCTCATCCAAATTTAGCAAATCCGCTAATATTTTATCGAATGAGTTCACGTAGTCATTCATCGACATACTGGTGCATGCGTGAATCGATAGAGTTTCTTTTTCATATAAAGCTCTGCTTTCAAGGCTTTTCTTCATATATTTTCTTCCAAGTGTCTTCCACAAATTCTTTCGTCGATGTCTCCTCATGACAGTAGATTTCCGATCTTTAGCCGACATAGGCGAATAAGTACCACATGCACGTCTCATTGATTTTTGTCCACTCTTGTCATCCATCTTTTCGAGCTTTTCTTCTAGAGCGAGATCCGACTCTCACGACATAAGACATCCAACACCTCACATTGCCACATACCAAAATTATTGGTACCATCAAATTTCTCCACTTCAAACTTTGCATTAGTCACGATGAGTCCTTGCCGACGAAGACGACTGACGACGACGCTTCCGCCATCCTCTCAACCTCAAATAATCGATGCCTTCAACAACTATTCACACTTGAAAAACAGTCTCTATGATGTTTATTTCATGTGAATAAATGCACCGTGAAAGTTCCTGAGAGAACTGGAGGGTCACAATGGTCCCACTTAAAACCCGCACTCTTAGACTCTTATCGCCTCGTTGATGTAACTTTCCTAGACATGCAAAAATACACACTACTTACAATAGACTCGTTCTCAAAGTACAAATGGTCGATCCAGATCAGTATCCGTGAATAGTATTGTATACCCCAAGTACGAACCTTCGACTCGATACCAATTGTTGTGCTGAAGCGTAGGTTGAGCAAATTACCAATCGATGGTAATCGTGACTTCTGAGAAATTTAAATGTGGTGTAAACAATTACAAAGAAAATTGACACAATAATTTACGTGGTTCTGCAGTAAAGCCTACATCCACTGGCAAAGACTCGGAAGATAATTTTACTAACAAATGAGAATTTACAAATTGGGAAAACTCACAAAACCCAATAGCCCAATACACCCAAATAAATTCTCCTAAGCACTCAAGTGGAAGCTCTCTCAACTCTCTCAATTGCTTCACTTGCAATTGCTCTCAATTTTGGGATGCCTTAACAAATGAAGAGCATTAGCTATTTATAGGAATGCATGGTAGCACTATTTCACCAAACCTTTAAAATTGTCAAAGTTTGGTTGGTGATTACCTAATTTTTAGCCAAACTTTGAACAATTTACCTTTGAATAATTTTGGCCAAACTTTGAACATGTGCTTTGCCAAACTTTGAACACTTTGGCTTTGGCTTTGAATTTGAATTTTTTCAACAGATATTGTTCTAGTTTAAGACCAAGCCAACGCGATTAACTTACGCTCTAATCGAAACGTGATTAGATTCGTTCTAATCAAAATGTCTCAATGAGATTTTTAATAACACATAAAGCGAGACTAGATCACGTTCTAATCCAAACAACTCTACAAGATAGATTTTTGATAAATAATTCCAGAAGAATTATAAAAGAGAAATTTTATTGAATTATTGAATTGAAGTTATGAAAATAATTATAAGATCTCTCTATTTATAATAGAGTAAATTTACTTTCCTAAATTAACTTAAAAATAGAAACTAAATCATAATTATAATAGAAATAAAAGACTAAGATATTGTTCTTTAATTAACTCTAATTAAAATAGAAAATAAAATTCTAGGATCCTAAAATAACTAAATTAACGTCTTACATCATACTCCCTCTTTTAAAAGAAACTTGTCATCGAGTTTGAATACAGTTCAGAGGATGAAACTTATAGTGCAGGAATAAATCATCTTGTAATTTGAACTTGTTCTCTTTCTCATCAATTTTTCTCAATACATTGAAGAATCCATACCTCAACAATTTCTTTCGTTTGTACATTCTTCTAGGCGATGAAGACTTCCAAGAACGAACAACAATCAAATAACTTTTGCCTTTCTCTAATTGTCGATCAATGTGCTCTCCAATAAATTTCACATTTTCAAGAAAAATCTTCTTCAAGCACAATCTTCTTCTCTTTAATATGAATAGGTTGAATTATTTCAATCATTTCAACTTCTTAACTGTTATTTTGCTCATCATCTTCAACTCTTATCTTGTTCTCCAAGGAAACATCATGCATATTCTCGCATAAATTATCAGATTGAAACTTTAAATTAATAACAAATTGTACTTTTTCTTCTGTCATCTTAAGTGAGTCTTTTTTAACTATTTTCTCATAATTAACTCTCAGCTTATGTTCTCTCTTGATTATATTATTCACAGAAAGTGTAAGATTTGCAATTGCTTGCTCTATCATTACCAATCCTGGTTTCCAAACTTTCTCAAACTCTTGCAAGACTGCTTCTATGATTATCTGTCTGATAGTTTCCACAGACATTGCCTCCATCTCTTGATCATCGTATTTGGAATGGCTATATGCAGACAAGTTCGACATATGAGAATTTGGTAGGTATGGACAATAATTTGTCATTTATTGCCAAATTTCCACGTAATGGCAAAATCATAAATAATGCTTAACTCTTGGGTTTAGTGTGGCCTGCGGTTGGTGGTCGTGATTTGGTGTGGGGTTAGTTGGATCTAAAAGATTTAATGGTGAGAAACACAATGGTGGTCGTGGATTGGCTGGATTCACTGCCATATGGCCAGAAAATGAGCTTGAAGTCGCAGTGGCTTGTGATGGTTTACGGCAGCTTCTGCTGGTGTTTCGTGGCGAGGCTGGTCGAATTTTGGTCTGTGATAGCTGAGGAATCTCGTGGTGGTAGTGGTTGACGCTAAAGATGGTAGACGGTGGTGATTTTTGCAGTGGAAAGCTGTGGCCTTGGGTGGTTCGTGCAGCAGCTATGCAACTTAAGGGAAGGGTTGACTGGTCGGGTTTTGATCTACGGCTAGGGGCGCGGTTGGTGGCGGTGTTTTCTAACTGAGCAATGGTGATGGGCGGCTGCAGGGAGGCGACTACGGTGGCGTTGTGGCGGCTAGGGTTTTAAGATTTTGGCTTTTTTTTTTTTGTTTTTAACGATGGAATTGGTGGGGATGCGCTATGGATACCTAGGAAAGCTGTGATATTTGTACAGAACCGCTTTGATACCAATTGATGGAGCGGCGTAGCGGAAACCGAATTGATAGGATGAGAAAAATTAGATATCGTTCTAGTTCAAGACCAAGCCAACACGATTAGCTTACGCTCTAATCGAAGCGTGATTAGATTCGTTCTAATCAAAACGACTCAATGAGATTTTAAATAACACATAAAGTGAGACTAGATGACGCTCTAATCCAAACGACTCTACAAAAGAGATTTTTTATAAATAATTCCAGAATAATTATAAAAGAGAAATTTTATTGAATTATTAAATTGAAATTATGAAAATAATTATAAGACTTCTCTATTTATAATAGAGTAAATCTACTTCCTTAAGTTAATTTAAAAAAGAAACTAAATCAAAATTATAATAGAAATAAAAACTAAGATATTGTTCCTTAATTAATTTTAATTAAAATAGAAAATAAAATTCTAAAATCCTAAAATAACTAAATTAACGTCTTATATTATACTATACATAATTAATGTAAATATAATATGTGTATTTTAACGAAATATAATTACTAATTATACAGTAATTTTTAAAATAAATACTCACATGTATGCATTAATTAGGCGTAATATCTCTTGTGTACTCTAAAATATCTCGTTCTATTGTACCTCAGCTCCTATCAGAGAAGAAGTATAGGCCACGACGCCTCATGTAATTAATGAATGTGTGTGTCGTATGGTAATTACCTTTACTTTTCTTTGAACGTGAAAATAACTTTTGTTTTTCACATTTTCGGCCAACTAACGTCGGTGAAACAAGGGAATGTATTGACGAAGGCAAATTAACACTTAATTAGAGGACATAATGAATTTAATTCTGTTATCAGAAATTCTAGAGTACACAGGTAAAGAAAATACATCCAACACAAACGTATTTAGAATAAAACTGGGAAGCATAGTTCTCTTTTTTTCATTTTCTGAAATAACGTTCATCTGTAAATGAGTGCAAATACTGATTTCTCCTTGAAACAAGAATCGGGGAGAAAATGATGAGCTAATAAAAGTGGAGAACCATAAGTCTGCAGAAAACATCTTTTGCAGTGAAACTGTGTTTGTAGCTAAACATGGAGGTTCTGAAGAAGATGATGGCTGGCAATGGCATGTTTCTTTTGTCCACATTGAGGATACTGAAGTCACTCAAGTCGGTTCATTGTTTGAGGCAAGCAGCTCAGCCATCCTCACCAATTATGTTAGTAGAAGCTTAATTTAGATTTAGAATAAGAACTCTTTTACTTCAGATTCATTTAATTGACGCAAACAATAACATGCCGAGGACATTTATGATTGTAAATGTTGATCATGCTGAAATAAATACAAATACGCTGGCCCACAAAAAAAACATTATTCAGTGTTTTCCACTCTATTGAAAATTCTAAATTGTCATCTAGATTTCAAGGTTTTATTACTAATCTCCAATTATTATTATATTATGTAGTAATTAAGAATTTTAGGCTTTTGCTAGGAAATAAAAGTTGTAATCAACAGCAACTGTACTGTAGTAATTGAACTAAGTGTCTTGTCCTTAATTTTTATTAGTAGGAAAAATTGAGTTGGGTTCAATGGATATTTCAGCTCAAAAAACAATCAGTTCAAAACCTGGTGAACCCATTCTTAATACTAAACACATCCATTTATTTTTTTTTATTTGTATTTTTCTAACCCAACCGAACTAGAATCAAACCATGAACTGATTTTCAGAATCAAAGTTGAACCAAGTATCATAACCGAATCGAACCGATTTTCAGAACCAAACCGGCCGTCCTAAATTTTTCCTGTCACTAGCCACATGGTCGCTACCTACTGGTAACCATGAACTTACTAACATATTTATGTTCTCGGAATCTTTTATGCTAATAATAACAAACTTTTTCTCAAGCAAGACAACATTGTCCATTGACAAAGAAAATGACTCAAGTGATTCAAATCAACAGAAAATTATTTATATACTAATTAATTTAGGAATCAACGCAGTTTGGCCTGCAAGGCTTGGAAAGTCTTGAAAATTTTCAACCGTCCATTCGCAAACAGGCACTAATATGGATGTGGACTAATGTTAGGCACAGGGGATAAGGTCCAGTTAAAAGCCCTGATGTAAAGCACAAAAGAAGCTTAAAGAATATTCCTTTCTTACAGGACAAATAGCTCTTTAAATAAACTATTTGATATGAAAATTGAATATAAAGATTACGGGTCAGTATTGTTCATCTATCTATTTAGGACAAACAGAACGATCCCTTTCTGGGGACCAATTGGAAGTTTAAAAAACAAATTGAGAAAGTAAAAAATGATGAGAGTAAATGTTGACAAACCCTTTTGAAATATTGTATCTTGTTGACATATGGTTAATTTTATGCAGGATCTTCAATAGACAAGCATAGAAATTTGACAGAAGTTTCAAGCAAGAAGTGTGATCATTTAGCCATGGGTCAATTTTGTGTGCTTATTGTGATATTTTTTTGCTATTTCTTTCATGTTAAAGCCCAAGAAACATCAAATTCTGACCCAGATTTCCTCCATCCACTCCACCCGAATATTGCAGTAGTTATTGGGGTCCTCTCAATTGCGTTCTCTTTATTATTTATTGTACTTGCCTACGCAAAATTTTGTCAATCAGACCCTTCAAATTTTACGAACGGTAATCGCCATCATCGAAATCTTCAAGAACTTGTACGTTCAAGGTCTAGATTTTCCGGTATTGATAAAGCAGTGATCGAGTCTCTTCCACTTTTTAGGTTTGCTTCGCTGAGGGGATCAAAAGAAGGCCTGGAGTGCGCTGTTTGCTTATCAAGATTTGAAGATACTGAAATTCTCCGATTACTGCCCAAATGTAGGCATGCATTTCACATGAGCTGCATTGATCAGTGGCTTGAAGGTCACGCCAGCTGCCCTCTCTGCAGGTACAAGTTCGATGTAAGAGACCTCAGAAGCTTCTCTCACTTGAACAGCTTGAGATTCTTGGGGATCCCTTCAAATCTAACAGAGGAACCAAATCTTGAAATTTTCGTCCAAAGAGAGCAAAGCCATCAAGGCTCATCAAGATTTAACCTCAGGGGCAGCTTTCGAAAGATTGAGCAAAATAATAAACAAGAAGAGCTGCTAATTGAAGGAGGTAATAGAAGTTATGGTGACCAAAAACTCCTTCACAAGCACAAGATCATTGCTGCTGATGTTGTTATCAAGAACCGATGGAGTGATGTTAACTCCTCGGACTTATTGTCCCTGAACACAGAAATGCTCAGTGTTATGTCAAGCAATAGATTCTCACCTTCGAATTCCAAAAGTGGAAGATTTGATAATGGTTTCTCCGTGAGTGCTAATATGATCAAGATCAAAGAAGATATAGAGAGGAAGAGATTATATGAGTCCAAGTTCAGTGAAATTGAAAAAAGTCACTCAGTCTCAGGTTCAAGCATAAGCTCTTCCTCCTATAATGAAGAAAATTCATCGAAACTTTTGAATGGTACAGAGAAGAGATCAATGTCTGATATCACCAACTTTGCAAGGTTTAGAGAATTCAGTATGAGGAAAAAAATTAGAGAAGCTGCAGCTGGAGATGAAAGCAGAAAAGAGGAGAGGCTAAGGATGGTTTGGTTGCCAATAGTGCAGAGAACAGTTCAATGGTTTTCCGGCCGAGAAAGAAACTTGCGGGAATTAGAGCACCAAAGACATGATTCGATCGTGTGACTGTGACGCTGACAAAGACTTCGAAATGTTTTCCGAGCAAATTTTGGAGGCATGTTGCATCCATTTCCAAGTAACTTATTTAGTCTTCAATTATGCATTTCCAAAATCTTTACAAGTTGTTTCTTCTATTATCCGACTTTACATTACTAAAGAAACCAAATACTTGTTGCTTTCAACTAGCATCATCTACAGTTATGTTTTTCTGTTGGTTTTCTATTAATTGTTCTATCAAATAAGCTATCACTTGTATTTTAAATTAATTTCTGATCGTAATGCCGTCATCGATTCTTGTCCTCGTCGGAAAAAGAATCGATAAACCATCTTTACATGGGTAAGTGCACTGATACTCCTGTTTATCTCATGTGTACATGCGCGCGTGTGGATAACTAGTCCAGAGCTGTTATTCACATCCCCAGTTGGGAATTAGAGCCAATCAAAGTATTCAACCTTGCGGAAAGAAAGCACTCTTGTTTTCAAAATGGATCAGTGCCAGGTACTTACCTGTACGGCTGTACTCTTTGGTAAGTAACTCGTAACTGATACCATACAAAATGGCTTTTATTTTGCAGTAACTTAGGGTCAGTATGATAATATTGTATTTTTTAAAATAATTTTTTATTAATTATACCGTAAAAATAATCAACTGGAAAGAGAATTTGATAAATTTTAAAAACAATCATGTGTGTTTGGTAAATATTACTATTAAATTATTGTAAAAATTTAAATGATTAAATTAGACATAATATTAAGTAAAATTTATTTAAATATTTATAAATAAGTATATAAAATATTTTTTATTATTTATATATAATAATTGATAATTAAACTAAACATTTTATAATATTAATTTTATTATCTCAATATATATAATTAGTAATAATAATAATATTTTTAAAGTTAATGATTTTATTTTCTAATAAATAAGGATAATTTTGAATTTTTATAATATGTATAAGGATATATATGAAAGTGTATTAAATTTAAAAGTGATTCTCAAAATTAGATTTTTTAAAAAATACTCTTTTCTTGTTTTTCAAAATCTAGTGTAAGATGATGTGATTTTACCAAAATTAGTTTCTTAAAAAATTTACTAAATACTAAAATTAAATTTATCTTTTCTAAATCACTTTTAAGCCTCTCAAAATCAATCTCAAACAAACATTTATATTATAATACATCAAGAAATGAAGAGTGCATTGGACTGAACTACCCAGTATGTTATCTGATAATATTTAAGATAGATAAGTTAGCAATGATCAAGAAGTCACATAATCTTATACATCCCTTTTACATCTAGTACATATGGTAACATGCTTGGTAAGAGTTATCAAATTCCAAATCACTAGATTCGTAGCTCTCTTTCTTCATTATTTGCGTCCCTCCAAGCAAGCTAATGCTACTATTAGGGCTATGAGATTTATGCCAGCTGCAAAATATTGAAACTGCCACAACTATAATTGTTTTACTTGTCATTTCTTAAACCCTCATTTTCGATTTCAATTTGCTTTTCTAGGTTACTTTGGTGCCATGAGAGTGATTTCCTGTTAAGATAAATGAATCAGTTAATTAGAATTAAGCTTGTTGAGTTAATTTGTTATTAGTTTGTTAGCTGGTTAAGCAAGTTTGTTATTGATGCTGACATGACATCTAAGCTGGCAAAAAATTAATTATGCTGTTAGCTTAACAATTGCAGCATGTGTATGTTTATGTAAAAGATTTGAGAGAGAGTATAAATACTCTTGTAAAACAATTCAATTCAATAATCAGATCCATCACTTTTCTCTATGTTTTCTTCTCAGATTTTCTTAGTAGCCAAACAAATACTTTGATTTTAACTTGGTATCAGAGCTTGCTTTTAATAGCTGTAATGGCTTCACTAAACTCAAATCAAAGTGCAATGACTTCTTTGAACTTAAATCAAAACACAATATCTTATGTTTCTTCATTTACTTTCACTTCACCAATTAAGCTAGATCGATCGAACTATACAATATGAAAATCTCAGATTCTTTCCTCTGTTCGTGTTAATTGTAAGGAGATTTATGGGTGAAACAGAAACACAGCTAAATGAGATTGGAAGAAAAATAAAGAGCAAGCACAAATCTGAACACCAGAAATTACGTGGTTCGGCTTATAGTCTATATCCATGGGCAAAGACAGAAGGAAATAATTTTATTATACTGGAAAAATAATAACTTCTCTCTAATAATAAAGGAGAATAATTATACTCTCTCTATAACTAGGAGAAAATTATTATCACTTCCCAATACTCCAATTACACCTAATAACTCTCAAAATTCTCTCTAATACAAGAAGAAATGAATTTTCTGGGATGATTGAAATGAGGGAATGGGCGCTCAATTTATAGCTGCATTTTGGCTACTATGCATTATTATTTTATTATTATTTTTTTCTTTCTTTTTTATTCAACACGGCACTGTGTGCCGTGTTGAATTGGGCACCGCCCTTCTGGATGGGCGGTGCCCACTTCCTTGACATTCTCTTACTTGGAGATTTGATTGAGAACCAATCAATCTCCACACTATCTTTTCTGCTTTACCATTGACATGTTACTTACGTTTCTGCTAAGCCACACGAGGATCTACTCCATATAAACTTGTCAGTAATGATTGGCTTAGTCATAACATCTGATAGGTTCTCCTTGGTATGGATTTTCTGTAAATCTACACTTCCATCTTCCACTACTTCTCAAACAAAGTGATATTGAACCCCTATATGTTTTGTTCTGGAATGAAAGGCTGGATTCTTTGCAATATGCAAAGCACTCTGATTGTCACAAAACACATGAATTTTCTCTTGTTTGTGCCCGAGCTCCTTAAGTAGCCTTTGTATCCAAATAGCTTCCTTGCATGCTTGTGTAGCTGCCATGTATTCTGCATCTGTCGTAGATAAAGCCATAACAGTCTGCAGTTTTGAAACCCAGCTTACAGCTCCTCCTGCAAGTGTAAACACATAGCCAGTAGTGGATTTTCGTTTATCAAGGTCACCTGCGAAATCTGAATCTACGTAGCCTCTGACATTAAATTCTGACCCTCCATAACATAATGCAACATCTGAGGTTCCTCTGATGTATCTTAGAATCCTCTTCACTGTTTGCCAATGTTCTCCACCAAGATTCACCATGTATCGACTAATTGCTCTCACTGCTTGTGCAATATCTGGTCTTGTACAGATCATAGCGAACATCAAACTTCCCACTGCTGATGCATATGGTACTCGAGACATCTCATTCCTCTCTGCTTCATTGCTAGGACACATACTTGAGGATAACTTGAAATTAACAGGAAGTGGGGTAGAAATTGGCTTACAATCTTGCATGTTGAAGCGTCGCAAGATTTTCTTCAAGTAATTCTTCCGTGAAAGCCAAATCTTCCTGTTATTTCGTCTCGGTGAATTTGCATCCCTAGAATCTTGTTCGCTGGTCCCAAGTCCTTCATTTCAAACTCCCTAGCCAATCGTGCCTTTAATTCTTGGACTTGATCCTTGTTGGGGCTCGCGACCAACATGTCAGTCCACATACTAACAAAGAAATGATAAAATCATTATCCTCAAATCTCTTGTAATAAGCACTAATGGTCCGAACCGAGTTTGTTGTATCCAAAACTCATGATGAAGGAATCAAATCTCTTATACCAACACCTCGGCGCCTGTTTGAGACCAGTATAGAGATTTGTTTAATCTGCAAACCAAGTTCTCCTCACTGTTTCAAAGAAACCTTCGGTTGGAGCATATAAATTTCTTCTTCAAGTTCTCCATGAAGAAATGCGGCTTCACATCTAATTATTCTAGATGTAGGTCGAATGTAGCACATATTGCCAAGACTACTCTGACTGTCGTGAGTCTGACTACTGGAGAAAAGATCTCATTGAAGTCAATGCCTTTTTTCTGAGCATATCCCTTTACCACCAATCTTGCACAATACCGGCTCCACTTGATTATTGCCATCACGTTTGATCTTGTAGACCCATTTGTCTCCAATGGCTTTTCTTCCATGTGGCGATGGCACAAGTTCCCATGTCTTGTTTTTGTGTAGAGCTTTAATTTCTTCTCGCATTCTTGTCAGTCCACAAAGTAACATCTGAGCTGTTTAAAGCGTCATGGAAAGTTGATGGCTCTCCATCCTCTGTTAAAATACAATATGAAACATTGATCTCTGTAACATACTCTGAGTGCCAAGTTGGTGGTCGTCTCTCTCGAGTTGACCGACGAACTTCTGGAGCCTCAGACTCTACTGGTTCTTGTTCCTCGTGCTCTGGTGCTGCTTTAGAAGACTCTGAATCTTCCTGACTATTTTTTACATATACCGGTGTAGTCTCTGACTTTTCTTTCACAGTACTATCATCCCCATCTTTCTTTTGCAGTTGATCTTCTACAAAGACAACATCTCTGCTGATGACAATCTTGTGGGCAGTGGGATCCCACAGACGATACCCCTTGACACCATCAGCATACCCCAAAAAGATACACCTCCTAGATTTTGGATCTACCTTTGTTCTTTCTTGGACATTATACATTACATATACAGGACTTCCAAATGCATGTAAATGAGAGTAATCAGCTGGCTTACCTATCCACATCTCCATCGGCGTCTTCAACTCAATGGCTGTTTTTAGAGACCGATTTATCACATAATGAGCGCTTTGGTCGCTTCGACCCAAAAGAGTTAGGTAGACCAGCAGTCTTCAATTGATGATAAGTTGATCATACGAATTTGGTAGACTTTGAAGTAGAAGCTCCGCACGTTCATTTTCCTCTATTTTGTGACCCAACGTTGTGAGTTGCGAAAATAGAGTCTTCAAGATGTTGATATGGTTGGTTACTGATGTAGATTCCGCCATGCAAAGAGTATAGAGTCTGCTCTTTAAAAAGATCTTGTTGTGCAGCGACTTAGCCTCGTACAACTTTGTGAGAGTATCCCATATTTCCTTCGTCTGTCTTTTCTCTCGCCACATCTGGATAACACCTCATCCGCAAGTGCTAAGTGTAGATCGACAATTGCATAACCGCTCTATTTCGTTCCACTTAGCATCATCGATTACCTCTATGGGTCTTTCTCCAATTCGTCGCCAAGCAATCGTTTTTCCTCAGGATAGCTTTCATCTTCATTTTCCACAACGAGAAATTGTTCCCATTGAACTTCTCAATCTCGTATTTTGCCGCCATTGCTTTCACCACGAACTAACTTAGTTAGGATCGGCTCTCACTGTTTCATGTGAACAGTACCGTATACATGAACAGTGACCGTATATATGAACAGTAACCCCGATTCCAAAAAATACAACCTCGCTCTGATACCACTGTAAGAAGATTTATGGGTGAAACAGAAACACAGCTAAATGAGATTGGAAGAAATATAAAGAACAAGCACAAATCTGAACACCAGAAATTACGTGGTTCAGCTTATAGCCTACATCCACGGGCAAAGACAGAAGGAAATAATTTTATTATACTGGAAAAATAATAACTTCTCTCTAATAATAGAGGAGAATAATTATACTCTTTCTATAATTAAGAGAAAACTATTCTCACTTCCCAATACCCCAATTACACCTAATAACTCTCAATTATAGCTGCATTTTGGCTACTATGCATTATTATTTTATTATTATTTTTTTCTTTCTTTTTTATTCAACACGGCACTGTGTGCCGTGTTGAATTGGGCACCGCCCTTCTGGATGGACGGTGCCCACTTCCTTGACATTAATGGCATTGAAGATCAGCTTAATAGCTCGAAAAAGTGTCCAAATCAGTTTCTTCCTGATGAAACTAACAACTATACATTTGAGGCTTAACTAAATCCAGCTTTCACTGTTTGGAAAAGAAAGGATTAAATGTTGCTAAGGTGGTTCATGTCCTCCATCAATCTTGAGATTCTCAGCCTTGTGGTAAACTCTGAAACTTCTCTTGAACTCTGGACTAGTATTGAACGGCAATTTAAATATGAAACTTTTGCTAAAAATGTTCAATTGAAGATGATGCTTAATAATCTTAGGAAAGGCTCTATGTCCATGATTGATTTATTTGGAAAACTCAAAACAATAATTGATGAATTACCTGTTGTTAGTAGAGTGGGCAAACCCAACCCAATCCAACGAACCCAACTCAACTTAATTTAATTTTGATGGGTTAAGTGGGTTATTGTGGATTAATTGGATCAATTTTTTCGTACTCAATTCATAATTGAGTTGGGTTGGGTTAATTAAGATGAACTCATCTAATCCAACCTAACCCACATAAATAATAATATTTATTTCTTTATAAATTGTAAACATTTCAGTTGAGTTTATGGTTATTGATTGACATGATAACATATAATTGCTTGGTAAATTTGTTATCTTATAAGTTTATTTTTGAAAGTAAGTTGATTTCAATTTCTTTTTATTTTTTAATAAATACTTAACAATATATAATTATAAATTATTTTCATTTTATTATAGGACATGATGCTAGTTAATTATCTAAAAGGTCATAATTTAGAATTAAAAAAAGAAATATATGAAACTAGAAATAAAATCTAAAAATTTATTGTAAAAATTTTCTTAATTTTAAAATAATTTATTTTTTAACTTTCTTTATCGAAAACTAGATTGTGAATGAAATTTTCACGTTATAATATATTTATATTTAATTTTAGTAAGTTTCATTTCAAGTTTTGTATATTTTTCTTTATTTAATTTTTAAATTTTTATCTCAATCAACCTAACTCCATGAATTAAGGGATGGGTTGAATTAGGTTGAATATATTTATTAGGTTGGTTGATTTTATCTCAATCCATTCAACAGTAGGTTGGATTGAGTTTTCACAAATCCTACCCAACCCAACCTATGCCCACGCTTAGTTGCTAGTAATCCTATCAGCTCTTTAAATTTTATTACTCACTTGATATTTGAATTAGGTCAGCTTTATTATCCTGTGGTTATGTATATTGAGGCAAATTTTGTTAAAATGTTTATCAACTAAGCATATTCCATGCTTTTAACTCATGAGGCCAGGTCAGAAGCTAATAAGTTAAGTGATAGTATAGAAACCAAACTGAATTATGTAGCTAATGTTGCTCAAACTTGACCTAATTACAAAAGTTGAGGTCAATATAATGCTAATTAGAACAAAAACGTTGGTAATGGTACTGGAAGCAGAGGTGAATATGACAGAGGTTTTCACCACAGGGACAAAAAGGAGGAAATTAGAATAGTATTCTATCTGAAAGATGTGCTTACAATGCTAGTAATGGTAACTTTGGTGGTTATGGTATTAGTAATTTTGGTGGTTATAGCACTGGTAATGGTAATTTTGGTAAGACTGGTAAATTTAACAATGGCAAGGATATTATGGATCTAAACAGTGTTACTGTGGTTTGTCAGATCTGCTTAAGCCAAAGCATACTGCAGCAGATTGTAGAAACAGGTTTAACAGAGACTTTGTTCCATTTTATACACCTTCAAGATATAATCAATTTCAGGCACTAAGAGCTTCATATCAGAACTCAGCACTAAAAATTACTTTTAAGATGATATGGCTGATCAAGGCTGGTACATTGATAGTGGGGCAACACACCATCTCACCAATAACTTACAGGATCTGACTATTGGGAAAGAATACTTAGGTAATCAGTTACTATATGTTGGTAATGGTCAATGATTACATATTCCACACATTGGTTATGCTTGTCTACTTACTGTTTATGATTCATTTTTACACTTACAAGATATCTTATATGGGCCTGATCTCACCAAGAATCTCATAAGTGTTTTAAAATTACTTGAAGATAATAACTTAACCATTGAATTTGTTGCCAATACGTGTTTCATTATTTCATTAGAGACAAGAAGAAAGAAGTGCATCTGGCTTAAGGAGTTGCTAAGGGTGGACTGTATCAGCTGCTATTTAAAAATGATATTGTTTTCAAGTCTTGTAATTGCACCTATATTCCAAGTTCTATGCTTTCCATATTCAATAATTCAGCTTGTAATCTTTTTGATATAGCTGTGAATAAAACTCGTACTCAAACTCACATTCATCAGTGTCATGTAAACACTGCTAAGTCAATTACAATAGTAACTTTATTCCATCAAAGATTTGGTCCTCCTAACAAGCATATATTGAAACGCATTTTATCTTCTATTCCACCACGTTATCTTGTGTCTTTACCTGACTTATGTGATGTTTGTCGATATGGAAAAATCCATCAATTTCCTTTCTACTCAACAAGTATTAAAACAAAAGCACCTTTAGAACTTGTGCATACTAATCTTTGGGGTCCAGTAATACCTTTAGCTTGTTTGAATAATTACAGATACTACATTAGTTTTATATATGATTATATTATGTATTGTTGGATATGTGTCTAAACCCTTAAATCAGAAGCCTTAGACACATTTAAATTCTATAAAACTTTATAAGAAAAGCAGATTTGTTACCCATTAAAAACCTTGTAGTCTGATTGGGGGGAGAATATAGAACTTTTGAATAATTTTTTAGAACAGAAGGGGTAAGTTTTAGACATAGTTGTCCTCATATACATTGTCAAAATAGTGTGATAGACAGAAAACATAGACATATTGTAGAAACAGGGTTGACACTTCTTACTCAAGCCAAAATGCCTTTAACCTTTTGGTGAGAATCATTTCATACTACCTCATTCCTTATAAATAGGATTCCAATACGTATATTGAATAATATTTCTCAATTTACTAAGTTACATGGCAAAAAACCAGACTATGCATTCCTTAGAACATTTGGTTGTTCTTGTTTTTCTTTTCTCAGACCATATAGCAAACATAAATTGAACTTTCATACAGAAAAATACCTCTTGCTTGGTTATAATCTTGCTAGACATGTATAGTTCAATGAGTCTGAATTTTCATATTCTAAACTTTTTCCATCTTACAAAATTAATCCAAATCTATCTTCAGTACAGCATAATCACTCTCTCTTTTCAACCATTTCTTTTTCACCAGTCTTTTATGACAATAGCTATACACAAACCTCTTTTAGTTTATCAGATTCAGAGGCAAGTCCTAACTCCAGTCACTCTCACACATCCTCTGTGCAATATTTTCCAATGGACAATTAGTCATTACTGAATTAGCCACAACAAGCATGTACTGTTCAGAATACTCTCCCATGGTCACTAGATCAAAAGTTTGAATATTCAAGACCAAAACCTATTTAGCTGTAACTAAAAAACTTGAATCACAATCTGTTAAAACAACATTGGCATATGCTAAATGGAAACAAGTTATGGAAGAAGAATTTAATGCATTACAGAAAAATGAAACCTGGATTCTTGTTCCAAAAGAGCCAGCGAGAAAAATTATTGAAAACAAATGAGTATTCACAGTTAAATATAACCCTAATGGCAGTATCTCAAAGTAGAAAGCACGACTGCTTGCTAAAGGGTTTCATCAAGCACAAGGTGTGGATTTCTTTAAGACATTCAGTCTAGTTGTTAAACACTGCACAATCAAAGTTATCATTAGTCTTGCTATCACACATCATTGGACTATTAGATAACTTAATGTAAACAATATCTTCCTTAATGGCATCTTAACTGAAGATGTTTTTTATGCATCAACCTGAGGGTTTTGTTCATCCTCAATTTCCATCTCATGCCTGCAAACTCACCAAGGCTCTTTATGGACTTACACCGAGAAGCCCAACAATAAGTACAGCCGACTCAAATTTTCTTATTCTTTACCGTTGAGCGAAATTTTGGGCCAAGAAGAATCAAAGCCGTCAGATTCAAAATCTCGTAGAAAGTTATTGTAACTTTTTTAAATATTGAACAGTCTCCGAAGATCCAACCTTAAAAAAGCGGGGCACTCTGTTTCATGCCAGTTATATTAGTACTGCGGTACTGCGTCACTATACAAAATGGCTTTAAAACTTTACGGGAAGATTCAAAAAATTTCCACAAATGCAGGGCTGGACCATCAACGAAATGGAAAGTCCATTAGACTACCCGTTATTCTAATTAATCACATCAAATATCAATGATACAAATATTTCTGAAAGCTATATAAATCCGTACATCTAATACAAATGGTAACCTCCTTGATCAGAGCTATCAAGATCCGAATTACTAGATTCGTGACTGGTTTTCTTCATCATCCGCAACTCTTCAACCCTGCTAATGCTACTGTTAGGGCTTTCATTTTTCCCTTTCATTTTCCTCCATTCCCATTTTCTAAGCCAATGCCTCGCTAACAATGCCCCCAGGCCTGTGAATATGGCCAATGTGAACCCTCCCCCTAGAGACACCACTGCCGCAAATACCCAAACCATCCCACTCCCACGTGGCAAAATTGTCCATATGGCGGCAATATAAGCGGCCGCCAAAAATGACATGGACAGCCACATCACTTTATGTGTCACCACCAATAATTGCATCAGTGATTTTCGCCGAAATGGGATAATGCTGACTAGGAAAATGACTATGCCCAGTGACAGGAACAATGCCACAATGTTGCAAACCATGAAGACTTTAAAAGAAGCTTGCGTACCCACAAGGCTTTTCCCACTAACTTGGTTAAAACCCCCAGGTGGGTTTATGCCAGCAGCAAATGTGACCGTAGCAATCAAAACCGCTACAACTATAATTGTCTTGCGTGCGTTTCTTAAACCCTCGGTTTGAAGCTCAATCTGCTTTTCTCGCCGACGACGGTTGCGGCGGCGGTGATGTCGAGATGGAGATTCACGGGGTGCCATTTTTGGTATTGCAGATGGTGTGCTAATTGGGCTAGTTTCACCTATGGGTTGAATATCGTGTGCCGACATTGGTGGCAACTGGTCGCATCTCCTAGCCCCCGCTTCCTCTAACGCAGGTACAATTTGAAGAGCACCTGAATTACTTGCATCAGACTCCACTACATCAAGAGCAGTGTAACCCTTTCTGTTTATGGCATTTACATCCACGCCAAGCTTCAATAAGTAGATAACCATCTATCTCAAAGAAAGGGAATATCAGTTTAATCTTCAATGAAATATGGTTCAAAGAACGGATTAAGATTCAGCGCAGCACGGATCAGCACTGGATCAAAATTCCTAATAGAAATAATTAATGGAGAGAATCAACATGCAAAGAACTTACAGTAGTAAGCTTCCCAGCAGTTGCAAGATGCAATATTGTGTTGCCATCATTATTTGGCATGTTGATCAGTTTTGTGATGTTCAGAGTCTCCATCAAGTACTTAACAGCTTCATACTGATTATTTTTCACAGCAAGATGGAGAACTGTCTCTCCATGTATGGTTCTCATCTCGGCTGACTGGAGGTTCAGTGAAAGTATCTCATCAATAATGTTGATTCGGCCTTTAATGGCAGCCCAGTGGAGTGGTGTTCGACCTTCGTTGTCTGGCAAAGAAGAGAGGTCAGGGTCCAGCTTTAACAGATCTCTGGTTATTTCTAGATGGCCTTTGCTGCAGGACAGGTGCAAGGGCGTGTACCCATTCAAGTCCTTTTTCCATGCGAATTCCTGACGCGACTCTAGAAGTTCCTTCACGATGTCTGCAACATCAACATGCATCCAAGAACTTGGTCATGGCCACTTGAATCAAGAAAGTTCAGGCATCAAAACTGTTCTTGATGCTTAAATTGACTGCTGATCACCAAATTAAAGGAAAGAGTACTTTACATATGTCTTAGTCCCCTTCAATTTAGGCTTACTTATTTTCCTATGGTAAAGTATTATTTGTAACTTATAAAATTAACAGTCACCTCATTACTAAGTTTATGAAACTTAATTAAATTAATACAGTGACAGCCAAAATTATTATTTTGTCATTATTCAGTGATTAATAATTAACCGGTCAACTTTGGTGTGCGGAACTGCCTAGTACAGATAGAACCAATTCTCAAATTTTGCAGAAGCTACCATTACCATTCTTCCAAGCTTTAGCAGATAGCAAATATTAATATTACCTGAATGACCAGCCCTAGCTGCAACATGAAGAGACGTAGTCAATCCATCGACCTCCAACATCAAAAGCGAGGAATAATTCAACAGCCACTTCACAACATCAAGCCTTCCTCTCTCACACGCCATATAAAGCACACTCTCATTGTTTCTATTCAACTTGTAAATAACCGAAGGATCAATCTCCACAAACAGCTTCATAAAATTTAGCCTCCCCTCTCTGCATGCCTCATGCAATGGAGTCTCCATTTTTTCATTCTCCTGCGCCACCATTTCCGGACACAGCTTCAAAATCTCTGACGTCAACTCTTCGTGCCCAAAACGAGCTGCTAAGTGTAGGATTGTGTTCAAGGATCCTGGAACAGTTTGCTTGATTTTAGCTTTATCTTGTTGAATGAGACTAAGAAAAGCTTGTGTGTCTCCTTTAAGAATGGTTTCAAAGAAGTGTCTATCCATGTTTGGATTAATGTTTTCAATTTCCATGTTTAGATTACTGGCTAAAGGCATAGTAATTTGAGAGGCTGCTATAGAGAGAGATATAAAGATGGATGCGAAGAAGATAGAATGAGACAGGAAGCATTGTTTTTCCACAAACTGTCGGTACCATGAAATTTCTCTATGATTGCACAAGTATTAATTTAGGAGTCATCTTAATTTCTTCGGAAAGTAATATTTTACATATCAAATTTTGTGAATCTTCTGGTCCTACACATGGGTTCAACTATGTTACCACTGTAGTATGATACCACATTTTCTGTCTTCTTGTGATCCAACCATTGGATCAAGATAAGAATTGCAAAAGTAAATGCAACGGCAGGGATGTATTTACTTAGGTCATTAATATTATACTCCCTCTTATTTCATAAAAAATAAGGAAAAAAAATATAATTATTGTTATTTGATTCTCTCAATTATTTGATAATTAAAGAATGATTGAAACTAACCTTTATATAACAAGGATTAAAACTAACTTTCATAAATATTTTTATAGCGGCTCAAACCCTTACTCTTCCTCTAGGCTGACTTCCACTAGGCTGACTACAAGCCCATTGGTGATGAATAAGTTATTTTAATATTTGCATGTGTTCAATTAAATTCAAATAAAGTCAGTTAAATCCTAATAAATTTTTAACATGATTTTCTTTTTAACGTTAATGATTGAAACTTTGTTATTTAAAGTAGTTGGATAAGGACTCTCTCATAATCTAATCTTTTACAAAGAAAAATTCACTAAGTAATTAGAAGTAAACAAATTAAAAAATAATGATAGTTAAATCCTAATCATATACTAACACTAAATGATAAGTGACACAAGATCTTTAAAATCTTAAAATAACTTAGATTTAGTTATGATATTTAAAGGATTAGAAAGTATGAAGAGAGAGATAAAAATTGAATCTTCATTTTTTATATTCAATGAAATAAAAAAAATGTTTATGGCTACTGGCAAAAATTGATCATTAAATCAATTGATTATGTCAAAAATTGGCCAATTAAGCTTACTATCTTTAAGAGACCACCACCCAATCACTATAATAAAATAAACTTAAAAATAAGAGACCAAACACGACCAGCAACAGATCAAATCCAATTAATTGATTTGCTATAAAATCTTTGTTTTTAATAAATATTGTCTTTGAAATATCAAAAATATTAATTTATCTATGAATTTCTATATAAGAGAGAGAGAGAAGATGATGATGATGATGAAACAAGAATGAAAAAGGGGAAACAAAAAAAAGGAATTGTGGAGGAGAAAAAAGGAAATGAGATTAAAATTAAATCATGGACAACAAAGGAGATAAAATAATAAATAATTTTTAAATCAGGAATTATATGTTAAAATTTTGAAACCCATAATTTTTATTATTTTTAGGAAACAACGAGGACTATTCTATAATAGAGCCAAAATTATGGAACGGAACATCCCCGGCAAGATAGTTTCGGCCACAGATATATATATATATATATATATATATATATATATATATATTAGCACCTCTCAAAAATCCTCAAAAAAACTCCTTTTCCGAAATGCACATTAATTTCTCAATAAAATAATTTATTTCTTTATCTTTCTCACTCTAACTCTTTTTCTCTGTCTATCTCTAAAATCTCAAACTCTGTACACAGTTTATTCTCATCTCTTGAATATTTGGTTTTTATCTATCACCATCTTTTTTGTTGCTTTTTTTTTTAAAAAAAAAAAAGAACAAAATCTAATATGGTTTCCTTATTTAATTTCTTAAAATTTGAAAATACACCAAACATACACAAGTTTAATGGTTTCCACTCTCTTAAATGAGAATTTTGAAAATAAATATTGCTACAAGAAGGATATGCAAAATTAAGGATCAATTAGCTTTTTTTATAAAAAAAAAAATTTAGATGCAAGTTTTACAATTACAGAGAAGATAAATCAAATTGGGGTGTGAACGGTTTTAAATAAGAAAGAGATTATGCCTTAAGTAAGGAAAAAATAAAAATGGATTTTATAAAAATATTTTGGTGTGCCAATAGTACCCCTATAATTAAATTTCATAATTTAATCATGTGTCACAAATAAAAAGGTCGGTTAGAAAAATTTCAAAACCCGAAAACGCTAGAATTATTAAATTGTTGAAGCAAATATAATATGATTATTATTCATGTCAAATGTTCTTAACCTGAGTCATCAAAGGCATTTATATACAATCAATTAATAGTTTTTTTCCTTTTCTTTTCAAAGGTTAAGGGTGAACAAATAACATATGTGGCAACTCAAAATGTGAATGGTATCTGTTTTTATTCACGTCAACTCAACCAGTTTACAAAACAAATCTATGTTTAAAAAATTACTTTTATAATTTTATTTTTTTTAACTTTTAGAAGTGCGGCTGAGGCTATTTTGTAGTTATCGCTAATGTTGATAAATTTTTATCTAATATTTCATTGTTTAATTTGTTTTTAAGTGGCATTGTGTTCCAATTTTAAAATTAAATTTAGATTGATGTTGAACTAATTGGATTCTTGATTAATTGGGTTAAATTAAGTAATCCTCTCTAATTGTGAAAGGAAGTCAAAGTGGTTGATTTTATTCATGTTAAAATATAAACTTATCATTTATTTTAAGCACATACAAATAATTGTGTCGTAATTCATGTTAGAGATTTTTTATTAAAAAAATAAAGTCAAAGTGCTTTTCCATTCCTTTTCTTGTCTTCTTCATTTCTTTTTTTTTTTTTTCAATGCACATATTTTTCTTTCTTTCTTTTTTTTTTAACTTTTTTTTAAAAAAAAAATTTTCTTTGCTTCATTGCACCACTTTTATGAATAACATAATCATCTATATTTTTCTCAAATATAAATGGGTCTTGAAAAACATAAAATATAGGGTAATACTCTAAATTATAGTGTGATGGAATAATAAATTAACAAAAAAAATTTAATAGACTTAAAAGGATTAATTATGGATACTTCACAATAGAATGTTTAAAAAAAACTTAAAATGATCATAAATGATTATTCTGTCATCTTTTAGAATTTTAAATAGTTTTTAATATTTATCAGTTTAGTGAACTTCGGATGCAACAGCACACAATTTTTTTTTTTCAATGGTCAACTAAAAAGAAAATATAGAAATCATGTATAAAATAATAAATTGTTAAGTTATATAAATGAAAAATAAGTAAAAATAATTACACTCTAAGAAAAATAATAAGTTCAAAAATTCACTTAAAACTTCTTATGACATAAACATTTTCTTAAATAACTCAATCAATTTCACTCATCAAATCTTTCAATTTGCACACGTCACTAATGTCAACATGCAAAATAGCAAAAGGTTGTGAATCCCAAAATCAACACAAAAATAAAAATGGCAGCCCAATTTTAACTCAATTAGTGTTTTAGAAGAAATGTATACTTAACACACTCATTAGAGCGGACTCATAAGGAATCATTGTCATCCTTGGCACTAATGACAAAGAACCTGAAAAAATCAAAATTCCTTGAGCTCAGCCGAGAAAAATAAATCAAAATTAAAATTAAAATCTTTAAACCAGGAAACTTTTAGGTTTGCAATGGGAAGAATTTCAACCTAGATTTTTAATCCTCGTTAAGAATAACGTCAATACAAAATTTTCAAATTTAGCTTTGGCCCTGCAAAACTTAGCAAAACCAGCTTTTTCTCCATTCTTAGTTTTTAGATTTGCTTCTCTAATTTGCATTCATTACTAAATCTTTGAAAGGTTGAGCATTTGAATGGCAGTGGCGGCGGCGGCAGCAGCAAGAGGCTTCATGAATCGCAGTGGGAGTAGTGTCGTTGCCACGCCATTGCACTACTTAGTTTCTGTTTCATGTTTCATATTAAGATGTTGTAAAATCACAATTATTATAAGAAAAATTAATAATTATAAAATTAAAGTTAATTGTGTCTAATAAATATAATTTTTAAATAATAATTTTAATAAAAATAATAAAAATATTATAAATTTTTTATTATATAAATAATAAATTAAATCAACTTAACTTTTAAATTAATTAATTAATATTTATTAAATATTTTAATATTATAATTTTTAATTAAATTATAAGTACTCAACCTTAATACCAAAATATGACATTAAGATTGTTGCTATGACTACCCTTCAATTGCTAACTTTTGACAGCAGCATTAACGAAATGTCCTCAATTTCATGACTTGTCGTCTTTCTAGAGACAATTAATTCCACCGTCCCGTTGAAATATCGTCTCCCTCTAATAGTTGTTAAAGATGATTAAGCTTTTGCATATTTATCTTTTAATTTCCTAGGTCCATCATATCGTTTTTCATATAATTATAGAACGCACCCGCCACCATCCGAGAATGAACGTGAGAAACTTCTGTTGCCGACTCATTAAAATCCATAACGAAACGTGGTGTTTGCAGGACTGGCTAGAGTAGGCCCCAAGTCTGATTGAATGAATGAATATTATCGAACAAGAAAGTCAGAAAAATACAGCTACTCTTACCAATGACCTGAATCTTGATGACGAGCCGCCTGACTTCATAACTCATCGAGTCTTTTTTTTAATTTCCCTTGAAAAAATTTCTCTATCCATTTATTTATTGGGCTGACCTTGCTCTCCTTCGAGCCCAATTGGCTAGTTTGCAGCCGAATGCCCCCAACTTGCTCAGAGCATAATTGCTCAGACTTCTGTTGTCGTTCCACTGCAAAACCAGACCAACCTACACCTACCCAGTTCCAGGTTAGATAAGTTTTATTATTAGCTCGCAAGTAGTGTCCCTGCACAAAACACGGAAGTGATCTTCCTGATCAATTCTGAACTTAATGCATAACCACCATCATCAATGTGACCCTCCATTTTTTTCGATTACGTACCTTCACTCTTTTATTCCTACAGCAGGTAGCAAGCAGCTACCAGCCATTTATAGAATATCAACAACTAAGCGGTGTCCTCCTCAGAAAAAGAAAAAAAAAAAAAGTGTTGTCGTTGAGATATATAGAATTCAAGAACCTCTACGCATGTACGTGGTTACATAACGTTTCATGTTGTCTTTTGATCCATTCGATTCAATCAGATTTGATTATTTTACCCATACAACAAAGAATGATCAAATTGTCTCAAAAGAAAATATTAAACAAACACAGTCAACTTCCAGTTAGAAACGTATTTACAGTATTGTAAAATGCATTTTTTTCCCCTTATTTTTTATAACATTGTAAACAAACGCATCCCGAACTTTAATCAATTAAGTCTGATATTTCCATAATAGAAAACTTTCGTTAAACACAAGTTATAACACAATGTATATAATTATAAGAAGAATACACAAATTACTCGTAGAAATGGTCCCTATGTATATGTTATTTCGTGTCGTATTGATAATCACATTTCACAAATTCACATGGAATATTTTGGCGAATGATTGCAATGTCCGTTGAAGTAGGATAATTGCATGGAAATAACATGATACCTTTCGGAGGTCATAACTTGAGCTACAAGTGTTTGTTTTGGACACATAATATATTATTTCGAAATTTGCAACAAGATGAACTAAACCCAGAGCAACTTACACTATTCTGCCCTATGGTTGAACTAAAATTATATTTATTTCCTAGTCATTTTCTATTTTTAAGTTATTTTCCTATTTTTTCTTTTTTCGGATTTTTATCTTTTTTTTTCTATATATCGAATTGGGCGCTATTTGTTTTGTTTTTCTTATTTAGATTAGGAGAATTTTGTTATAAATAATAGTTTGGATATGCTTAATTTGGTAAATTTATGATATTTAGTAGTGTTATAAAAAAGGCCTAAAACCTTACTTTTATTTGTTCAGACTTCTTTAATAAAAATTTCATTGTTCAAAAACTTAGTTTCTTTTATCAATCAACCTTTAATGTTTCTGCATCGTCAATTGGTATCAGAGCAAGTATGCTTGTCATTATGGTACAACTACACAATTAAATAAGCAACCTTTCTGAAGACAATGATCAAAGGATCCAGACATGGACTGTGGATGCTTTCAAGTAGATGGCTAGAAAAGTAGCCTTGCAAGCCATTGAGGAATCTTATAAACCGAGAGTGGTGCCTCATGCTTTCCTTGGACAAAAATAGGGAGAAAGAACAACAGCAAAGAGTTAATCACGAGGATGAACTTCAAGGAGTCAATTGTGAAGAACAACCTCAAGATTATTACCATAAGGAGATATTTCAAGGCATCAATCACGGAGTAGTGCCACATGGCGTAAATTGTAAAATAGTGCCTTAGAGCATCAATTGCGAAGTAATGCCCTAGGGCTTCAATCGTTAAGTAGTACCTTAGAATTTCGAACCTGCGAGACGAAAATCGGTGTGCGTGCATGAGGATTTAGGAAGCGATTCAAAAGATGACGATTATGTGGATTATGAAAAGAGGCATGAAAATATTCCAGATTTTCATGGAATGATGCATGTTCAAGAATTTTTATATTGGATATCACAAGTAGATGACTTATTCAAGTATACAGAGATTCCCAAAGAGAAAAAGGTCAAGCTTGTGGCATTTAAGTTGATACTGCATCAGCATTGTGGCAACATATACAAGATCAAAGAAGAGTTGCAGGAAAACCATTAATTAAATCGTGGGCTAGAATGAAGAGAAAAAAGAAAGATTATTTCCTACTAATAGCTTACCGGCAACAATTGTACTTGAAATATTAGAACTATAGGCAAGTAAATAACAGTGTCCATGAATATATAAAAGAATTTTATCGTTTACACATGAGAAATAATATAGATGAGCCAGAATTTCAAACATTTACGAAGTATATTGGCGGATTAAAACAAGAGCTACAAGGTGAGATCACATATACAATATGGGATATGTGTATAGCAGTCGTTAAGGTGAAAAAGTTAGGATAAAAAAAAGTAGCGTACTATTTTTAAAATTCATTAGTGACAACTCATTGGTCTACAAAATAAACCAAGTAGTGTTAAGGTTACAAACAAGCAAAAGACATGGGCTAGAAGTAGCCAGACACAATAATCACTATAGAATAGTTAAGACAAAGCCATCTAGACAATAGCCACTTAAGCAGCAATAATACTAACCACAGATGCCGAATAATCTATATGCAAAGCCTATATTGAACAAGTGTTCAAAGTGTAGAGCACTAAGGCATCAATCAAGTAATTATAGTCCTAAAAATTTGAATTTGTTAAGCTAAAGTCATCGAAGCAGAGGTGAACGTTGTTGAGAATGAGGATGATGATGAGAATGACGATGACAAAGAAGCACTGAAGTTGGAACCAGATGAATAAATGATGTTGAATTATATTGTGTCGAATATTTCATTAACGCCAAAATTTGAAGAAGATAACTAACACAACAAGATTTTCAGAACATGTAGTACCATGAATGATAAGGTGTGCAGCGTGATAATTAATTGTGGTAGTAGCAAGAATATAGTTTAGAAAGCACTGGTTGACATGATGAGACTTTCAATGGAAAAATATCCATCACTATACAAGATGCGTTAAATAAAAAAAAGAAACAAAAATGCGAGTAACAGAAGTTTACTGTGTTCTATTCTCAATTGAGGAGATTTATAAGAGTAATATGGTAAATATTGATTCATGTCATCAGTTATTGGGCAAACCTTGACAGTTTGATGTTGATACAGTCCATAGACGAAGAGATAATGAGTAGGAGTTTTGGTAGAATAATAAGAAGTTTTATTTAGTCCCTTCAACGAACAACAATAAGAATTCTAAGGCTGAAGGAAAAAAACATTTTTACTATTGTCAATAGTCATCTAGAACATGATTGCAATGGTTACAAGAAGATGGAAAATGAATAAGAATTCAAAGTGAAGATTGTTCTTGATAAAGTGTAGCAATTGATAATTGAGTTCGCTAATATTACACCCTCTAAGATGCCAAATGGCCTGCCACCTTTGTGAAATATATAGTATCATATAGACTTAGCTCTTAATACAGGTTTACCTAACTTGCCTCATTATTGCTTAAGCTCTCACGAGCATGCAATCTTATAAAGGTAGGTTAATGAGTTGTTGCGAAAAGGGTTCATTCGTCAGAATATGAGTCCATATGTTGTAACGGTTCTGTTGTTACCAAAGAAGGATGGGAGAATGTGGACAGTAGATGGATTAACCAAATTACAGTGAAGTATCAATTTTTTATACCATTGTTTCGATTCCTAGATCAATTAGATAATGTTCGGGTTTTCTCAAAAATAGACTTGTGCAATAGGTATCATTAAATCAGAATTAGGCTTAGGGAAAATAACATTTAAGATAAAAGACGGGTTGTATGAGTGGCTTGTGATGCCATTTGGGTTATCAAATGCATCAAGTACCTTTATTCGCTTAATTAATTAGGTTCTTAAAACATTTTCTTATAGTTTGTTATGGTTTTGACGATATTTTAATTTATTATATTAATATAGTGATACACTTAGAGCATTTGAGAATAGTTATAGAGTATTACGAAGGAATAAACTTACACTAATATGAAAAGTATAGTTTTTGTGGAGTAATGTGAAGTTTTGGGTTTCATTGTTTGTGTAGATGAGATTTAAGCTGTTGAGTTGAAAATAAAAACCATTAGAGAATGAACTATGTCTATAACTATGGTGAAGTTAAGAGTTTTTATGGGTTGGTAACATTTTATAGAAGATTCATTAGTGACTTTAACACCATAACAACAATTATTGGGGAGTGCTTGAAGAAAGAAAAATTTAAATTGGGAGAATAGTAAGAGGTTAGTTTTGCCTTATTAAAGAAGAAGTTGTCTACTACTCCTATGTGCCTTACCACCAAACTTTAACAGGTTGTTTGAGGTTAGATATGATGCTTTGGTGAAGGTATTGGAGTTGTTCTTTCTCAAGAGGGATGACTAGTTGATTATACTAGTGACAAGCTAAACAAGGCACGGAAGAAGTGGTCCACTTATGACTAAGAATTTTATACGATCCTTAGGGCGTTAAAGTCATGAGAGCATTACTTGATTCAAAATGAGTTTGTGCTTTACAGTGACCATCAAGTATTAAAATACTTTAACAGCCAGTAAAATTTAATTAAAATGCATGCGAGATGGGTAAGCCATATGTAGAAGTGCGGATGCATAAAGTAGACAACTGACTTTACTAATAATTATAGTCAATAAAGTTACTGATTTAGATTACTTAAAGGAGTTGTACGCTAAGGATGAAGACTTTACATATCTTTGGGATCGATGCGTCAACCATCAGAATGCAGAGGATTTTCTCATTCAAGATGGATATATGTTCAAGGTTAATCAGTTATGTGTGCCTTAAAGTTATTTAATGGAGCAAATAATCTATAAGTTGCATGGAGGGGTTTGGGTAGTCATATTGATCGAGATAAGATGAAAGCACTCATGGAGGAATGATATTATTGACTACAATTAAATAGAAATGTGCACAGGATTATACATAGGTGTCAGATTTGTCAAGCAGGCAAGACATACATAGAGAACACAGGATTATATATGATATTACCCATTCCAAAGAATATTTGATTGGATTTTTCCATGGATTTTATATTGAATTTGCCTCTTACAAGGGCTAGTCAAGATTCTATAGTAGTTATTATTGATAGATTTTAAAAAATGTCGCATTGTATTGCATGTAAAAAGACCAAAGATGATGCTTCAGTTGCATATTTATTCTTTCGAGAGGTGATGCATTTGCATGGTGATTCAAAGACTATTATTTCTAATAGAGATGTGCAGCTCATTAGTAAATTTTGGTGTCATCTATAGGATAATTTCGATAAATAATTGTAATTTAGTAGTATTTTTCTTTATAAAACTGATGGTCAAACTGAAGTGGTCAATCGAGCATTAGGCAATATATTGTGTTGTGTTTGTTGTGACAAGCAACAGAACTGAAAAGCTGCATTATCTTACGTCGAGTTTGCTTAAACAGCATGATTAATCCGTATAATAGCAAGACTCCTTTTGAGATTGTCTGCACTTGCTCCCCACACTATGTTTATGATCCAGTTGTTATGCCAACAGTAGTTAAAGGAAACAAAATAGCAGATAATGTAGCTGAAAAGGCTCAGCAAATTTATGTCAGGGTATGAGCGCACTTAGAGGTTGACAATGCTAAATATAAGGCTAAAGCGAATGGACGTCAACACAATAAAATGTTTCAGAAGGTGATTTGGCGATGGCGCATATGCGGCCTAGTTGTTTTCGTGGTATTCATGTTAAATTGAAGAAGTGGAAATATGAACCATTTCGTGTGGCAAAGAAGATTAATGATAATGCTTATGTGCTTTAGCTGCCGAACAATTAAAATATCTCTCTCACTTTCAACGTAGCTGATTTGTTTGAATATCATCTATATGATGAGGACTTGTGTGAGCCTAACTCGAGAATAAGTTCTTTTTCAAGTAAATGGAACTAATATAGGATGGTTGTGTGGGAAGAGGAGAAATGTATAACTTAGGTTCCAGATATTTCTTTTGGGCATATAATATATCATTTTAAAGTTTACGACGAGACGAACTAAAATCAAAATATCTTGCATTGCTCCACCTCATAATCAATTCAAAAATTTCATTTATTTCCCAGTCATTTTTCAGTTTTAAATTATTTTCATATTTTTTATTTCTTTTAGGATTTTTATCTTTTTCATAGTTATTGAATTTGGACATTGTTTGTTTTGTTTTTCTTATTTAGATTAGAAGATTTTTATTATAAAATAATATTTTAGATTTGTTCATTTTGATAAATTCATGATATTTCTAATTCTTATAAAAAAGGGTCCAAAATCCTAATTTTATTCATTTAGACTTTTTTTAATAAAACTTTCATTATTCAACTTAGGTTTATTTTATCAGTCAAACCTTTAATATTTTATATTTGTCAATTTTGGTAAATTTGTAATATTTAGAGTTGTTATAAAAACAAGTTCAAAACCCTAATTTTATTCATTCAGACTTTTCTAATAAAACTTTTATTATTTCAAAACATAATTTCATCTATTAATCAATCTTTAACATTTCTGCATTGTAGCTTGTCCGATTTTGATGACATGTAGATATAAAAAGGTTGTTTGGTTAAAATTTATAAAATTTGTTGGCACTTAATATGTGCTAGTTAATATGTTATACGTTATTATATATACATACAATACAACAGCAGCTCTAGCTCTCCAATGAAAGTCTTTTATTTTTTTTCATATTCCCAAATTTTCATTGTTGATTTTTCATTATACCCCAAAGGTTTTATTAATTGTTGATATCTCAAATTAATTTTACAATACTATAGAAATATATCATAAACTAGAAATCATGAATACAAATGGCAATGGTACTTGCAAACCCGCAAATCCACCCAAATATACCCGCAAAAACTCATCCGCTATGGGTAATTCTGTGGGTTGTGGGCGGGTTTGATATTATAAATTGAAACTCACCTTAGATTGCAGATGGATTTTGTATTAGCTAAAAATTCGACGGATACCCGTATAGATATCCGCCAAACTCGCACTTTTTTTCAAATATTTTTAATTTAATTTTAATTAAAAAAAGTATTTAAATATAAAAATAGACAAAGTAAATAAATATCAAGTGTAAACATGTGTACAAGTTACAACATGCCTAAGCCTTAACTAAAGTCATAACTTAAATTAAATAGAAATATATAAGAATGCATGAATTATTATATACTTATTATAATTTTATATTAACTATTATTCTTTAACTTAACGTATGCATTATTTCATTATTATAATTTGGTTCTTCATATTAGTATTTAAAAAGTATTATTCTTTAGAAAATATTAATTATAATCATTATTGTAGATATCATGTTGGATGAGTGCTAATGGAATAAAGATCTTCACTCTTAAAACTTGTGTTGAATAAGAATATGAAATGATAATTATTGTTGGTGAAGTGGTGTTACTTTTAGATACTAGTTTGTGGGTTTTTTTTTAATGGATTTATATATGTATTTCATATTTAAATTTGAGAATTTGTGATGGTTTGTTATTTAAATTTTAATTATTTATATACATTGATTAAATTAGAATTGGGTACGTTATGTAAACCTTAATTATTATTATAAATTTAAATATTGAATATTTGTGATTTTAAATGTGGAACCGTAAAAAATTTATCGGGCATCATTGCGGATTTAGTAATTACCAAAACCTGCTGCGGACGAATTTCCTTAAAAAAATTAAAACCCGCTGCAGGTTACGGATAGGTTTGGTAATTTAAATTTTGTGTGGATGTAGGTTTAGTAATGGCAAACCCCCTGCGGACGGTATCCATTGCGATCCTAACTCACAAATGAAAAATAGAGAATAAGTAACGAAATAAACTTGATATTTTAATTGTAACATAATCCGTTTTGCCTCTGTCTGATGTAGTTGATGCAACATTAAGATGAAAAAAGAATGTGTGCAGCTAGCTTTCATTTCCCGGCGTGTCCTTAAATGTGGGAAATTGACAAACAACATATCAAATTTGAGTTCTCAATTACATAACTGACCAACCTAACCGCATCAATATGTTCTTAAAGATACCAACCACCCAATCAATCTTCATATAAATAAATGTGTAGTATAGAAACTTCATACTAACCTAAACACATCACTCTAGCTTTGCTACATAATTCTCCTAATTTTGAATATTTCTTCAACTCAATTGCCATGGAATTTTATGGCAACAGGAAAAGTCTCTTTAGCTTTATGGATGAAGAAAGAAACTCAATCCAATCACCCGCTCGTCTTTCTATCAGAAGCCATCAAGAAATGTGTGAACAAGACCTTCTATTTAGCCCTCCAAGGCCTTCTAGTACTTCCATGGTGTCGCTATTGCCCCCACCTAGCCCGGAATCACCATGGACACTTTCTCCTCTACAAACCCCATCACCTTCCATCCTTTACAGCTGCATCGCCTCGCTTCATCGCCAGGAAGGGAACATTTACTCAATCGCAGTCGCCAAGGGAATGGTCTTCACTGGCTCCAATAGTACCCGTATTCGTGCATGGAGGCAACCGGACTGCGTTGAGCTTGGCTTCATCAAGGCAAGTCATGGAGAAGTTCGTGCCATTTTAGCCCACGGTGACATGCTTTTCACCACACATAAGGATTGCAAAATACGAATTTGGAACTTCACTGTTTCGGACAATTTTCGAACCAAAAAGGTCACAACCTTGCCTAGAAAAAGCTCATTTCTTTCCTTCTCCAAATCAAACACCCAACAACAACACAGAGATTGCATATCTTGCATGGCTTATTACCACGCAGAGGGGCTCTTATACACCGGCTCATTTGACAAAACAGTGAAAGCTTGGAGGGTTTTGGAAAAAAGATGTACATGTGTCGACTCATTTGTTGCACATGAAAGTAATGTAAATGCAATAGTAGTGAACCAAGATGATGGGTTTGTTTTCACTTGCTCTTCTGATGGGTCGGTGAAAATATGGAGGCGTGTGTACAGAGAAAATTCTCATACGCTCACAATGACGCTAAAATTCCAACAATCCTCAGCTAACGCCTTAGCATTGAGCTCATTTTTCAACAATTATTTCCTCTACTCAGGTTCTTCAGACGGGTCAATAAACTTTTGGGAGAAAGACAAAATGTCTGGTGGATTTAACCATGGTGGGTTCTTACAAGGCCATCGTTTTGCAGTTCTTTGCTTAGTAGCTATTGAGAAGTTGATATTCAGCGGCTCAGAGGATACAACGATTAGGGTTTGGAGGAGAGTTGAAGGAAGTTGCTACCATGAATGTCTTGCTGTGTTAGATGGGCATAGAGGACCTGTGAGGTGCTTGGCTGCTAGCTTGGAAATGGAGAAAGTTGTTATGGGGTTTTTAGTTTATAGTGCAAGTTTAGATCAAATTTTTAAAGTATGGAGAGTTAAGGTTATGCCTGATCAGGAGAAAACAATATGCTTGGATTATTCCGATCATCACAGTAACTCGAAGACGACCACTACAAAAATGGACTATGAGATGAGTCCTGTGTTGTCTCCTTCATGGGTTGAGAAGAAGATTAAAGCTAGTAATTATTTTCAATAAATCAATATTATCATTTTCTAATTCAGTTCCTCGCCAATTAGCAACATCTTGTAAAAATTTAACAACTATGTTTTGTTCAGCTTAATTGGCGTACTCCAATTCTTGTTTAAATCCTTGTTTTATCTTAATTAATTATTTATAAGTTGCCATTAGTATTGCAGCTTGCTTAATTTTCAGCATTTTTATTTAGCTGATTACTTAATTTTAATTTGAATTCAGAAAACAAAATTAATTTAGACTTTGTCCACTCATCTACCTTTGTAAATTAGAAAAAAAAAATCTTAATTTTTTTTAAAGAAAAGAAATCCTAAGAAAGATAAATAATTTAAAATTTTGATTTGAGTTTTATTTACTTTTTTACGTCTTTTAAAGATTACTACTATAAATATTTAAACATAAGAGTAAACAGAAGGAAGACATAATTAAGTATAATAACATATATTGTAAGAGGAAAAGAACAATAACACGATACTATGTTATAATTTATTTTTTCTTCATTCAATATTTTTTAGTGTTTTTGAAAAAAAAAAAAGAGAGAGAGAGAGAAGGATCTTAATTACTTATAAATGTAGGGAAATGGTACTGTTAGTTGCAGCTCATTATTCCCCAATTTGTTAGGGCATTAGGTAGTTACTATACATTATGGCATCGCTGTCTTTGGTGGCACTTAATAGCTAAGACTGAGTATATTGTTAATGCGTGCTTGAATTGATATTAATTTAAAGTTATTTACGACAGTGCGGCTGCAACACGCTCGGCTGGGCCATCAATACCCCCATGTTAGACCAATTCAATTTTAAAACCTAACCGATTTAATATTTGATTCACGAGTCATTCTTAACGTGTCACCTTTGAATAATATTAAATTTGATTCACAAATTGCTTATAATTTACAACTTGGCATATTTCTAATTAGATTTCTAAAGCTCTGTCTAACTCTTGCAAAATGCAAATTATTGGATATTTAGATGCTGCAGCTTAAAATAAATATACTAAATATAATGTGTTATTGTCTTTAATTAATCATATAAAATAATAAGATGTATTGTCAAAATTATGCTGTACGTGTTTACTAAACACTTGGGTTGGACAATTGCAACGCTCAAAATTGCAAAGGAATTTCATTATCCTGATTATAAATATGTAATGCCACTTCTAGAAGGGTGACATCTTTCATCTTGTTCCTTACTAAGGTTCCTTCAGTTGATCAACTTAGAAGATCAAGTGAAATTTCATCAAATCAACTTTTGGGGAGGGAAATCAATCACAAAATTAGAACAGAACAGCCAAAATGACTCTAAAAAAATTCTCAGATAATTATTGATCAATTAACAAGACCTGCACCGAGACTAAAGTAACGTCGAGAGAGAAACAGCAGCTAGCAATATTACAGGATACACATAAGACAAACGTAATACATTCACTCATTTAACAAAATAGAGACAAACATATAACACCATGGTCCATCACGGCATTGGATTCAGAGTTAACTAATTAAAAGCTAGTTTCCTCGTAAGGAACGGGAACATGAGACCTGACGATGAAGAAACGTTCGTAAATGAAGCCAGCAAGCCCACCTCCAATGAGAGGCCCAACCCAGTAAACCCAATGATCAGTCCAGTCTCCGCTGACCAAAGCCGGTCCAAAGGATCGTGCCGGGTTCATTGAGGCCCCTGAGAAGGGTCCACCAGCCAAGATGTTTGCCCCCACTACAAACCCTGTAAGCAATGGGCCAAGCCCATCAATCGATCCCTTCTTGGGGTCCACAATAGTGGCATAGACGGTAAACAACAAGGAGAATGTCAGAATAATCTCCCATATGATCCCCTGAAAGTAGCCTACACCGCTAGCCAGAGTGTGGACTGGGGTACCCTGCATACAGCAAAGAAGAAATTAAAAAATAAAACCAATGAAAAACTCTGTGCAATGACCAAAAAAGCCCCCACTTCTCTATTTGGTACAATAATGCATGGATGGAACTATTCTCATAAAATGCATTTACAGCCAATATCAGCACTGCTTGTTCGAATCCCATTAGATTATGAAACAATCTTATCACTACCACCTAATTTGAAATCTTTTAAGTATATTTGGACTAACCAATCCACCAGTGAGATAACTGAGAAGAAAACAAGCTGCCGAAGAAGCTAACAGTTGATCAATCCAATAAAGGATGGATCGGAAGAAGGTGATGTGGCCACCGAAAAGCAGGCCAAGAGTAACTGCCGGGTTAAGATGACCACCGGAAATGTGGCCGGCGGAGATCATGACGGCCACCACAAAAGCATGAGCCACGGCCACAAAAAACAGTCCCACTAGAGCATTTCCCTCAAGCTTATCTGTCCGTTGAAATATTGAAACAATATTAACATCCATTATCGACCGTATATATAATAAAAAGCTCATAATTAAATCTGTTTCTTCAAAGCAAGTTTAACGTAATAAAATTAATAAATTACAAGTACCTGCAGCCATGGCAGATCCGACTCCGACGAATACAAAAAGGAAGGTGGTGATGAACTCAACGACCACCGCCTTAATGCAGTCGGGCTGCGTGGCCTCTCCGTGGCTCCCAAGGGCTATTTTTGCCATGATCGTCGGACGATTAATCGGACGCTATAAATATCTAACCGGCGATTAATTGCCTAGAATGTTCAGCTATCTTGGCTTGGCTAGAAGGAACTTTATAGTGTCATATTTATAACCATTTATGAACTACACTTGTGTACTTACCTTATTTATACTTAGTTTAGCATCATTGGATAGTTCTTAAACAGTTTTATTTAATTATTTATATGAGTTTGAATTTGAATCTTAAAAAAAATCATTATATATAAAAATTTAGAAAGATACTATGTATCTTAAATTTATATATTTTAAATTTTTTATCTTAAATAATATGATATTCATCAATTGATTAATAAGATAATATAATTAATTTACTTTAATTTTATCAATTAATTGATAAATATTACATCATATGTGATAATTATTTATAATAAAAAAAATTAAAATGTATAACATTAATGAAAAAATTATATGTAAATATATATTAGTAGTTGACTTAAAAAAATAATGAAATAAATAAATTGAGTATCATCTGTGACGCTTGTCTTGGAAATTAATTTTTATATATAGTAAAAATACGCAATAGGCCGGAGAGCTGCCCGCATGTATTTATACACAATGAATGCATAAATTAGGTATGCTTTAGTTGTCCGAAACGTCAATTTATATGGGATCATAATATAACTACAATAATTAGTTAAGTTGTGAATGTAAATGGCGAGGTACTTGTCTGTATTGTCACTGGCTCTCACTAACTGCAATGTTTTAAGGTATTTTATATTAAGTTTAATTATTATATATTTTATTAATCATTTTGCAAACCGTGGCTATGCACGCCAGATGTCACGTCAATTGCAATAAAAGTTATGTATCTGCCAAAATTAAAAACTTTATACACCTTATAATAATTGTTTATTTAAGACGAAGAATTTGCTCTTTGGTAAAAATAAAAGAATCAATATATGTGGAAGAATTTAAAAGCGTGAATAAAGAAACGAATGTGTGGCCCTCTCATGATTTGGCGCTTGAAACTACCATTGTTAAACAGGAGTATAAGCACTTGGGTCCGAATCTTGATATTCCTTGTAGACAATTGTGGGGGTGAAAATTTGAATGACATTTCTCAAAGTTGTTTCTCAACTTCTACGATCTCAAGTAACGGTGGGATGAAGTGATAAATATTAATTTTTTAAATTATATGAAACCAATCATTAAATAAATGGATGTTACATAACACTTAAAATAAAAATATAAAAAATACTTAACATCAGGAATCCTGAGAAAAGATTGAGAGAAGCGACATAACTTACTGTTGTTTCGACTTCTCTCAAATTTTTTGGTTCAGTTTGTTAAAATAACAAAAAGAAAAAGTGGATGCGTTGAGTAGATCAAAGCAAAGAGTAAATAACGGCTGTAAGGCATTGTAAATAACTCATGAGTAAATATGACAACTACTATTAATAACTTTATTATATTGAAGGCATCATTGTAGGGGGATGATATCATTAAATTTATTTTGTATCTATGAATTAATATGACTCGTTTTAGTAAATGATCATATCAAATAAATTTTTCTTTAAAGTTTTCAATAATTTTCTCTTTTAACTTCTTTAGTTCCTCACATTTTTATGCTTTTACGTACAAACGCTAGCCGATCAATTAATTGTTGACTGCTTGTGATATGCTGAGTGGGCTTCATACTTTAATTTCTGCTGTATTTAAATTGATGTTAAAGAAATTGTCATATTCAAATGAATGTGTTATAGGCCTCGGGTTTGGACTTTCGTGTTGCCTGTGTCGTTTTCTCATTCCAGGACAAAACTTGTTTGTACATATTTTATGCCCATTTGACTTTAAAACAGTGGCTACTCCAGCAAAAGATTCTCTTTGCACAACTTGGAAATTAATTTGAATGGAACTGTATTGTAATTATGAATGGAATGCAATTATTGTGACCATGCCCACATTCTTAGTTATGTTCAACAAATTAAGTGTGTGTATGTATGTATGTACGTATGTATGTATCTATGGAATATTGAGGTCAATACTAGCTAAATTTCGGCAAATTATTATTCTACAATACAAGGTTTGCTATTGGCTAAACCTCGGCCCGGTATATTTTTCAAAACATGCGCCCACTTTCCATCTCATCCCCAATAAAGTTTAATCATTCTTCTAAGGTTAAGAGTGAGCTGGATTCAAACTATTCATCTGAAAAAAACTAATTATTTTGCTACTATTAAGAGTGAGGTTGCTTCAACTCAAATTTCGATTTGACTGTATAATTTTTAAATAATTTTATTTATTTAATAATTTAAATTCAAATTATAGTAGAATTAAGTTAAAAAAGTAATTGAAATAAATAAAAGATACTTATTAAATCTCAAACTCAAGACCTAAATTTTTTTAAAAATAATTTCCTATCAATAAAACTAAGAAAACTTTTTATATACAAAAAACTACTTTTGTTTTTACTCTCCTTAAATCAAATTAAAAAAAAAAAACACTCAATTAGATTGAAATGATGCTTGTTACAATGAACCGGACTTTGTCTTCAGACTCGAGCTCAACTTTTATAAAAATAAGTTTGACGTTCGAAAAATTGTGAGCTAAGATGATTGATGATTTATTCATTTTCTTTAGGGTTACTTTTCAAATCCTTTCATGACGAACAAGAGGGAAGAACATTAGATATTTATATATATTCCTGCATTAATTATTTGATTGTTGTAAGAAATTAGTGCGGGCACTTTTTCTTTTCAATTGGCTGATTGATTCTAGTCTGTGACCAATAATTTTAGAAGACAAAAGAAAAATAATACTATTTAATGAGTTAAAGCAAAGACACGCACGGTCCAATTGCTCGATTGGCTGATTGATTCTTTGCAATCATGCTGGATCCACAATTGCTTATTTTTGGGATAATAACATGTGATCCCCGCAATTTTACTTTTAATCGAGTACAGACATGGATTTTCTATTTTGATCAATTAGGTCCTGATTGTAATCTTTTTTTGCAAATAGAAATTTCCTTTGTCAACAAATTTATGCAGTGCATAATACATTAACATACCTATAAATATTAGGATTACTTTTTCAAAATACTTTACAGTAGCCTCATTCGGCCTATTCAGACGATTGAGGAAACAAAAGCAAAATGTACATGATGATGGGTATGCTGTAATTTTACGCTTCACAAAGTAAATATCTTTAATTCGCTCTTTAACATTATTATCCACCGCCTAGTTGACTCTTTCCATTATTGTCAACTTAAACGAAGCTTTCACTGGTCACTGCTGTACTTTTTAAATGAATTTTTAAATTTTTTGTTTCAATTGGGAGTTCGATAGACATTTATTAAAACGCAAGTAATCTGATAATTAGATTTGATGTTGAAAAAAGAAAGTGTACTTTTAAAGTAGGATTAATCTTTGTTGAACTAATAGGTGTTATATTCACTTAAATTATTTTAGATTTAGGTTATTTTTTAGAACTCGAACATGTTCAAATTTAGAATTTGATCAATTTTTATTTCACTCCAACCAAATTAAAAAATTAATAAGACTTGTCCTTATATAACAATCCTTAATTACTGCTTTTTACCTATCGCAAAACACGTAAATACACACTCTTTATACCATTAATCACTCATACCATGAGTTCGAGTCTCAGTCCTTTTATAATAGAGGTAATTTTCTTTCAATATTATCTGAGAGTTTATTTTTAAACTATACCATACTAGAGAATCTATGAAAGAGCACAGAGTTTTAGTCTATCTTTAGTTAAAATATTAGTGTTCTTCTGGTTGTCATACCAGTGTTCTTCTATTTTTAATATATCAAAAAAAAAAAAAAAAGAATGGCCTAACCCCTGAGCTCACAAACACGTATGTCGTTGCCATTGTCACCTCCGTTCGAGTGCACCGGCACTAGAGTCGCTGTCAACTTCCTCGTTATGGCTTATTTACTTCCTCAATCTAACCAATTTGCTTCCTCGTTCATCGTTCCAACTGCTGTCGTTACTTCCTCCTTCGTTAGCCATCAACAGCTGCAGACGGTTAGGTTAATTTAAGGCTTCTTTTGCCGTCATCAGCTATATTCAACTTGTTTTTTGTTGTTTGTTAACTTTTGTTTTTAAAAGACTTGTTAAGGATGCTTATTGCTAGGTATTTATTTATTTTTTTTTTTTTGAGAGATCGTTAGTTTTCTTCTTACTAAAATTAATATGTACCACTTACTTACTCAATGATTTTATAATAACCAATAACTTTTTATGAGCACAATTTTATAGTATTATATTTATTTTAAAATATATTTTTATTTATATTTATTATAAATTAAATAAATCATATAAATAAAAATTAAGAATTAAAAACAAGAAGTATATGTTTTGGTGTAAATAAATAAATATTTTTTATTTTACTTTTTGTTATTTTTAAATATTTTTCTCATAATAAATATATATTTTATATTACCAAGATAATTTATCAAAAAATTACTTATTTACCCATCTTTTCTTTTAAACTTTTTATATCATAATTTTTTAATATTATAAAAATAACAGGGAGTAAATGGTATATACGATTTCATTAGCAATATCCTTTTGGTTTTGCATCATCGATCCGGGCAGGATTTGAGTTATTTGAAAGTGAATTTAGAATTTTAGGTTGTTACCTAAATTGCAGCAAAAACCATAATTTAGATCCAAATTTTCAATTCGAAACACTTAACTAAATTAGATTGAATGCTCTAACCCAAAAGGGCTGCAACCCAAACTGAAAACTGAGTTACTCACCACTATCCTTAATGATAAAGTACACTTTAGTTAGTATTTTGTAATAAATTTTTTAATTAGTGTAAATAGCTTCACCCACTAAATGCATTCGTGTCCTTAAATCTTTTTCTTAAAAAATAAGAACAAATAATCAGAGTCAGCAACTCAGCATCTGTTAGCAAATAACAATTGACTGAATTTATTATATTTCAATTTTTTCAAATGAAAAATTAGTACGCGGATAATCTTTCGGGCTCAAATTGACCATTTATAAGCTATGGACCTACCCATTATACATCTATCTAAATATCTAAGGATGTGTTTGTGGTATTATATTTGTTTTGCTGTTTTTCGTTTTCGAATGTGAAGAAGTGTGAAATTTCTTTAGGACACTTAACGTCAGTTTCGTAATATTAAAGGTTTAAAAATAATTATTATTAGTTGTGTTGTAAAAATAATAAATTGTAATGAGAATAAGTTAAGTGTTTGATAAATTTTATTTTCAGAAATGCTATGAATTTTGAAAATAGTTGTAGGTGTTTGGTAAGATTTATTGTTAAACTATTGTAAAAAAATAAATGACTAAAATTGACATAATATATATGAAATTTACTTACACACATAAAAATATGTATATATAATATTTTTAATTGTGTATTATAAATTTATCATAATTAAAAATAAAATTTATAATATATTGATTTTATTTCTTTCAATAAATTTTTAATAAAAATTGATTGAAATATTGATTTTATTTCCAATTTGAATAAAGATAATTTTGGGTTTAAGTAATGATTGTAAAGATATTTATGAAATTACATTAAAGGATAAAATTGATTCTTAAAATCATAATCTAAAAACTACTCTTTGCCTTTTTTTTCAAAATCAGGTATATGAGGGGCTGATTGTGACAAAAGTGATTTTGAATTTTTTTTATCAAACACTAAAATTAACTTTTAAATTCTCAAAATTACTTTTAATCCTCAAAAACATAATTTCAAATGAGATTACTTTTAAATAGTTTTTAATTTCAAGCGAGAATGATTTATTGTCATTTTCTAATTTTATAGAAGAACGTTGGAAAATAAGAAATTGATGTTTTTCAATTTTTATTCCTTCAAATGGGTTAAACAAGTCCGACTTACTTAACGAAAAGAAAAAAATCAAGTGGGTTACCATTTAATTGATTTATTTAATCCTTTTAATCATCATTTCTTTTTCAAGTATTGTAATTATATTGTTTTAGTAATTTTTAAAGGTTTGCATTAGTAAGATTTATTTATTATTTTTTAATTCTAGTATTAATGATATTATATAGAAAATTATTTTGTCTATCTTTTAATAAAAAAATATTTGGAATAATAAAAAAATGATTGAAATTTAAAATAATAAAAACTTTATTGACATATATTAAGATTAAAAATAATTTTAGTTCATTTAAACTTTTTGCTGTAATACATTTTTTTTTTCTTTCTATTTGATTGTTTCCACTTTTTAGACCGACAATCAAATATATTTTCACTTTTTATTTTATAAATACCATTTAAAAAACAATCTACCTGAAGCATTTTTGTTTTCATTAATTATTTCTCTTGAAAAAAAAAATGAAAACACTACCAAATGCACTCTAAATATTCTCATAAAGGCCATTTTATGTATTAAACAAATATTTTCCTTCCATGCTTGGCACCCGAAGTTCTTGTTTCATCCCCAGCATTTTCTCCGGTGCTCAATCAGAGCTACTGGTATAATTTTTCTTCTTTTCATTTGATATTTTCAGCCCATTAGAATTCGGGTCACCGGATAATCCAATCACAATAAAAGTGATTGAAGAGCAATGTTATATTGCTCAATTAAATATATGTAAAAGATTATGTCTTTAACTTAATGTTATACTCTTTTTTTTTTTAAATAGGATACAATACAATTGAAATATTTACGATTAGAATCCAATGGAAATAATAGCGCTATATTTAAATATTACAAACTTCACAAACTATAAAATTTTATATTCCAAACTAAGAAACAACATATCACTTAAGATAAAATCTCATAAAATATTACTTAAAAAGTATAGAATTCTGATGATCTAATTAATCTCATCATTACATTTTCATAAAATTACATAGATATTACATATTTGATAATATATTTTTTAAGATTCTATATATGAAGGTAGATATGTTATGATGCAATTTAAGTATTTCATCGGGTAATAGGCCAAATCTATCTCCAAATAATTGAAATAAAATCTACATAAAGAATTTGAACCTCTACTCACATGTGTGGAAATAAAAATAATTTACCATAAAAAAAAAAAGAAAAAAGGGAGAAGTTAATGTTATATATATGTGTGTGTGTGTGTGCGCGTGTGTGTGTGTAAAAGATAACATACACAATATAAATTACTATATAGAAACCTATAATCTAATAGATAAAAAGGTATGTTTGGGACAGCTCCAATCACTTTATTTTCATGATTTTCTATGAAAATAAAAGGATTGAAGCACAATGCAGCTATCCCAAATACACTCAAAATCTTAGCAAAAGATTTTAATTTTTTTTTTTATTTTTAAATAACAATTAGAGCATTTGTATAAAAACTCACTTTTACTTGATTGTGATCATGCGTTAAATTTCATAATAAGAGGATCAAATATATTTTTCTAAAAGGAGCCATTTTAAATATTTAATAGTCAAATAATAAATCACTTATTCTTCCATATTGTTGGGTTGGAGTTCAATTCCCTCGTTACACATTACCAAGAGTTAGTTTTATATCAACTAAAAGTAACTTGTTCTTAGAATAAATAGATTGCATAATTATAAAATTGATCTTATAGCATGTTTGGTTTGAATAAATATAAAAAGAGGAGAGGAGAGAAAATAAGGAGAAAAAAAAGATAAATAAAAAAAAGATAAATTTTATGTTCAATCAAATAATAAAAATGATATTGACATTTTTTTGTATTCGTTTTTTCCCCTTCTCATTCATTTTTATTTATCTTCTTTTATACCATTTCTTCCAATTGAACATGAGCCTACATCTATTTCATTAGGCATTAATGATCTTTTAACAATATCTTTTATGCAATGGCTAGTCCAAGATGTTGAACAATAAAATTTTATTTTGAAAAAATACTATTATTATGGGAATGTACACACAATGGGAAAACTATAGTAATCTATTGAGATATGGTACGCTACAAGTGAATATTTGCTATTAGAAATAAATCATAATTTTAGGATGAGGTTCAAATATAAATCTAATTATAAATAAATGGGCCTAAAGACTAACAATATCGTTGAATGGGCCTATGGCCCAATGGGATATTTTCATACAGACCCATTTAAGATCCAATCAGACATCATCCAATGGCATTTGACAAATTGACATTCATGATAAGCTCACAAACTGAATCAAAGGAAGCAAATAAACAGCAGGCACAGAAAGAGACTCACGAGAGGCGCAGAAAATGCTGAGAACATTACCAATAGCTTCATCTTCTTCTCTCACTGTTTCCACGTACAATAAAGCTTCTCTTCCTTCACAATCCTCACTGAAATTATCTCCTCTCTGCATTAACAATGATGGCGGTAGTAACATCTCTTACTGTTATAATCCTTCTCGGAGACTCGCTCTCTTTCAACTCGGTGCTGGTAAGCACCCCCTACTTCTTTTATCTTATTTTCATGCTTATAACCCTTTAATGAAATGCCCATGTTTTCCATTTTGGTTATTTTTTTATGGCTTGTCATATTGTTTCCTGTATCTTTGGATTTTATCTTTTGGGGATTTTGCCTTTGTATTTGAAAATGTATGTAGTAGGAATGGGTTATCATTTAATGATTAATTATGGTTTCAAAATTGCATTTTTATTAATAAGTAGTACCAATGCAAAGTATATGCAGCATTGTTTGAGAACAAGTAGTTCATAGAATTACAATAAATTAAATTAGTTCATGTTTAGTACTCTCTTGTATGGCAAATTTGTAGTCTTGGTTTCTGTGGCAATGTAATATGAATGCAAACTCTTATAGAAACTGATTTGGCGGTGTTGATAAGTGATATATCTCACATTTTGAAAAGAATCAAAGAAACTTAATAGTGTAGGACATGTTGCAATATTATTACATTGTCACATGAGTTTTTGTATAGGTTGCATAGGAGTTTGTATTCCTCGTATTATTGTTTATTGAGTACTACGTTGTTTTAGGTGATTGGAAAATCAAACCAGTGGACTACCACTGAATTCTGCTTTACATATTTGTTAATTGAAGCTGTCAAATTGGATTTTTCTTCTCTGCTAATGAACTTCATGTGGTTGTGTAGCTTTCCCGCAGTCACATTTGTTTGGTGCAAAAGCATCAAAGTTGTTGAGAGCAGAAGGAAGTACAATAGAAGCCAGCACTTCTGGGAATATGACACCAACAACCAACACTGTTACTGAGCAAAATGTGTTAGATTGGGTTAAAAGTGATAAGAGAAGAATGCTTCATGTTGTTTATCGTGTAGGAGATTTGGACAAGACTATTAAGTATGGCTACTTGCTTTAATTCCATGTTTCAGTATTTACTGTTTCCTGATATTGGATTTATGGAGAATGGAAATAGCTTATTAGGTTGTGGATATTGCAGATTTTACACTGAATGCTTGGGGATGAAGCTGTTAAGAAGACGTGACATACCAGAAGATAGATATACAAATGCATTTCTTGGATATGGACCTGAAGATTCGCATTTTGTTGTTGAACTTACTTACAGTAAGTAATCTTCTCAACAAGGAAAAAAAATTAAAAAAGTAATCTTTCAATGTCAGTGTCTTAACGTTCAAGTGTATCCTGTCTGACAATGAAAGTAAGCAAAATTTATGGTAGTCTATTGTTTTATTTTTTATTAATATAATTTGGCGATACTTTTGCAGACTATGGAGTCGATAAATATGACATCGGAACCGGATTTGGTCATTTTGGCATTGCAGTGGAGGATGTGAGTTTTTCTCACCTAAAATGATAGCCTTCCGTGTGAAGTTAGACTATGATACATGCTTCTTTATACTGCAGTTCTGTTTTTCAAATATTGTTGTGTAGGTTGCAAAAACAGTAGATCTTGTAAAGGCAAAAGGGGGAAAAGTTACCAGGGAACCTGGTCCTGTTAAAGGTGGCAATACAGTCATTGCATTTATTGAAGATCCAGATGGTTACAAGTTTGAGCTTTTGGAGAGAGGACCAACACCTGAGCCCCTATGTCAAGTAATGCTTAGAGTGGGTGATCTTGATCGTGCTATAAATTTCTACAAGAAGGTGAGCAGTATTCCTTTATAATAAGTCACTGCTATTGTCATTGAAAGTTCAAAGTCTTAGCTGCTTATTAATCTCTTTTCACTGAAAATTACTTGGTGTTCTCTTCATGGTTTCGTGCATACTTAAGGCTTTTGGCATGGAACTTCTGCGGAAAAGAGATAACCCTGATTACAAGGTAAATTCACACCTACTACCCACTAACAAACTTCAATAGCTGTCTAGTCTGTAGATGTTTCTTTATCATAAGAATAAATGCACATATGTTGATCCAACTACATTGGTCTCTTCATGAATCACGACCAATGCTTATTGCTGACATAAAGAGAAATTCGTCTCAGAAAAAGGGCATTTCTGCTTTTCATCTCTCAATTTATAGGTATTCAATGCAAGTTGGTGATCTGTTTGATTTTTTCTGTGCTTACTTTTCAGTATACAATAGCCATGATGGGCTACGGTCCTGAAGATAAAAATGCTGTGCTGGAACTGACATATAACTATGGAGTCACAGAATATGACCATGGAAATGGTTACGCTCAGGTAAATTCTTCCTTCACCATTTACTGCTATATTTTTTATTTATTTGAATTCAAGCAGTGTGTGTGTAATTCTTGGTAACTGTGCTTGTTTTAATCAGAATCCCTTTCGGACCCTTAAAATTTTTTTTCGATCATTATTACAGGGAGTCTTAAGTTTTTAAATTTTAACAGATTGCAATAGGCACAGATGATGTTTACAAGACAGCTGAAGCAATCAAACAGAGTGGTGGAAAGATTACCCGTGAACCTGGTCCCCTGCCTGGTATCAACACAAAGATTACTGCCTGCTTGGATCCTGATGGCTGGAAATCGGTATGGCTTCTTATATCTGGCTCTGTTTTCCCTTCAGATCTTTTAGGAGTTTATAGTGAAAAGGATTCAGTAACTGAGAGATATGAATACTATAACTCTGAAGCATATTTAGTGCTTTGAAGATTAAGGATATGTAGTACTCAGGAAAGGAACTGCAATGAGAAGAAAATTATATTGTAGTATACAGACAAGACTCCAGAGGAATTTTTTTGCGGACTAGCTAGTTTCTTTAATGTAGCATAAACTGTTTTATTTCTCACCAACAAATTTGTCCTTGGAAACTTTATGCTGCCTCTAAACTAATTTTGATCTTTTGTATTGCTTTCAATATTAATAGATGGTGCTAGACTTTAGCATCGACTCATAATTATTGAACTTGAAATTCTGGAAGTTTTGTAGAAATAGTGATACAATGGATTAAGCAACACATGTTTTGGAGGTTATGTTTGTTTTACAATATGTGATCTTGCATTTTCATTTCACTAACATTTTCTCTCCCCATCCTGCAGGTCTTTGTTGACAATCTTGACTTTCTCAAGGAGCTAGAATGACCAAGACATCCCTGTAGCACCCACACCACTTGGTGAATCTACAAGGATTCATGACAATTTTGTCTATTAGAAAGTTCATTCTGCTAGACTTTCTATTTTTATAATTCCCCATGGCAGATTGCTACTAATCCCAATTTGTAGAATTTTTTCTGTAATAGTTTGTTGTAAGTATATTCTTACCCTGTAGTCAATATGTGCGTAATAGTACTGAAACAAATTCAATTCAACAGGTATGCAAGATTCAAAACATAATCTTCCATCCAAATATTAGCTTTTGTCTCAGAATTATCTTAAATTGGCACAGCAATTCAAAATATGCTGGATTCCATCAACCCACATCTGTTTATCACCTTTGTTTCTGCACTCAAATTCAATTATCCTATCAGCTGTTTTTATCCCAAAGTAAGCTCTCTGCTTGCCGTCGTGTTCACTCTCCCTTGCAGGCCATGTTGGGATGTCACATATAACTTCAGAGACTATACCTGCAACAACAACAATTCTTAAGTTGTTGATGAGCAGAATCAACCAGAAGCATAGGTAATTGTTCAATTATTGCTATGAGACTTAGCTTACATTTTTTCTTTTTTGTGAATGTTCCTGCCATGTGCTTGCTTTTCAGCTTGGCTACTACCTGTTTTTTGAAATTTGAAATCATTTTGTTAGTGAAAAATAGTAATATTAATCAACAAGAAAGAAAGAAATGCTTCATGGTGAAATCTAGATAGAAAGCTCGTAATTTCAGTTGTATTTGGATGTCACCCAAATTCATTTCTTAAGGTTCTCCAAATATCATTGCATAGATTTGTTGGTGTCTTGTTAATCTTACTTGCAGATTTGAATTAATGTTGAAAGAAACTTGCTTCCAGTGTAACGCTCCTGCCATCCACATTTTACAATAATTTGGTTAATAAGTTTATTTTAATATTATTACATTATATGAGGTTACAAGCTTAGTATCTTAGTGGATGTATACCCTTCCTTGTGCGTTTGAGAAGTTCTACCCCTTTGGAGACAAGGTTTAGTGCTGCTGAAATGTTTGATTCTTTGCCTTCTTGCTCCGTTTCCTCGGCCAAAGAAATGGTTGTCATTCCATACCCCTTCTGCAGCCTTGCTCTTAAGGTTGCAGCTCCACGTAAGGCTGCACAAACAAGCGTCTGATTAATTAGATAATGCTCTAAAACCATTTAAGAATTTATTTTGAAGTTTCAGTGGCATGCATCCGAAGCTGCACTTTTCTGCAGCGAGAATGAGCATTCCACTCTGTTTGGTCAACTTTAGATTGATTGAATTAGAAAAAGTCTTTAGAAGCAACTGAAGTATTTTTATACCTGTAGCTGCTCCAGCGGTTAGGGTCATGATATCCCCATTAGTCCTTGCATTAACTGCTGAGTTGACAACAGTTAGGATTTGATCATGATCAGCTCCCATGTCCTCCGCAATCTCAATGCAATGAGATGCTACTAGAGCTGCTGCTGATGCAACTGCAGCTGATGTTTTGTAAGATGACTTCTGTTGGACAGTTGTCATTTCTTGTGAGGTTGTAGTTGTGGCAGTGATTGCTGCAATGGCAGCGGCAACCCCCACCACAGATACAGCTGCATGTAGTTGAGCATTATGGGCTCTGATCTCCTGCTTCTTCCTCTCCTTATGATCTTTTAACCATCTGCCCATTGTTCGCCCTCTCATTATACTCTTGTATAGCTGCTGGGGAACACACACACATATAAAGATTACTAAGATGATGGCCTAATTGATGATCAAGATAGTGTTGGATGAGATACCCCATTTTTGAGCAGCTGTTGACTGGAAAGGAATTCTGGGTGGAGTGCTTGGTGAAGTGCAAATATTTCCTGTACAGAGTATGCTAATGATCAACTGATGACCAAAAAAATGCATGCTGCTTGCACAAAGAAAGAAGGCGTAGGAGACAAGATACCTTCATTTCTTCACTGTCTCTGGGAGAAATTAGAGGGCTACTCTCAGTAGCTACTTGCTGATGTGAAGCAAGCTGCTTTTTCAATCTTTGGTATTAGACGTGCAAGAATAACACCAAAAACAAGTTGAAAAATAGGAATAAGAACATAATAATTAAGAGCATGGGGGTTCTTAGTCTTACAGATTCTGTCAAGGTTGTGGAGCTTGCATCATGAGCCTCAATGTCAGAAGAGAGAGGTGTCTTGTCATTGTCAAGATTGTTTAAAGATACATGAGTGGTTGATAGAGCTTTGGAGAGCTCCATAGCTGAGAGGCTCCATGATCTTGCCAGGAACTCCATCGACTCCGTAGGAGTTTCAGGTGGAGCACATGATAAAGGCAGCCAATTTGCAGGACCATTTTCGTCTATATTTTCCAGCTTTTGCGATGAGCTTTTCATGATGCATGAGCTCACTGCTAACACCAAAACATCAAATAAATGAGTTCAAGCTTGGTCTTCTAGTTTATTAAAAATATCTTTAAAAGATGAAGCTTACAATCACACAAAAGCTTACTTTCAGACTGCTCTAACTTTCTCTCAGTCGAGTAGGAATCTCAAAATATGCAATAAAGAGTTGCTGAAGCAGAAGAAACAGTTAGGTATTTAACATGGAAAGCTCCATGAGTCCCATGTTAAAAAAATAAAATAAAGTAAACATTGAACGCACATCTGAGTGGTAGTTAGTTCGACCGGTAAAATATTTTGAGGCGGTGCAAAAATTCTGAGGCTTTGAATCTCGTTCACATGTATATAGATTTAGATTATATTCTTTTTAAAGAAAAGATCATAATACAGGAAATGGCCATTGTTAAAGGCAGTTTATCTTTGTCCTCAACTAAGCAGAGAATGTAGCTTTTGTTATGCTTTCATTTGTGCTTTATACATAAAAGTGCTGAAGACCATTTTTTTGAGCGGCGAGATCATCATGATTTTGATTCTCTTTTGTCACCATTAACAGTGTTTAAAGCGAGAACACGGGGCCCCCGCTGCATATCCTCTGGGCAATACAATACAGTACACAGAATGCTCCGAAAAATATGAGGAAAAAATTGTTACATTTTTTTTTTTTTAATTTTCTTTCCCAGAAAAGAAGTTTATCATGTTATGATTCCGAGTCATTGCACGGTTTGGTCAGAAGTTTGGCGATGCATGCAGTTGATACAGCTTCAGGTTCACACTTTGCATTATTGCACCTTTAGCTAAAGGGCTTCACAAATTTCCCTTGTTTTCGTCTTTTCATGAGTTTTTTTCGTAAAAAAAAAATCATCAAAGAATGACCAAGATGGGACATGTACGCACAGAACTCAGAAGAAATATGCAAAAAGACTGGATCTATGACAATTGTGTAGCTCGTCTTTGTCCCACAAATTGTGCTGTTTTGGTCTTCGCCAGTTTTTACTAGTTGTCAAATAGAATTGCAATGCCCATCCGTAGATTACCATACCCCCAACTTAAAATGATAATTTTCAATATATTTCTAAAAATTATGAAAATATCAATTTACCCTTATTAAGCATTAAATTTCTTTTTTCATCAATTTATCCTTATTTACCCCAACTTTTTTAAATGGTAAATAAGGATAAATATCACAGCAGAATTGGCAATTTTAATTATTTGAGGAGCTACATATGATAGCTAATGCCTGTGTAGCACTCAATTGAAATCTTGTTGGGGGACATTGAAAATAAAAAGCCTTTTGAGAGGACCCCATGGACTCGAAAACCGAAACCTCCGAAAAATTTTTCTACTTAAGTCTTTTTGCGTCAACTCTTTTATCAATCTGTACAACTAGGTCCCTTAATCCACCTAAAGATATTTAATTATTAAATTATTCAGTTAACCCAAATTCAACTCCTAAATCCTTAAAAGTTAAAGATGAGCTTATAGAATGCCGAGGTTGATTATCTCAATATTATAAGCTTACAAGGCTAGATTCTAGAAAGACGACGGTCAATAGTTATAATGACTTAACTATTTGTAAAATTTTATAGGTTGGCTTTGGCCACCAGCAAAATTAACAATTTTATATGTTCCTAGAGAATCTTATCTAAGAAAAGATAGAAAAATCATGTCTACCCATAATGTGCTGCACCCCTCCACTAGCGACGTCTGTATTATCATAACACTTTGACATGATTAGTATGGTACAGAAAAATGCACCAAAGATGTACTCAAGATTCTCAAATAAGTGATTAGTGATTACTGTCATTGCTTAGTACTCAAACAATGGGGATCAGCACGAACGTTCATCTGACGTTGAGGAAGAGTGAAGATTGAAGTATAATTTATAATTGGCGTTAAGCATACAATCAAGCTGAAGAGCCAATTCGAGCCCCAAGCCCCTATGAGGCTCCTTTTTCTTTCCAGAATGGTAAATGTCGTTTGTGGGATTAAATTTTCGAACAAGTATCAATTAAATTTCTGAGTTATTCTGTAAATATATGCATATAATATAGTATCCACCCCACATTATAATATACATGTAGATTAAGAAAAAAAAGAGAAGGCTGAAAAGGTATGAAAGCCAAGTACTATATACATAACAGAGTCAAACACAAATCATCCTGCAATTTAATTAAGACCTTAGAAATGAAAGCTTGGGAGATAAGAGATCAATAAAGTCCAGAAATACCATATTGGAGAAATTATTCAATTATATATAGATCCACACACAAATACCTGTGCAGAATGGACTCTGAATGCTGTGGTATTCAGAAGCTGCAACTGCACTCCAATAAGAATAGAAAGCTAGTTACCATCTAGATCTCATCACATATCATTGTTTATGTTTTGTTTTTAACTTTTTTTTTTTTTGGATCAAATTTAATTTTTCATTTCTCCATCATTAATCCCTGATTCAGTTGATGATTACACCCCTTGGCTGTGGAAGTTTCTTAGAATTCTTTCCACCTAAGTATTGTGAATCAGCATCGAATGTGGATATATTAAAATCTTTTGGTCTTTATGTCCCCCATGACCAGTAGTATCTATTAACATGGGTTGTCTTTCAAGTGTGAACTTTGGGTTTTCTCATATTTGCTAAGCAAAAAGAATAAACTGAGGCCAACAGCACAAAAAGGGGTTAAAATAGGTAACCTCTTGATCTGCAACAGATTTGACTAATATCAAACTTGTCAGCTTCCTCCATTCCCCAAGTGGTAACTCAGGGCAAGCATACCGTGGCTTCATCGGTCTACTTAAGGAATCTCCTTGTAGCTGAAGCTTCTACAAAGAGCCATGGCACATGATAAGCTTCGATTTAGTGTCTCTGGGTGCCTTGGCCTTTTGTTGCCTCTTTTTATGATTTCTTTGACCCTGCAACACTGACAAATATCGACTCATATGAGCAGCAAACTCATAAATAGAGACATCATAGACCATGCTGAATGCATGGACAAATTAAACTGAACATGAACACAGGGTAACAACCAGAAAAAGACATTGATTATCAAAATGCTCTTCAATTCACACCGGTAAGATTGTTTCTTGCATGAACCTCTCTCATTTTAAGTTATGAAACATCAACAGAAGTAAAGGATTTATTGACAACTTGCCACACCCAGTTTTCCCTTAAAAACACTCTAACATGAATCAATTACCAATAACAGCTGTGGCTTCATTGACAACTGCCCATAACCAGTATTCCCAAAACACAGAATAACATGGATCTGACACTTCTCTACACTAGAAAAGAATGAATTGCTCTTCCCAGAAAGTCACTACATTGACAAAACACCCTCTTCTTGTTGCAAACTTTATTTCAATTGTCAAATTAAACCCAGAAAATGTGTAACACAAAGCAGAACCAAAAACAACCCATTTGAGTTCTGGAATCTGAGGATCAAGGCCTGAATACGAATTACCACCACTTCTGAGCATAGGATTGCATGTCCTCAATAATCAGAAATCTATCCCATCCAACACAAGGCTTCAAAGATCAAACTTTCGAATCAATAACAAGTTGTATGGCCATAAAATATAAATAATCAGTGATCTACCAAATAAGTAAAGATCAGTTGAAGAACATTAAACCAGTATTTTTATTTTTTTGAAAATGTCGAGTAATTTTCAGTTAAATGCTTTACAATCACAAGTAACATATTTCTGATTATTACAAAATCAACATTGTAAAAGGTGCAATACTAATAAAAAGAAGAGCAAAGTATAGTACAGCAATACCTCAGTCTTTACAACATAAGGTTCCCAACATCCACACACCAAGTAAACATGGAGGCTTAAAGACCATCCTGATTTCACACTAATAACTCTGGTGACTCTTCTCATTCATCAATTAAACCCTTCACTCAAAAAAAATTCTTTATCATATAATATCAAACCTTGTAAATAAGGCACAAAACAGAAGATCTCTCTTCATTATCCAATATAACAATAATAGTGAAAAAATCCATAAGAAAGATAATCTGGTACCTGAGAAACTAGATTAGTCCTTTTCTCAAATTCTGAAGGACGTGGGTACCTAGATTCAAACTGATCCAGGTAAACATCCAAGATTTTATTTCAAAAGCCATAAAGCAACAATATGAGCGGTAGAGAATCCTGAATTAGATAAGATAGTTTATCAAGAACTCCATGAAACATAAACGACTTCTTATCATCGATTAACATGAGAATTGGAAGAAACACTTTACATATAATCCATTGAATAAATGAAACCATGGTTTGATGGGCCAGATCCTGGCAGCATCCAATCTGTTTGTGCTTGCAGTCACCTTATAAAAAATTACATCATATGATCCAGCAAATCTTGCAGCAAAGAATTCAAGCTATCCAAACTTTGAAACACTTCCAACATAGATTTTCCAGATTCCTTCAAAACCTGCAACTGGAAATATACCTTGCAAGTCTTAGTAAATGATGAATGAATAACAGAGTTTATAGCCAAAATTGAACTTAACCATCAGCGATAAGAATGTCAGCATAACAGAAAACACACAGAATTCCTCAGCAAGATGTAAAGTTCCAATACCTATTTCAGAAAAAGAAATTCATTGTCACAATCGCATCCAACTGCTTGAAGCACCGGTTTTATTCCCATTTCCGCAACCAATATTTGCAGCTTCATCTGGTCCCTCTGGTTTCTGAAAATTTCGGTTGAAGGTACTGGGCAGAACAAATGAAGCAGATGGAATTGATGCATTGCCCATACTCTGCAACAATCATAATTTTTTGCTGTTATGTGCATTGAACAGTTATAATGTGAAACAGAATTACAACGAAGCTTTTACACACACCATAAAGAAAATATTCTACAAACAAATAGACAGATTCTAATTAGTTGGAGAGGCTAAAGAATAGAAGCACATGAACAATGATACGATTACACTGTACTATGAATTGGACTTAGATCCTCTCCTAACCTTCTTTTTCCTGAGATTTTAAGCTTCTCCTGACATGTCGTATTCGTAAGATTTATTTTACTCAATTTTCTATCTTTTTTTCTTGTTAACTATCAAAACATAATGTTTTGAATTAGGCTAAAATACTTTATAAGTGACGCCTGGTTCATCCGATTATAAAACTAGAAAAATCACCTCAAACATCAATCTTAAAAAAAAAAAAAATTCTTTAAATCAGTATTAAACAATGATTTTAACAGCATGAGGGAAAATATAACGCAAAAATATATCTTAATACCGTAAAATAATATAAATGCCACATGTCATGAGATGCATTATAGCTTACAAAAATTAAGGTTAGGAGAAGATCTTTGTCCTATATGACATACATGTTTCCCAAACTGATGATCAGAACTCATTTTCTCAGCTACTGATGGCCTATGCTGCATATCTGCATCTGGACAAGCAAGATTATTTGATCCTCTGCACTCCAGAACCTCCGCTGAACAAGAAACATCATTGACTCCTAAAATCCAAAAATGAACATAAGGTATAGTGTGGTTTATAAATGAGCATTCTAAACACCGAGAATTAATGCACACCAGCCAAATATAGAAATTACATAACAAATTACATCCATACTGAAACGAATACAAATTAATTGACAAAGCTAGGAAATGATCTTTGCACATCAAACCCAACAAATGAATTTTATTTCAGATGGTATCTTTCAAGTTTTGGATTGGTTTGGTTTATGATGCAGGGGGAATCCTAGCGAGCAATGGCCTAGTCAGTTAGGGGCATCATCATCATTGTCAAATATAACACACAAATTACCCGTGTAATGGAGATACAATTTTAAGCAAGTGATCAGTTGAAGAGTCTCATATCTTTATTTTGTCCATCATGATCAGTACTTAACATTTTGCAAGTACTAAATTGGAAAGATAAATGACCCATTAACAAAGTAACCCCAAAGCTTACCTTTAAGCTTATCAGTGCGCATTCGCATTGCTCGATCGCTAGTCACTCTAGAAGCTGGCAGCAGATCCTGAAGAAATTCACGTGCAAAGAACAAAATCACATGAGAACACAAGCAACGGCAACTTGGTTTTGACTAAATGTTTCGTCTGATCTATTCATTTATAAATGATCCAAAAACCATTAAAAAAAGGGAAAAGAAAAAGCAGTGGGTTAAGAAGAAAAAATTATGAAAACTTGGATGGAATGCTATCCATCCATACAAGTCTTAGAAGGTAATTGATTGGAAACTAATAAGCAGATCATAATAGAAATAATAAAAGATTAATGAACCTGTGTTTTTTTCTTTTGTGTCTGCTGGTACTTGAGAATGGTCCAGTCAAACACGAAATCAAAATCATATCCTGCCAGATATGTAAATCATAAGTGTGTCTATGGCAATGACCTATGCAATAAAGTGTAGAAAGGTCTACAAGAACATGAAAAGAGATATTTATGGTAATGTATAGAAGACAGAAAAGCTAACACAACCACGAATTCTCCAATTTGCATCAACATTATTTACAAACTCACTGAACATGTATATAGAAAGCTCCAGCTGGCAGCCTAAGTAGAACTCGGGTTTTTGTATTTGTTCCTTAATGTTAGGTGACTACAAGGTCACAACTAAAGATATTTATGCTAGCAGATAAAATGAAAAAATGCTAAAATAACCACATATGCTTCAGTTTTCAGCTTTCATCAACACTATTTACATGCTTGCTCAATATGCACAAAGAAAGCACTAGCTTGCTCAATATGCACAAAGAAAGCTCTAGCTTGCTCAATATGCACAAAAGAAAGCTCTAGCTCCAGCCTAAGTGGAACTCAAGTTGAATTCTTTGACTCAATTAGATAAAAAAACCATCCTCTTGAAGCACAATGTATAAGGAAAATATGGTTGAGCTTCAAATTGCATGAAGCCCCACTCCAATGAAATCAATGAGGCTTCTCAAGGAAAAGAAGGCAATATAAAGAAGATTGATTAATTTTAATAACACATCAAGTCATCAGATGATGTATCAAATTCCTCTACATACATTGAAAGAAGAATCTTTTTATATTTACATTCATTCATTTTATAGGTTAAATGAAAAGAACATTAGGACATGATGAATTGAATTAATAGTCTACCTTCTCGAGAAAACAAGTCACGGAACAAACGCTTCAAGAATCCATAATCAGGCCGCTGGTCAAATGTTAAGGAGTGGCAATAATGGAAGTAGGACGCAAATTCCACAGGATGAGACTTGCAAAGGACCTAGAAAAAATTAATGAGATGTTATATAGGAGATTGCACAAGTCTAAGTGGAGGAAAGGAATTGCCAGAAACCACAGCAGTTCACAGAGTATAACAATGTAAAAGAGACAATGCTCTTAATATTAAACCCCAAGTTTTCTTCGAGAAAGAATCACAAAACGTTTCCAAAGAAGAAAAGGTGAAAAATGCTACCCATTAGCTATTCATATTATTGGAATCACTTCACGTTATTACATTTTTTGACATTTATATAAATGTTAAAGCTGATGAGTTGTTGAATATAACAACTCGATGATCTGGGCGAATTTGGAAGAAAAGAGATCATTTTCAGGGAAAAAAATGTGGCATTCAAAATCTTGTTAATAAGTAATATGAGTTCTCCAATTGCAACCAGAAATAAAAACCAACATACCTCAATAGGGGTTGATACCTTCTTCTCACATATTTTGTCATACTTTTGCTTTTTTGTGGCAGCTTTTAGACCCTGCCAAGGAAGGCTAAATGCAGAAATCATTCAACTAGTGTCATACAGTCAGAATCACATTCCAGTTATAGCATCACAACCCCTCAAAGCTAATTAAACCACAGTGGTAGAAACCAACACGAAATCCCAGTTCACAAGTACAATTAAAAGTCACACGAATCATCATCAATAGATAGGATTCCTGGTAGTGGAACAGCAAAGAATTCAGAAGTGCATACCTTCCTTGTAAAAAATACAACAGAACATAGCCAAGAGACTCTAAATCATCCCGACGGCTTTGCTCTGGAGAGACAAAGCAGAAAATTAGAATTGCCACAGGGATCTATCAAATAAATGAAACAGAATAAGAAATATCTCTACTTACCAATTCCTAGATGAGTATTACAACTAGCATAACGAGCAGTCCCTGTTAAGTTTTTGTTCTCCCTATATTTATAAAGGGAAGGAAAGCAAAAAACATTTAGCCTTTTATGGCATGGATATTTAAATTAACAAGAAAAGAGCAGAAGAAAGAGCTAAAAGCTAAAGGCACCAACTATTTCACAGGAACTTGGTAGTTGAATTGATACCTGTAAGGAATATGCCGGTTTGTTGTGGGGTCCCGATACTTTTTTGCAAGTCCAAAATCAATAATGTAGACCTCATGATAACAGATAATGAAGGAGGGGAAAGAAATAAGAGATTATAGAATATGCATGTAATAAAGATAATATAGAAGGACCTCAAGGAACAACCATTACCTGATTTGCTTTCCTACCAAGACCCATGAGGAAGTTATCAGGTTTGATGTCTCTATGCAGAAACCCTCTAGAATGTACGTATTCTATTCTCGCAATCTGCAATTGAGTAAACCAAATAAATTCAAGTACATCAGTATACTTGTCTTGTCTTTTGTTTATTTCTTATTCTTCTCTTCATCCATCCAACTTTAATAGAAAAAGAAGTTTTATCTCGCTTTCTACAATACCAAAATGCAAAAAAAATTTGTCAAAGATAGATTACCTATAAAAATCACTTATAGCAATGATGAATATATTAGCTAATTACCATTTGATCAGCCAACATCAGGACAGTTTTCAAGGAAAACTTCCTCCTGCAGTAGACAAATAAATCTTCAAGACTTGGACCCAGCAGGTCAAGGACGAGAACATTGTCTTCCCCGTCTACCCCATACCACTTAATACTCGGAATACCACCTAAAGCAGAAGAAAACATGATAGTTAAGCATAAATAATAACAGAGTCAACATAGAAAACCACTCGTCTCATCTTACTTCCTTCTTGAAGAATCTTATAAACCTTGGCTTCATAAAGCAGTTGCGGATGTTTTGTCTTGCTGTTTTCCTGTGAACCAAATGAAAAAACAAATGTAACCAATATCCAACTTCTCCAAAATGACTATACATTTCTCTTTACCCAAATTAAAATAGCATGCACGCACAATTCGGCAAAATTACACTTTGATGAAGTAGTATAAAACGGTTAATATTGGTAAAATATTTGAAAATTTACATTAACACAATCAATTATGTTGTTCATACTTACAATCTTGACCGCCACAATTTCATTAGTGTCGACATGGCTCGCTGAAACAAAGTTCCAAATAATGAACGAAATGGTATCAGCATCGTCCAATCCATATTTATTGATTATGGAATTTTTTTTAAAAAAAAAAAGAAAAAAAAATCTTGTAATTTGCATGCGTACCAAGAAATATTTCACCAAATGATCCGCTCCCAATTTTGCGACCTAACTTGTACTTCTCTCCAATAATTCTCTCCATCTCTTTCTCTCTTCGCTCTCAAAATTTAAAACTGGCTTGAAATTGTATGAGAGGGATTAGGGTTTTAGATGGAAAGAATATTGTGATAGAGGAATCAGGAAGAGAGAGAGAGAGAGGGGGGGGGAAAGACAGCGCGGGGTAAGTTTTGTAATTTTGAAGAAAACTGCTAAGAGAGACAGAAGTCACAAAACGCGCGGGGGCAGGGTGGAAATGATATTCTAAAAACGTGAGGAGTTTTTCGTCATTCAACAAAAATATAATGAGATTAACGTGACAGCATGCGATTGCCTTTATGAAAAATCACGGGGAATCATTATCAAAACGGATACTTTGACATAAAGGATACAGATGGCGCAAATTATTTTCAATAGTAACAATAACAGATTTGAAGTAAATTGCATCGAAAGTAAACAAACCGAAATCAAGACTGATGCCTCGGTACCCTTTTGACGGCATTTGAAATTACACCACTCCGTGCTTTCATTAGATAAGATCGTAATAAAAGCTATTATCTAAAGATAAGGAAACTAAACAAACTACATAAAGGCAACATATTAGCTCTTAAAAAGCTGTAAAACACATTGCGCTTCAGACAAACATCATCAACTCGGGCCTGCTATATACGTTGCTCTGCTCATCCTCCAGAGTAGGATATGCCGCCACAAGTGCATCTTGTGCACCAATATACAGTGAGTTGTAAATCTTCCAGTACACTTCCCTAACCTTCCTTGCAGGATGGAAAAGCCCTTGGAGGCAGTAGTTTAGCACAACAGCAGCACCCAGGGCAACCCTCATCCCTTCAATAGCTTCCATGACAGCATTTATTACATGAGGGGAAGTTTCAAAAATGTTCGGCCATACATAGTTCAGCAAGTGGACAAGAGCATCCTCACAACCCAAACCAGCAACTCCCAAAGCCATGTGCTTAACTGCAGAAGCTGCAGTCTGCCTATGAACCAAATCTCTATCCATCAGGGCATCTTCAAGTAACGGAGTCACTGCATAGATATAGTCTTTGCCCATTTCACCAATGTACTCGAAAAGGAAGGAGAGAGACTTCAAGACACCATTCTGCACATTAAGCTCTGGCACACGGTACTCATTCATTAGGGCTGGCAGAACGGTGAAAGGTGAACATGTTTCAGCAACAATTGCAATTGCTACAGTTGTGCACACACGGTTTTGACGTTCCTGAACCTTGAGATTGTTCAAAAGAGTTGCCAGCACATCTTGCGGCCCAATGGCTTTAGCAATGTACCCAAATGTGTTCACAGTAGCTCGTCTAATACCCTTCTTGTGGGCTTTAAGCATCTCAAGAAGCTCAAAGCAAATCCTCATCCACTCCCTAGCAGGCACAAACTCAGCTCCACGATCAGCAATCCGACCAACAAGATCAATACAGTTCTCCTGGACTTTCTCATGCCTATTTTTCAAAATTGGGGTCAATCTAGGCAGTAAATCCTTGATAGGTGGGGTCATCTTTGTCATACCAATAACATTAACAATGGCCTTAAGAGCTCCCAAAATTGAACCCAGAACTTCAGGATATTCTTCTCCTAAGTACTCGTACAAGACAACACCAAGGTGGCCCATCAATTGCTCCTCCTGGCACTGCTTCATAACCACAGCAATCCTTGAAATAAGATCCGCTGCCTGCTGCCTCACCTTAGCACTTTTGTTATTCAAACGCCACTTTATGGTACCACAAATCTGAGGAAGGTAGGGTTTCACTCTCTGCCCAAGAGAATTTACAACTGCACCAAAACCATTAAGCATCACATTGGCATCATCACTGGTCTGCTCTTGGAAGGCATAAAGAATTCCATCAATAAGGAGCTCTTCCAACCTAGCATCAATATCAGATGCACCCAAGTTTGCGACCACCTTCTCAATTGTTTCCATAACCATTCGCCTGTAAGGTTCACTCTCATCTTTAAGATCCTCAACAATTCTCCCTACTATATCAGCAACGCCAACCTTGTTTGCAATCTCCACAGTAGTCTCCACAAGCTGCTTATAGTTTCTCCTATCCAAAGCCATCCTTCTAACCCAAAAATTCCGAAAGAACTCCGGAAGAATATCACTTCGAATATAATCCGCTTCCACACCCTCAGTACTCACACACTGCTTCACAACTTTCAACACAATTTTCTTCATTTCTTCATCAGGAGACTGGAATTCACGAATTAGAATAAACATGACTTCCTTAGTATAGTAACTAGCATAGAGTGCATCCATGAGAGGAATGATAAAACCAATCGCCTTCAAAAATGCAGCCAAGACCTTACCACGGTGGGACCTAATACCCTTCCACAATGGCTTCAAGACTGAGTCAAAGCTCTCAATACCATATGGGGCAGCCGCCTCAGCAAGAGCAGCTAGAGACAAGGCAGTAATCGTCCTGACCTTCTGATTCTCATCATTAAGACCATGTTCTATAATCTCCACAAGAGACCTAAGATGTGGAAGGACAGCACAACCAATCAAGATAGCAATCTGCTGAACAATCTTAATTCCAGTGTGCCGTGCTTGCCAAGATTTCTTACTTTGACACACGGCTTTCAAAAAGGGCAACAGAGCAGGAATTCCCAAAGCCGATGCAACAACACTGAAAGCCCTAGCAGTTGTGTTCCTAACATACTCATCAATATTATCAATATCGGGACGCATAGCAGCAATCATTGTTGCCAACCCCGCAGCCTTACTCAGATTGGATATAATTTCTCTTCCCTCAACACGGGCATAATAGTCCTCGTCAATTAACAAAGGCTCAATAACAACAAGAATCTTATGCACATAAGGCCTAACCAACTCATCTAACTTATATAGAACCCTATCAATAACCTTAACCAAAAGATGCCTCTCCTGATCTTCTAAAGTGGGTTGCATAAGTAAAGGTAAAATACGATTAAACAACGGACCTGCACCAAACTCTCTTGCCTTGTCAGTAAGCTGTCTCAAAGCAGTCTTCCTCTGTGGAGGCGTGCCATTCTTAACCTTCAACAAAAGCTTCATAATCTTTCTCTCTTTCTGCTCATCCGGCGACAACTCCTCCTCATCATCCTCATTCAACAGAGCCCCAAAGTACTGATAATCCTCTGGCTTCATGAATGGCAAACCACCAGGCGCCTCTTTTGGCACATCAAACTGCTGCCCACGATTCTCCTCAGGAATTTGGTACAGCGGTGTACCTAACGGTGTAGGAGTTGCTAATAATTTCCTGGCTGGAGTCCTTATTGGCACATAGGATGGTGGTGGATCCAAAATCTTATACCCTTCTTGAGGAAACATAGCATCAAGCTCCTCATCAGTTAACGGCCGGTTTCTTTCTTCAATATCCTTCTCCCATCTCATTAAATTATATTGCTCAGGCGTAATTGCACCACGAAGGTTAATAGCACTGGGCGTTGGAGTTGCCACATCAACTGCACCCACAGGAGTGACACCAGGAGTATAAGCAGCAGCTGGCGTGGCTCCAGCCATAGGGGTGGCACTGCCCATGGTGGCAGGGGTCTCATCCCACCTAGAACGCTGCCGCTTTGGTGTAGGTGTGGCTAAGCCTTTAGGAGTAGCGTCCCAAGTCATACCAGCAGGAGTGGCCCCAGGAGTGACCCCACCGGCTGGGGTAGCATCTGAATCAGCCACCCTTCCAGGTGTAGGCGTCTCATCCCATCTGTTTCGTCTCCCAGCAGACGGAGTCGCATCAGACACTCTCCCAGGCGTGGGAGTTGCGTCCCATCGACCGCTAATACCTGGTGTCGAATCCGGTAAATCCCAATCCGATGAGGCTGAGGCTGCTGCTGCTGCTGCTGTTGGTTTAGCCTTCTTAGGAGGTGCTGCAACGGCCTCATCCTGTGACTGATCCCACCTATTCCTTCTCTTGGACCCACTTTCAGCTTTGGCAGCTTCTTCCTCTTCCTTCTTCTTCTGAGCAATCTGTTTCAAAGTTTCCTCCCTCTCTCTCAAATGAGCTTGCTCTCTCATCACTTCAACATAAGTCCTCACACTCGGATCAGGCGTCTTCTCCCCCGCAGCAAACGCGTCGTGCCTCTCCGGCGAAATCACGCGCTGCAACCTCCGTCTCCTGTACTCATCCTCACGGTCAATAATCCTGCTCGGCTTCTTAAACCCTAAGTTATTATTACTATCATCGTCGTCGCCTCCACGTGGCATCTCATTTAAAAGAGACTTGGGGGCCGTGTATGACGCAAGTTTCCGAGCAACCTCGGAATCCATGGAGTCGACATTGGCGTCGTCATCGTCGTTGACGGGAATCGAACTGACGTAAGCATCGCGGTCGGTACCGCCGTAGAGATCGCGATCGTAGGTCAAAGAGGTAAGTGATGCGAGCTCTTGCTCCATTCGTCGCCGTTCTTCTTGCGTCTTCGCGATGTCTGGGTCCATGATTATTGATTTAATTTCTCAAAGGCCAGAGCAGAAGTGAAATTAAGACAGGAACAAAACCTTAAAAAAATTTATCTAAATGAGAGGGTGATAAGAGTGGTGGTTCTGGTTCTACTACTTCTATTTTCTAGGGTTTGAGGGGCAGATTGAAGCTGAAGATAATTGGGAAGTCGGGACTCTTGTGATTATAACTGAAATGGGCTTCAGGCAGAATGTTTACCGACTTATGGAGGTCGGCATGGAAGCATAAATGGGCCTATTGGGCTGCATCTAGGCCCAATGTTTCTATTAGAAGCCGAAAACCAAATTAAATTGGTCTACAGTAGTGATCTTCGGCCCACTTTTTAATCTCACTCACCATCCTTTCTCAAGTCGCTGTATTTGTTTCCCAAACTACCCTTACTAAAAACATAATTAAACTTTTCATTAAATTTTTTTTTTTTCACCTATTCTTTCTTTCTCATTTGCTCTCTTATCAATTTCCTGGATTATTAATGGATAGCCGTAAATCTGTCATCTGAGAACCACCTTGACGGCTTGACTGCATTACCTTAACTAGTAAATAGTAATCCTCCTGAGACTGTCTCGGACAAAACATCATTTTTTGTTAGACATAGGAAGTAAGCCATTTGCCGACCGGCTCTTACTGTTCTCAGTTCTCGAAACAACTCTGTGAAAAAGGTAACAACTTCATGCTTATCTGGTCTTGGTCATTTTCTTCTAACTAGACGAAGATCACAAGATTTTAGTCTTCAGTCAGGAGATCTCTATACCCCACGTCGAGAGAATCAGCGCATTTAGGAGTTGGACACAATAATGAGGACCATTGGCGATTGGCATCAGCTAATTAATCCCCTTTCTTTGATTATAAATTTATACTTTAATTATTTTTAATGTTGGTAATTTTAAGAAATATATAAATTTATTATTTGTTTGATATAATTTATTTAATGATAATAAATGTTTATTTAATTTCATAAATTATTCTTAAAATTTTTGTTTTTTTAACATATAAATTATTTTACTTGTACTTACAAAAGCTCAAATTTAATATTTCGAGAGTTGAAAAATTTTTTAAATTTAAGCCTACATGTGTTTATTATATGCTTTGATCAATTTTTTTTTTAAAATTTCTCCCTCTCTTTTGGGCAGCTAACGAAGCATTTGAGAAGATGGCGAGTAACGGGCTGATACCAAACATGATACTGTATCTGTACAGGGAATATAACGTGGAAAAAACAGCAGCAACAAACGTACTCTTTATCTAGACAGCTGTGACTGATTTTGTCCCGATTCTTATGTAGGTCGATAGCTGATGATCGGTTTCGGATGCGTCATCAGCCTTTTGGTAATCTTTCACTGTCAAATTATACAAAAACCTTATATAAAATATAGATTAAAGGACTAAATGATCGATTAAACGTGTTGCTGTCATATACCAGGAGACGGCTCTCTTGTGGTTTACGACAATTCTCCTACAAGCAAAGCCTCCTGTTTGTGAACAAATGAGAAGCGGTTGTGAATCCCCTACAGCGTCCCAATTGATGCTTTTGTATTCGGCATTTGGTCTCATGTCACCTGGAGGCGGCAGCATACAGGCATCCTCTTTAGTCTTTGGTGCTGACCAATTGGACAAGGGAAACGGCGACAAAAACCCAGGTGCCTTTACAGGGCTACTTTAGCTGGATTTAACTTTCAATCTCAGCTGCTTCTATGCTTTCTGCAACTTTTATTGTTTATATCAAGATAACTTGGGTTGGAAGGTAGGGTTTGGAATTCCTGCTGTGACAATGTTGTTATCATATCAGCTCTTTCTTTCTTCTACGCCACTCCTTTTTATGTCAAGTCGAAAGCTAAGACAAGCTTGCTATCTGGATTGATTCAAGTCATTGGGGCCTCGTATAAAAATCGAAATATGAAGTTATCATGTCAAGCCACAGAAGAAATGTACCATAAGAGAAAAAGGATAGATGCTTCTCGTGCCAAGTGAAAATTTAAGGTATCAATTGCTTTCAGAGCTTGTATCATCAGACATCCCGGAGAAGACCTGACCACAATGCCTGGAGTCGCTGTACTGTTGGTCATGTGGAGGAGTTAAAAACGTCGATCAAGATAATTCCAATGTGGTCTACAGGAATAATTCTTGCCGGGACCATCAGTCAGAGTTCATTGATTGTACTCCAGGCAAGCTCCATTGACCGACACATTACTGCTAATTACTCTAAAATCCCATCAGGCTCCTCCATTGTATTTCCGGTTATCACTGTGACATTATTGATTGGTTTCTACAATCGTATCCTTCTGCCTTTAGCTTCAAAAATCAAAGGAAAATCGTGTCAATTAAGCATGAAACGGAGACTGGGGATTGAATTACTTTGTTGTACTGCATCAATGGCAGCATGGGCAATTGTAGAGGGTGTTCGCCGCGAAACTGCAATCAATGAGGGCATTTCAGATGACCCACGAGGTGTGGTGAAAATGTCAGCAAAAAGTGGCTATTAGCTTATCTTGTGGTCTGCGGATTGGCTACAGCTTCCAACGTGATTGGGCAGACAGAATTCTATTACATTGAATTGCCTAAAAGCATGTCTAGCATAGCTTCCACACTTCTTGGAGTGGGGGGTGTCAGCGGCGAGCTTGGTAGCGAGTTTTATAATGAATTCAGGCGATGATATTACAAAAAGAGAAGGAAAGGAGGGCTGGATTCTTAGCAATATCAACAAGGGTCATTATGATTACATCTACTGGCTTCTTGCTGGTTTGAACATTGCTAATTTTATGTATTTTCTTGCTTGTTGCAAGGCTTATTGTCCTTGTAAAGGGCTTGTCAGTAAGCCGCGTTAGGTGAGAAGGATGGCATGGCGAGGAGGGGTGATTCATGAAACATAATTTCACAAATGATAGCTAGTCTCAACTCTCACGTACATGGTTATAAATTAAAGTGAACTCGGTCTCTGTTTATTTAGCGAGAAAGCGGAGAGAGTTTGAGAGAAAATTCTTTAATTATTATTTCTTTAGTGAACTTTGAACACATTATGCATGGCTATAATTGTTATACTAATGTCTATATATACCAAGTCACAGGAGTTAATTGACAACGTTTACTGAACAATGAATTTTCACTTGCTGAGCTCAAATAACTGTACTGACTTTCTGTGCATGATCTTTTCAATTTTTGATACAAATTATCAATACAATTTGACAATCAAATCGCCATGAAAATTATCAAATTTCACACAACTTATTCACAAATGCATTCTAATTCAATTAATAAATTTCTCAAAGTTTTTTTCCTTTTTTTTAAAAAAAATAAAAATTCATGAGTTTACTCTCTACATATAATATAACAAATGTTTAACTCTACAAAAATAATATAAATATAAACTCTTGTTTAAAATGTTTACATATAAATTGACTTGTCATTATGCCATCGATTAGAATTGTGCCATATGAAAATTGTATATTTTGATAGAATAATTTGTAACATATGTACTAGAGTCAGTGCTGCCAAAAGTAACTAGATTTCCAAATAGTTGCCGACATTATTTGACCTCCTTGTCCTGTAGAAGTTGCGAAATTACGATAGAAGACTAGAAGTTCATACACGTGCATTAAAAGTAGGCCAAAATTCATAATTTTATCCCTCCTACTTCTAACATCAAAACTGCATAATAATCATTAATTTAAACTAAACTCAAACATATTCTTGATTACCTCCTAACTCGGCTACGGGCCATCTATGATGGTTCCACAAAATATGAGAGAATTTGAATTCACAACTTAAAAAATTAAATGAGAAAATACTCAAGAAATAATTTGTAAAATAACTATATTAATTTCAAAGCTAAAAAATATGAATTTTGAAGTGAAGAATGAGAGATGAGGAAACTGTGTTGAATTTGAAAATAACATTTAATAAATTTTTATGGACCGTAGTTACCACAGACAACTCAAAAACTTGGATGGTTGTAAAAATATATATATAGAAATATTCTAATTCAAGACCCTTATCTATTAAGGATAGAAAATTTCTCTACAAGTTTGGAGCCTTATGGGACCTCACTTCAAATAGGATGAATTTTAAATAATTTTTGAGAAATAGAAATAATTCTCAAATTTTTAATGGGATGAGATTTGATTTTGTGCTCCCTACTCCACTCCTACCCTAATCCCCATTGTATGTAATTTTTTTTTTATTTTCATTTAATAACTTTTATTTTTATTAATTACAATGATTAATAAAATTTATTTTATTTTTACTTAATGTAAATAAGTTATAATTAAAAAAAAACCTTACAATATAATTTTTATTCAATCTTAAAATACTATTATGCTTTCTTTTCTTTCTTAAAATACTGCTCTCTTTAAACATTTTGCAGTTTTGATATGATTTCAAGATGTTGTTTCAAATTTTTATTTTTTTTAATAATTTAAATACTTTATATTATAATAATAATTTTATTTAAGTCTATAATTTTTAATTTTTTAAAATTATATATATATATATATATTATAAAATAAGTAAATGGAAAATATGATAAAGATGGGGAAATCATTTTCTATATGAGAATTCTCAATCCTCACTCCATTAAATTTATTGGAGAATGAGGTGGAAAATAAAAATAAAATTTTTAATAACTTGTGAAATGTAATAAACTTTCTCACCCCCACCTCACCCCACCTCACCTCATTGTCATCCCTATTATATATATATATATATATATATATATATATATATATATAAAAGTTCAAGAAACACAACTTTCAATTTTTAACTTTTAGATTTAGGAAAAAATACAGTTACACTCCCATAGTTTAAAAAAATAATCACAAAGAGCCCCAAACTTTCAACCAAGAACACAAATACCACCTTTAGTTATTTTTTACCATTAGTTTGGATGGAATAAAATGACATTTCGGTACTTTTGCTCTGAATTAATTTATAATTTTGAAAATACTAACTGGACCTGACACGCAAGCATCCAATCAATGCCACAATTCGTAATTAATTGGATAGAAATTTATACGCGCCACATTCTATAATTAATTGGATAGAAATTTATACGTGCCTATGCCAATTAAAACTTATTTTGCTATTCTTCACCTTCTTCCACACACTTTGTACAAAACAAAAAAAACCTAACCCATTTTATTGAAATTATTTTTAGCCTTGCCGAACTAAAGATAGTATAAAATATGCAAGGTGAGAAAGAATGAGCTTAATTTCTCTTTATTTGTTTTTACTTATTTGGTTTAGTGGCTTGCGGTGTTACGAGGCTTTGGCAAATGTTTGTGTCCACTGATCTTGCATGCTTTGACTGGTTTGTGCATAAATTGATAAATGGGCTAGGGTCTGATATTAGGATTTGGTGGCAGTAGCAGATGAAAATTAAAAAAAAAAAAATTCTAAAGTAAATAAATTTCACTTTTCTTTAAAAAAATTTTGATATGAAATAATTTTAAATTTTAATGTGTATTAAGCCAAAGGTTTATTTTGTTTGCTAGTTGTTACAGTATGTATTCCTGAACTTACTAGTTTTGAAGGAGGTTTGACTTGTGTATTGAGTGGGTTGGAAGTATTGTTTAATTTTGTTAACAATATATGAAATTAATTGATGTCATGTTAGTTTTTTTGTGAATTGTTGCTTAAGATGGTTGTTTAATATGTACATGAAATATGCAAATTGGAGCAACCAATCTCTAATTTAAGGTTTATAAGCCCACCATCTGACCTAAGATTTGCCAGCCTACCATCTAACCCAATTCTACCTAGTAAACATGTTAGCCAATAACAACAGACCTTTGAACCCAATAACCATAAACTATGCAAATAGGTGAACCAGCAAAAGGTCGAAATGAAGGATCAGCAGCTAAAACACAATTGTATGCTGAAGAAGATGATGTTGTTGAATTTGTAGAAGATGAAGCATTTTGGAAAAATGATGACAGTGACAATGATATGTTTATTGAAGAGGATAGGCATAATGTTCAGCAGGATGAAGAAAATATAGACAATTGAGATGAAAATGACAATGAGTATAATGAGAAAGATGAGGTTTTGTCCAATTATGAGTTTAACGATAGAGATGAAATTGAATCAGATGAAGATATGCCAATTTTTTTAGTTATGAAATCTATAGAAAAGCAAAAAAGTAAGATTGGTCTAAATAGTGAACTGATATTGTCAATTGGAGATGAATTTGAGGCCATGGTTGTGTTTAGAAAAGAGTTAAAACCTTATCTAATTGAGCAGGGCTTTGATACTGTTAAACTTAAGAATGAAAAGAAGAGTTTTAAAGCTAAATGTAAATGTGAGACTGAAGAAGGAGTTCCACGTATATGATACATTTATGCAGTTATAGTAAAGTCTGGAACAAATTTTAGAATTCAGCAACTTAATAAGAAGCACACATGTGATAGAAACTCTAAAACAAAAGAGGCTTCTATGTACTTGATTGCCAACCATTTTTAGACTTCATTGAAGAATAATCTTGTAATGCCCCCAAAAGCAATCATAAAGAGATAAGACAGAAATATGGATTATATTGTAGTATCAAGAAGATTAATAAAAAGCTAAAAAGATTGTCAAGATTAGAAATAGTGGAAGTCATTCAAAGTCCTATTAATTGTTAAGGAACTATGAAGCCATCTTGAAACAAACAAACACAGGCATACTTGTCAAGCTACAATGTATGGATGAGGGTAAACCTAACAAAGTTAAGTTTTAAAGGTTTATGCTTAGTTTTTCAGCTTTAAAGAATGGGTTTATTAAGGGTTATAAATGGTTTATTAGTATTGATGAGTGTCATTTGAAGGGGCCTTATGGTGGAATCATGTTGTCAACAGTTTCCTTATATGTAAATAGTGATGTTTTCTTTATTATTGTCTGCATTTGCAAAATAAAGAGTTCAAACACTTGGAAGTAGTTGGTTAGCATTTTGAGGAAACGCTTGAAATTGAAGATGATGGCCTTGTTACCTTTATGACAGATAAGCACAAGGGCTTATTACTTAATTTAGCAGAATTCTAGCTTAGATCTACTATTAGATATTGTGCTAGACATTTATTTGCAAATATGAGAAGTAAATGGCTTGAACAAGTGTTTAGAACTCTGTTTTGGTCAGCAACATGAACAATATATGAAAATAATTTTAATAACTACATGGAAAAGATCGAGAACGAAAAAGTTAAAGCGTACGTATAATTGGCCAAGATTGACAAAACTCAGTGGGTTAGACATGCTTGTAATCATCTTGTAAAATTTGATCATGTGACCAATAATATGATGGAGTCGTGGAATAGTTGGTTAAAGGATTATAGGAGCAGTCCATTGCTGACTCTCATTAATTACATTATAAAGAAATAATGAGGATATTGAGCAAAAGAATGAAAAAGGGTATGACATGGAAGGGTAGATTGCCACCTAATGTCCAGAAGAAGCTGGATGTGAACAGGGAAGAAGGAAGGTCATGCAAGGTCTTAAAGGTTGATGATTATGATTTTGAAATCATTGCCGATGTCACACATGAATCTTTTTTAGTTGATATGGATAAAAGAACTTGTGGTTATGGGGCATACCAAATTAGTAGCATCCCTTGTAAGCATGTGATGCCATGTATTGCAATGAGGTATGAACGTGCAACTACTTATGTGTATCCATGTTTAATAGTTCAAGTTTTTATTATTACTTAGGGTAATTATCCACGGACATTAGTTTTTTAGCATATTTTTGAAATACATAATTTTTTTTTTAGTTGAGTTCCACCTAAAGTTTATAAAATTATTATTATTCTATTGTTGTTTAAACTCTATAAAAGAATTTAATAAAATATTAAAAAATAATTATTTTACCCCTTTAATGTAAAATTGCTATTTTACCGTAACTAAATGACAAAAAAATTAGATGATTTGTTATTCTTTGCAATTTAGATATTAAATAGAAAAATGAAATAAAAATATAATAAATGAAACAAAATAACCAAAATTAAAACGAAAATAATTAAAAGAATTAAAACTCAAACCTAATTTCAAACTCAATCTAATCTTTATTAGAATCACAAACATTCAACAAATCATTTGCATACTTATGCTCGAAGAGTATATTCAACGAAGAGCCTATCTCTATCTTGGCATAATCCAAATACCCAAAATTATTGACATAAAAAATGAAAAATAGTTCGAATTCTCTGCTCTTTTTCTTCTTTATTCTCACCTAAAGCCAATAACATGTGCTCCATCGTTACATTAGTCCCCATCTTTTTCACCAGATTGCTCTTATTGCTTCGTTGCGTCGTCATTAATAAACTGAAAAGGCAGAGGAACCCCATGAGCTTGTTTTGGGTCAAAGATTTGAACAAATACTGAGTCTAAGTCGTCACGAATAGGACATTTGGGCAGTGATGAAGTGGAATCAATAGCCAACTCTGCTTCCAATAATGTGCCCATCGAAGAAATAAATGTAATTTTCTTTTTTGGTTTGTTTGTGTTGGCTGTGAAGTGTATTGTTTATTGAATTGTGATTTGGTTATTGGATTGATTTTGAGATTAAGTCTGGGCTTTAATTTTTTTAATTATTTTTATTTTAATTTTGGATATTTTTTTATTTATTATATTTTTGATTATTTTGTTTCATTTTTTGTTTAATATTTAAATTGTAAAGAATAACAAGTCATCTTTTTTTTTGTTATTTAGTTAGGGTAAAATAATAATTTTACATTACAAAGTAAAATAGTCATTTTTTAATATTTTGTTAAATTCTCTTATGGCGTTTAGAAGGTAGTGGAATAATGATAATTTTATAAACTTTAGGTAGAACTCAATTTAAAAAAAAAAAAAAAAAAGAAGATTTGTATATTTTTCAAAATGTGTGAAAAAATGGGCAGGTGGTGAATAATTAACTTATTACTTATTCGGAGTCTGTAAAGCCTTTGGTAGATCAGGCAATATGGCCTAGCGTTCAATGAAATGAACTTGATGCATTAATGAGCAATGAAATTTTATTAAATTGAAATTAATTTTTCGTGGGAAAACACAATCACCTGGCTAGTATATAGACAACAAATTTTGTGTGATTTGTCTCATTTGATCCCAACAATGCTAGATTGATTCAAAGCTTGAATCCGATTTCAATTTGGAACTTAAGATGTTGCAGTTAACTCATTTTCACGTCACATTTATCAAATATTTATTTATTCATTTTAAAATTTTACATGGAAAAAAATAATTGCATCGTAAGGGTATAATAATAAATTTAACATTTTCAATCCAAACTAACGGTAAAAATTAATAGAATAAGTCTTGGTATCTCTCGTTGAAAGCTTGGAAGTTTCAGTGACTATTTTTCTAAATTATGGGAGTGTAATTGTTCTTTTCTCTTAGATTAAAGGATAATAAATGACTAAGATTTGATGACATGAATTAATAAATAAGATTCTCTCTCCTCTAATTAATGTTTTATTATTTGTTCTCTAATTTATCTCCTTGGATTGTCTTCTTTTTCATCTGTATCTATCTCTTTGTTATAAAGCTATGATCGCCAAAATGATTTTTCAACCATGGTGTCATGGCAATGTAAACAACGCACTTGGCCTCTGAATAGCATCCGCTAGCTAAAGGAATCAAATATACAGTAGTTCAACTATCAAAATCATTTTGCTTATACAGTAAGAAAGTTAAAAAAAATGTAAAAGTAAATCTTCGTGCGATAGAGAATTTAAAATTGCAGCTAATTAAGCCTTATTAATAAAGTCACGGTACACAAAATCTTGGTTTTTAGTTTGCATTCTTGAAGATAATCATTGAAAATAAATTTGGCTTCAAATTACTGGTTTCTCCTTTGTTAAATATAGAAGATTTGGTCTAGGCTTTAGATTTTTATGTAAAATCTAACAACATAAATAATATTTAGATTTATTTGAAAGGAAAATGAAACCATGATTTTAGTGGTTGTGTGTGTGTGTGTTTTTTTTTTTTTTTTAACTTTGGATTTCACGGCCGAGTGAATGCACAGTAGAAAGAGAAAGATGGGAAAAGTAAGAAGAGAGAGGTGAGAGATAAAATATTAGTTTAAAAAAAATATTAATTCATGTCATTAAATCCTGGGTCTTTACTATTCTTTGATCTAATGGTTAAAAAAAATTGTGCCTAAAATTATGTTGTTAGTATAAGAATAGTTAAGAGTTGTTGAGTTTAAATTCAATAAGTTGTTAGTATAATAAGTAGTCTTAATCCTAAAAATAATTAAAGAGTTGTTGAGTTTAAGTTCAATAAGTTGTTAGTGCAGGTAATAGTCTTAGTCCTAAAAATATATAGTTAAAGAGTTGTTAAAGTTCGGTGAGTTGTTAGCATAGGAACTAGTCTTAGTCCTAAAAAAAAGAAAAAATTAAACCAAATTACCTTCTTTTTTTTTTTATTATTATTGGAAGTGAGCATTTGATTTGATTTTTACGGAATCGGACCAAATCAAATCGAAATCAATTAATTTGATTTGGTTCGGTTCTAAGATAAAAAACTAAATGATATAAAAATTCAAAAATTGATTGGTTATCATCAGATTCAGTTCAAAACCGAAGTGAACTAAAGAACTGATCAATTCAAAACTGAAGTGAACTAAAGAACTAATCAATTTATTGTTTAAAATTAAAAAAAAATATTTATCTATAAACAACATATGTTTATTATAAAATTATTTTACATTAATATTTTTGTATAAATCATGAATTGTAGTGGTTACATTTGAATTTAGATTAAAAAAAAAAGTTTAAATTGAAGTGAAAAGTAATGTGATTGTTGATTTGTTATCATCATATCTCTTTAATGATAATATATTTAATAATTTTTATTAGTAAATCTAAGTGGGGATATGTAGCTACGTTACTTGGATTGGGATACCTAAAGTAAGGGTTAATGCTAATTTACTTTTTATATTTTAATTTAAAAATCTATTTAGTCTTTATATTTTGAAAATACTTCAAGACACCCCTTATTACATTCCTACCCTTATTTTTTTTTTTGCTTTTCCCAATAACACCTTTTCAACAATATTTTTGAGAGAATTTTGTCATGATTATTAACGGGATTTCTGTTGGGATTATGTGCTCTTTAAAGTATATTAATTTATTTATTTATGATAAATGCATTTTCTTATTAATAAAATATTTGAGACATTTTTTCAGACATATTAATTGCATAAATATTTTGAATAAGGTCCATTTAATCATATTATATGTATTTATGTGATCATCATATGCATTCATAGAAGACATAAATACAAGTTATCTTATGATTAAATAAATTGAGTTCACAGTTGATAAATAGAGTTGGACGTTCTATTTATGTTTAGACTGTAATAAATTCATTGAATGAATTGTCTTAATCGTATATGAATTTACTGATATAATTTGACTATGTTGAACTGGATCATATATGAGATTTAATTAACTTTGGAGTAATTATCAAACTTATTAAATCTCATAGGCATTGATTTTATTGCAATCTCAATCTTGAGTTAATTATAGTTTCATATTTATGATTGTTATTCCATTTGAGTTACTAATGAACGTGACATACATTTGTAGTTATGATTACCTGGTATCTTGGTGGGAGTAATTATGAGCAATGAGATTATAGATTAATAATATAGAATTTATATAACACATCTCTTGATGGGTTTTCGGTACTTGATCATAAAATTCTCTGTCCAAAGTATGTCAACATAATTCATATGTTGAAATTGATTATTAGAGAAAGCCAGTAAGTGTTAAGAAACAAGATATAATTAAATTGATTGGACAATTGAGATATTAATTTAATTAGCGATGTGGTACAAAGGATTGTTCAGTAAATAAATCAATGTGGCATGGGTCGAATTATTATTCGAGAACACTATTCTAGATAGTATATAATTATGGAGGTCGGTTCCAATCTTATAGTGGAGTAGATTTATAATTAAATAATTGGCATAGTTTAATTACATGCTTAATTATTATAGTCATTATTGTATGTACCCATATGATCCCCGGATTAGCTCATTTAATTGACTGCACAATTACTGGATTAATAAGCAAGATAACTAGCTATTTGGGTTGAAAGCCTAAATATATTATTTAGTGGGAGGCTCCAATTAATATACTTGTGTATAAGTGATCTTGTGTTATTTTACAAGGTGATACCTATAACTGTAACAAATATAACGCCAAAAGCTTTTGGGTTTTTATCTTATTTTAATTTAAATCAATTATTTTGATTTAATAGAATTAAAAAAAAGAGATAAATAAGAAGTCTAGGGTTTTCCACCACTACAATATAAAAAGGCTTTTTTCTCTACAAAAGAAAAGAGAACCATAATACTGAAAAAAAAAAAAAGAGAATTTTTCTCTTTGACTTTGAGAGAAAAATATTTTCTTATTAGTTACTTTCAGTAGTGCAAAATGTGCTCATACATCAAGTGTAGATCAAATTTGAGTCATAATCTGGAATATCATTGATGACAGATCGTGATCTAGAAGAGAGGTGGTGATAAATAGTGACTTGGGAGCCTTAATTATTACAACAAAAAGATAAAGATACGATTTTAAGATTATAGTAATTCTATATATTATATGAGAAAATGATCATATTATTTCCGCTGTAAAATTATTTTAAAACCAACAATTTCTACCATTTTTAAGTTGTTGAATACTAAAGAATTAAAATGCTAAAATCTAACAACATTTATATATATATATATATATATATATATATATATATATATATATATATATAAAGTTATTTATTTCTTTTAATAAAATTAGTTTTAATAACACCTTAACTTATTTTTAAATGATTCTACATTTTATTTTCATATGATATAAAATAAAAAATTTTATTATCTCAACTAGATAACACCTAAAATCTGTCTTGTTCCTTTAGTTTTCTTCTTTTTTTTTCTTTTTATAAAAAAATATCATTTCAAATAAAATTATTCAATGATATTAGAAAAACAAGAAATTAATTATTAAATAAATGAATTGGACAAGTTAGGTATCTCGCTGCCAGTATCAAGGTAAAAGGTTCGTGACAATTGACAATTCCAATGAGCCTCTCTCCGACTCCGACCGCTCCGTCGCTACTTGCTTTGTCACATTTTGCCTTCATTTTGATTTACCTTTCGGAAAGGATAGGAACAGATAAACATTGTTGTAACAAAAATGTGGTACTAGGCAACAACTTAATGGTAAATTTTGTAATAAAATTAAGGTAAAGATGGATCGATATAATAAAGATAAGATATATCGATACAGTTGTTAGAAAAAAAAAGAATTTATATATATATACACTGAAACTAACATAAAATTTAATACAAAATGTATAATAAATTATTATTTTATCTATTATTATAAATTTTTATTTTGTCATTTTTTTTTTGGTAGTTTTTTTTATACATATATTACTATTGAGGAGGAAAATCATAACAAATTAACGTTACTAAGACTAGTTCCTATACTAACAACTCACTGAACTTAAACGACTCTTTAACTATTTTTAGGACTAAGACTAGTAACTAAACTAACAACTTATTGAAACTAATAACTCTTTAATTACTTTTAGGATTAAGACTATTTCCTACTCAAACAACTTATTGAACTTAAACTCAACAACTATTGACTATTTTTAGGACTAATTTCAACTAAGACAAAATAACTTGACTTACTACAAGCCACATTGGTTCTTGTCTTTTCTTCAAACAATTCATGATGTCACGCTCCTCCTTTCTGTAGAGGTTTTCCTTTGATTTCTGTTCGTTATGCTCATTCTTCTCCATCTCATTTAGCAATCTAGACTCCCTTTTTAGTAATAATTTTTTTACTTGGGTTCTTCCTAATATTTTTACAAGACTGGTAAGTAACATGATAATAAAAACTTCATAGAGGAAGAAGCCTAACACATGCTGGTTGGTGAGCGGTGGCAGGGCAAATGCTGAATTAAAAAATTATGACATTTTAGTTTAAGATGAGGTTATTTATACCCATAAATATATTCACTAAACCCGTAATTTAATAAAAAATTATATTACAAATGTACCCACCAGACAAAATTAATAATAGATACCTGAGAAGTCACTATAATTTTTGTTTATTTAAATAATGATTTCAAAATTAATGTATACCCAATTATCTTTTAAATCCATTTTTTTAATGATTCCCATGAAATTAAAAAGTATAAATAGGATTTTTCTATGTTGTTGTATGAGTTTTTACAATATTGAGAATAAGATTGTTGTAAACCCTTAAACTTGAGTGTTTTAATCTCTACCATTTATTTAATATAGTAGATAAATAAATAATTAATTAAAAAGTAATATATAATCTTCTGATTGCAAGTAAATATAGTTTTATTTTTTATTTTTTGTTAGTATAAAAAAAAAAGGAAAATAGCATTGAAATAAATAGAATTAACTATTTCAATAATACTTTATATATAGATATTCCATAAGTCTTATAATAGTTTTATATTGTCTGAATATAATAGCCAAACCATGAATACTTAAACATTAATGATCATAAAAAGCATTGTGTAATAAATTATTCGATATATATCATTAATGATATTATATAAGTTTGACAATAAATGAGAAGTATTTTAATCAACAACGATATTTAAAAAATATATAGGTGCATATAAATACATGATGGCTTGGATATATATTAGAGCTATTTTAACTTAAATTTTCCATACAAAAATTAAATTATTATTTCACCCAATTCAATGGTGGATGATTAAAACATCAAAATGTTACTTTGACTTTCAATATTAATCATCAAATTATGAGAGATTAATGGCTCTTTTGTATCAAAATTTTAAGTTAAAATAGGTGAAACCATATTTTTGTAATGAAAGTGAAAATAAAAATGAACGGAGATTTTTTTTTTTTTCTCATTCATTCCCTATCAATATTATTGGATATGATATTTCTTTCAAGATAGGCTATTTGCACTCTCAAAATGCTTTAGCATTAATTTACTTTAAACACTCTATAACAAAATTTAAACAATCAAATTTTACTTTGAACATTCTTTCAAATGCCAAATTAGTCCTTCGCATACTCATTCCATTGATTACTTTTTTTCTTTTTACACCCACCAAAATAATCCAAAAAACCTATAATACGTTTGCTCCTTTCTTTGCCATTAGTGGTTTCTTCATAATTGGTTATTGTTTAATTTGTCTTATTCTTATCTTCATATGTGTGGTGACTGCAATGCTAAAATAATTTTTGTTTATCATATCCATGATTAAGAGAACGATCAGTAAGAAAAATTGAAATTCAGACACCATGGTGCAAGTTATTGTTATTTGTGATTTGTTTAGGGCCTTCAAGCCAAATATTTTTCTCTTCCCCTCTCTCTCTCTCTCTCTCCTTCTTCACTTTTTTTTTTTTTTCAAAAGGTATGACTTTTGTATATTCACTTTTAATATTTTATGACATTCATTTAAATGTATGCACTTAGTTATGTTATTTATTAGTGTTACGCCATGTATATAAATTTTATAATTATAACTTATATATTTGATTTGTGTAACTGTGTTGTATAATCTTTTAGATATTATATCTTACATACTTAATAGTAATAGATTTTCAAAAATATTTAGGATATGTTTGGGATTAAGGTTGGGCAGCTGTAGATTTTAAGTCATAGCATTAAAGTGTCTGGTAAACATTAGCTGCTGTAGCTTAAAAGTTATGTTAATATGATTTTTCACTTATATGATGAAAAATCTATTATATATGTAATAATTTCGTCAAAATTATTATTTAAAAATTATATTTACAACATGTTACTAACTTCTATTTTATAATTATAATTTTTTTTTTCTATATCAGTTGTAACTTTTAAGTTATAGCACTTCAATCCTAAACATACTTTTATGCTATAAACAATTAACAACATTGCCAATATAAAAGAGAGTTGAAAAATGATTTCTAAATAAAATATGTCATTCAAGTGAAATTATTTCAAATTACAAAGGTCATTAAAATTATTTTACAAAAATTATCCACCTCATTTAAGAAACCGTTTAGAATAATTATTAAAGTTTATTTTTTTAATACAAATATTGTTTACCATTGATTAAATAAATAGTACATATTTATTTCATTATTAATGCCGTAAGAAAATTAGAGCATCAAAGATTGACCCATATAAATATAGATTAAAGATTTTAGAATGATTGAGGTTTGAATCCTTTAAACAGTGATTATGGGGGGTTTGACTTTGGCGTCCAAGGAAAACATCCATCTTGGAAAAAATTTATAAAACTTAAATTAGGGTATTAGTGAAAAAATGAAGAAGAAAATTCATTGTCCAAAAATCAGTGCGAAAGAAAAGAAAAGAAAAAAAAGAACTAAAAGAAACTAAATTTAACTAATGATTCAATGGGAGTATGCGATCGATGTAAAAAATTTCTTTTTAGGTCATGCTGATTTTTGTGTTATTTGTTTTCAAGTTTCGATCGAGTTTATAGAAAGTAATAAAAAGAACGAAGAAGGAAATGATGTTTGATATTTGATTTTTGGATAAGATTGAGAAAGAAGAAGTATATCATTTTTGTGTAACATTAAGAAATAAGAAGTATATCATTTGATAATTACATAAGTTTTTTTTTTTCTATTTAAAGAAAACGAAAAATAAGGGAATGAACATTTAACTAGGGCTAATTCAGAAATTGTGAGAGGTTTATGAAATAAAATGTTATTATTTGAATTTTAGTAATGGGTGTATTGAATAAACAAATTTATTGAAGAATACTCATAAAGGATTTTTCTATGATGCCATATATATTTTTAATAGTGAGATTGTTGTGAATCTTTAGATATAAGTGTTTTAATCTCAATCATTTACTTAATATAATTTAATATAGTAATAATTAATTAAAAGATAAGCATTATGTAATAAAGATTACTTGATTAATGTGTCAAGAATTAAAATTCAAATAAAAAACTTGAGATATTGTATTTTATCCTATCTCTTTTTATTTTTATTTTTTAAATTTAAAATAATTATTTTAATCATTTTGTTAATTGGCTATATTGTTATAAAAATAATTAAAAATTTTTATCAATAAAGAGAATATAGATTATTAATTAAATCCAATGATACATATTTCTTACGTTATTGATACCATAAAAAAATTATAACATTATAGAAAGACCTATTCAAATAATCAATAACCGCTCCTCTTAATTTATACTTTTAGCCACTGCTCCATAATTCCTAAAGCTAGTGACCCATTCGCCCCTTTAAAAATTACCCTTTGAAAACGTTTGTATCTAACAAATTGGAAAAAAAAAAAAGAATCATATGTAATTATTTTGCCCCTGTAAGTTAAATTACTAGCTCCTTCGCTAAGGGTATCAGTAAAATTTACAAAGACATCAAGAACATGTTTCATACAAACAGAGCATATGTATTATTTGTTAGGATGATATAAAAATTAGAGATTGTATATTTCGGTGATGGTATTTCCAAACGGTAAATTCACCCAAATTCCAAAATGGGTATTATGAAAAATTTATATTATTTTTAATAATTTCTAATAATGAACAAATTTTTTCTTTAAAGTAAAATTGTTATATACTCTTTTGAAATTGGTTGAATATACGCAAGCTATGTGATAGACAAATTCCCGCCCATTTATTCTATTTTTTTCTTCTTCTTTTTTCCTTTCAAAGATAAGAAGTGTAGATAAAGTATAAATTCCTTTTTCTAATTTTTTTTTCTTTCCTCAACGTTGGAACTAGTAGTTAATTAAATCAATCTAATTAAAAACGAGTCAACCACACTCGGATTTATTTTTTCCACTTCTTTGACTTAACTTCCAACTTTCCATAAGGTAAAACTTCACATATAATGGTAAAGAACTGATCAAATTAGCCCCATCACATCATCGAATCACAGATTGTTTGCTGATCTTTTTTATTGCCGCTATTATTATAATATTTTCTCCCCATACGCAAGCTTATTTATCATTATTCTTCCAGTTTCTTCTAGCAGTGCTCTCCACATGCATGTTAGCATCATCCATTTCCGGCGAGTACTGCCTGAACTCTCTCACTAGTACTTATTATTTCCCTCCGAATACAAAGTCAAGCAAACACCCAAAAAGAAGAATCAAAATGGAAACTAATTCAGAAGAAAAGAACATGATAACGGAGCCACTCTTGATCAACAAAAACCCAAAGGGCGGCCTCAGAACCTTGCCTTTCATCTTAGGTATATAAGTATTTCATTCAATTTAAACCCACATAACCATTCCTTTTTTTTTTTTTTTTCAAAATTTATTTTCTCTAAATATGTATGCTATATGCATGCAAGTCGTTACACTTGAATTGATCCATAGTGTGTTTTTTTTTTAAATAATTTTTGCGGACAGCAAATGAAGCATTTGAGAGCTTGAATTGATCCATAGTGTACTTTTTTTTTTTTTTTAAATAATTTTTTGCGGACAGCAAATGAAGCATTTGAGAGGATGGCGAGTATGGGGCTGATGCCAAACATGATACTGTACCTGTGCAGAGAATACAACATGGAAACAACCGCGGGAACAAACTTACTCTTCATCTGGTCAGCTGCGACTAATTTTCTCCCGATTATTGGGGCATTTCTTGCCGATTCTTGTGTGGGTCGATACCCGATGATCGGTTTCGGTTGCATCACCTCCCTTTTGGTAATTATCTTTCACTTTCACATTTCACATCCATGCTTACACTTTCAATCATGGTGGCCCATGTTTTGATGTTAGCCACTAGATTTGTGTATAATGTGTCCTTCTTTAGCATGGATATCTATATATTTTTTTTTTATTAGCCCTTATTACCTTACATAATAAAGTAATAAATATCATAAATAAACGTTCTCAATTTTCTCACAACTGTTACTTTATATTTGCACGGTCATTGAATTTATAGGCTTTAAATCTAACGGTAGTTTTTTATTGGTATTTGTTATTTTATTATGTAAAGTAACAAATTTTTTTTTGAGTATACAAATTCAAAATTTTACAACATTATAAAAGTATTTAGAATTTTATAATGTTATAAAATTTAAATTGTATACTCAAATTGTTACTACATAATAACAATAACAATCAATAGCAGTTAGATTCAATCTATAATTCGATGACCGTCAAATATAAACTGTTACTTTATATTTGCACGGTCATTGAATTTATAGACTTGAAATCTAACGCTAGTTTTTTATTGGTATTTGTTATTTTATTATGTAAAGTAACAAATTTTTTTTTGAGTATACAAATTCAAAATTTTACAATATTATAAAAGTATTTAGAATTTTATAATGTTATAAATTTTTTTTTTCAATAAGTTACTACATTATAAAATATAAAACTTATATTTTAAAAAATAAAAACATCCACATCTAAAAATAATTATTTGTATAACATAATCATTCCCTTTTTTGTTCGTTTCCTTTTTAAGTTTGTATCAATAGGCGTATCCCCCTATGTCCTTCTCCTCGATAAGACAAATTACCCTGCATATTTGGGCCGGCGAAATTTTTGTTTATTGACTCCATTGTAATATTGCACCAAGTGGCTATCAACCTTTTATATATATATATATAAACTTTGTTGATTAGTCATTATTAAAATATTACTATAATTCTTTATTATGGTATGCTGCAATTACGTACCCTGCCCTTCGCACCCACTTGGCTCTTGAAGTCCCTACCGTATCAAGGTTCACTATTAGAACATCTTTAAAAAACTTTATTAATTTTTATAAAATATATTATTCTCTAAATTTTTTTAAAATAAAAACTAATTAATATTATTTAAATTATTTAATTTTTAAAAAGAAAATAATTTGTTATTAAAGTATTGGAGCATCTTCAAAAGATTTTATTAATTTAAAAAAATATATAATATTCTCCAAAAAGACTTTTAAATAAAAATTAGTTAATATTATTTTAATTAATTAATTTTTTGTTAACACTTATCAAATGTTCAGTGTGAGAGCATCTTCAAAAGATGAGATAGCTAGTGTATGTTAAGAAATTAACATGTATATTTAAATAAAGATCAAAGGACTAAATGTTTGATTAACACTTAAACAGGGGATGGTTCTGTTATGGTTGACAACAATGTTATCCCAAGCAAAGCCTCCAGCTTGTGACCAACTAAGAAACAATTGTGTATCCGCTACGTGGTCTCAATTGCTGTTCTTGTATTCAGCTTTTGGGCTCATGTCACTTGGAGGCGGTGGCATACGGTCTTCCTCTTTAGCCTTTGGTGCTGAACAGTTGGACAAGGAAGACGACATCAAAAGTAAAGGTGCCTTACAGAGTTACTTCAGCTGGTACTACGTCTCTGTCTTGGCTTCATCTATGGTTGCCGTAACTTGTATTGTTTATATTCAAGATAACTTGGGTTGGAAGGTAGGGTTTGGAGTTCCTGCGGTGATAATGTTGTTATCAGCACTTTCTTTCTTTCTGGCATCTCCCTTTTATGTCAAGTCGAAAGCTAATACAAGCTTGCTAACTGGATTAATTCAAGTCCTTGTGGCCTCATATAAGAATCGACATATAAAATTATCATCTGAGGCCACCGAAGAAATGTACCATCCCAGAAAGGGATCACTGCTTCTCGTTCCTAGTGAAAATTTAAGGTAACAATCAATTGTTTTCAGGTGGTGCTGATAATGAATGAATAATCAATTGGGATTCTTACATGCATTTTTTTTTTTTCTGTCTAGGTGTTTGAACAAAGCTTGTATAATCAAACATCCTGGACAAGACTTGACTCCAGGTGGAAGAGCCTCAAATCCATGGAGTCTTTGTACAGTTGAACAAGTCGAGGAGTTAAAAGCACTGATCAAGGTAATTCCTCTATGGTCTTCTGGAATAATGATTGCTGTGACAATCAGCCAAAGTTCATTTCCGGTACTCCAGGCAAGCTCCATGGACCGACACATTAGTCCCAACTTTGAAATCCCATCGGGCTCCTTCGGAATATTTTCCATTATCACTGTAACATTATGGATCGGTTTCTATGATCGTATCCTTCTCCCTATAGTATCAAAAATAAGAGGAAAACCGTGGCAACTAAGCTTGAAACAGAGGATGGGGATAGGACTGCTTTTCTCTACCGCATCAATGGCAGCATGGGCAATTACAGAGACTATTCGCCGCAGTATTGCAATCAATGAAGGAATTTCAGATGACCCGCAAGCTGTGGTTAAAATGTCAGCAATGTGGCTACTGCCTTATCATGTGCTCAGCGGCTTGGCCATGGCTTTCAACATGATTGGGCAGATTGAGTTCTATTACTCTGAATTACCTAAAAGCATGTCTAGCATAGCCTCAGCACTTCAAGGAGTTGGGATATCAGTGGCAAGCTTGGTAGCGAGTTTGATAATGAATGCAGTCGATGATATTACAAAAAGAGGAGGAAAGGAGGGCTGGATTCCTAGCAATATCAACAAGGGTCATTATGATTACTATTACTGGCTTCTTGCTGGTTTAAACATGGCTAATTTTATATATTTTCTTGCTTGCTGCAAGGCTTATGGTCCATGCAGAGAAGAAGTGAGTGAGGCGTTAGATGATACGGATGGCATGGAGGAGGAATGTTAGTTCATAAATCACAATTGCTCTACAATGTCTAAATTAAATTATAGTAAGTATAAATACAAATAGGATGTGTCCAAACTCACTAAGTAAATGCAAATAGGACCGACACTGTTCTGATTTGTAATTAATTATGTGTTTGTGTGTGTGTGTGTGTTTTTTTTTTTGTTTAGTCAGTTTGCTTTATCTCTAACCTTGCCACTAGCAATTCTCTTTTATCCGTGGTGCCATCATAATAGTGGCAATAACCACGGCCTATTTAAAAATCTCCCAACTTACAACACCATTATATGGCATAAAGCTCAGAAATGAGAAGCTATAATATCATTGAACTAACAAATGTTGAGGAATGTGTAAAATGCACAGCAGAAATGTTTTCAACCCTGCACAGCATATTATAGAAGAATGTGTGAACTATTCACGGCTATAAACTTAAATCTAACGGCTACAAGCCTTTCAATCTAATGGCTCATATCAAAGGGCCTTTGCAAGGACAGTCACATGATCCCTTATTCCTCTTGCTGACTCATCTGACATGTCAACACACTCTTCCTACTAGGATACTGGTCATTCCAGGTCATCATCTGACTCAATGATGATAATTTGTTCATTGACAATATTTCGAACTAATTCATTGAAACAAACTCTTTGCTCTGGCTGGCACTCAAACTCGATGAAAATCCCACTTCAGTGTACCCTAATCTGCAACTACATACATGTCAATTTACACACGGAAGAAAGAAGGCCCTACTTGTTGTTAGGAAATTTATAGGTGAAGTAGAACCACAACTAAAATAAAATTGAAAAAAAATAAAGAACAAGCACAAACTTGGACATCAGAAATTACGTGGTTCGGCTTATAGCCTACATCCACGGACAAAGACAGAAGGAAATAATTTTACTATATTGGAAAAATAACAACTTCTCTCTAATAATAGGAGAAAATAATTATACTCTCTCTTTAATTAGGAGAAAACTATTATCACTTCCCAATACCCCAATTACACCCAATACTAAGAGCACTTATTTAACTCTCAAAATTCTCTCTAATACAAGAGGAAACAAATTTTCTGGGATGATTGAAATGAGAGAAGAAGCTCTTTTTTTATAGTCACATTTTGGCTACTGTTCATGCATCTTTTTTTATAGTCACTACTTTTCGAACGAAGTGATATTGAACCCCTATATATTTTTTCCTGGAATGAAAGACTGGATTCTTTGCAATGTGCAAAGCACTCTGACTGTCACAAAACACTAAAATTTTTTCTTGTTTGTGCCCGAGCTCCTCAAGTAACCTTTGTATCCAAATAGCTTCCTTGCATGCTTGTGTAGCTGTCATGTTTTCTGCCTCTGTCGTAGATAAAGCCATAACAGTCTGTAGTTTTGAAACTCAGCTTACAGCTCCTCTCGCAAGTGTAGCCAGTAGTAGATTTTATTTATCAAGGTCACATGTGAAATCTAAATTCACGTAGCCTCAGACAGTAAATTCTGACCCTCAATAACATAATGCAACATATGAGGTTCCTCTAATGTATCTTAGAATTATTTTCACTGTTTGCCAATGTTCTCCACCAGGATTCGCCATGTATCAACTAACTGCTCCCACTGCTTGTGCAATGTCTGGTCTTGTACAAATCATAACGAACATCAAACTTCCCACTACTAATGCATATGGTATTCAAGACATCTCCTTCCTCTCTGTTTCCTTGCTAGGGCACATACTTGAGGATAACTTGAAATTAACAGGAAGTGGGGTAGAAATTGGCTTACAATCTTGCATGTTGAAGTGTCACAAGATTTTCTTCAAGTAATTCTTCTGTGAAAGCCAAATCTTTCTGTTATTTCTGTCTCGGTGAATTTGCATCCCTAAAATCTTGTTTTCTGGTCACAAGTCCTTTATTTCAAACTCCTTAGCCAAATGTGCCTTTAATTCTTAGATTTGATCTTTGTTGGGGCCTGTGACCAACATGTCGTCCACATACAACATCAGAATGATTCGGAAATGAGCTCACTAGCAAGGTGACCTCATTTCCTCCTTTTCGTCCAATCCAATTCTCTTACTTCCAATAGAAATCTGATGCTTAACACAATTCAGATTATGATGGCTCCCCCTTAAGAATCCCCCTGGGAGGTGAATCAGAGCAGAGCCGAGCCCTCGCCCCCCCGGAAATTATTATCCTCAAATCCCTTGTAATAAGCACAATGGTCTGAACTGAGTCTGTTGTATCCAAGGCTCATGATGAAGGAATCAAATCTCTTATACCAACACCTCGACGCCTGTTTGAGACCGTATAGAGATTTGTTAAATCTGAAAACTAAGTTCTCCTTGCCTGTTTCAGTAAAACTTTCTGGTTGGAGCATATAAATCTCTTCTTCAAGTTCTCCATGAAGAAATGCAGTTTTCACATCTAATTGTTCTAGATGTAGTTCAAATGTAGCACACATTGCCAAGACTACTTTGACTGTTGTGAGTCGAACTACAGGAGAAACTATCTCATTAAAGTCAATACATTCTCTCTGAGCATATCCCTTTATCACCAATCTTGCACGATACCACTTCACTTGATTATTGCCATCACGTTTGATCTTGTAGACCCATTTATTTCCAATGGCTTTTCTTCCATGTAGTAGTGGCACAAGTTCCTATGTCTTGTTCTTGTGTAGAGCTTCAATTTCTTCTTGCATTGCTGCCATCCACAAAGTAACATCTGAGCTGTTTAAAGCTTCATGGAAAGTTGATGGCTCTCTATCCTCTGTTAAAAGACAATATGCAACATTGATCTCTGTAACGTACTCTGAGTGCCAAGTTGGTTGTCGTATCTCTCGAGTTGATCGACGAATTTCTAAAGTCTCAAACTCGACTGGTTCTTGTTCCTCGTGCTTTGGTTCTGCTTCAGCTTCTGAATTATTTTTCACATATACCGGTATAGTCTCTAACTTTTCTTTCACAATGCTATCATCCATATCTCTCTTTTGCAGTTGATCTTCTACAAAGACAACATCTCTGCTGATGACAATCTTGTGAGTAGTGGGATCCCACAGATGATACCCCTTTACACCATCAGCATACTCCAAAAAAATACACCTCCTAGATTTTGGATATAGTTTTGTTCTATCTTGGGCATTATATATTACATACACAGGACATCCAATTGTATGTAAATGAGAGTAATCAGCTGGCTTACCTGTCCACATCTCCATCGGCGTCTTCAACTCAATAGTTATTAATGGAGACCGATTTACCATATAACAAACAGTTTTGGCTGCTTCAACTTAAAATGAGTTAGGTAAACCAGCAGTCCTGAACATAGCTCTTATCCTCTCTATAAGAGTTCTGTTCATCCGTTTCGCCACTCCATTTTGTTGAGGAGTGTATGCTGCTGTAAACTGCCTCTGAATACCTTCTTGCTTACAGCACGCAAGAAATGCACCATCTGTATACTCTCCACCATTATATGTTCTTAAGCACTTGATCATTTTCCCAGATTCAAGTTCAATCTGCGCTTTGAATTCCTTGAATACTGGAAACACATCTGACTTTTTCTTGATTGGATACACCCAACATCTCATGAAGTAATCATCAATAAAAGTAACGAAGTACTTTGCACCTCCTTGGGATAAATTCGGTGATTCCCAAACATCAGAATGAACTAAGTCTAGAATGCCTTTACTTCTAGCATAAGATCTACTAAAATTTAATTTATACTGGTTACTTGTAACACAATGTTTACAAAATGGTAAACTTACCGATTTTAAAATAGTAAACTTATCGATTTTAAAATGGTAAACTTACCGATTTGAGTCCCGAAAGCATCTTTCGCTCAGAAAGAATCTTCAAACCTTGTCCTGACATGCCACATCATCGCCGAATCTTCTAAATTTGATGCGACACATGCATCTGCTTAATGTAGTGTTTCTCCTTGAAGCATAAATAGATTCGCACTGATCTTTTCTGCCTTCATTAATACAAGCGCTCCTCTGACAATTTTTATTATCCCATTTTCAATATGGGTTTTGCACCCAAGACTATCTATTTGTTCCAAAGACAATAGATTTTTCTTTAGGCCTTTGACATATCGTACCTCCTGAATTGTGCGAACTTTACCATCATATATTTTTATTTTGACAGTACCAATACCAGCGATCTCCAAGGCATGGTCATCGCTCATGTACACAGATCCTTCTGAGATAGGTTCATATGTGTGGAACCATTCTCTCCCAGAGGTCATGTACTATATTGCTCCTGAGTCTATAAGCCAGACGTCAGCTAACCGCTTTCTTCCTTCTGTAACAGCTGCTGCCTCGCTATAGAGAATTTCACCATCATCTGAAGTACTAGCCACACAACCCTGAGCATTTGATGACTCAGGTGTTTTACTCTCTCTACTCTTCTGATTGCTGCAACACTCTTTCTTCACATGGCCTCTCTTGCCACAATTGTAGCATTTCACATTCTTCCTACTTCTGGACTTTGATTTACCATGCCACAATCTCCTTCTCGTTACTAATAGTGCTTCTACTTACTGCGAACTTACATGTCTATCTTTTTTTTTCTTGCGCTTACTTTCCTCGTTTAAGATGGAGGCTATAACATCATCAAAAACTAGACTGTCCGTCGGGTTGTTGTTTGTTAGATTGGTGATGAATTGATCATACGAAGCTGGTAGACTTTGAAGTAGAAGCTCCCACGTTCATTTTCCTCTATTTTGTGACCCAACATTGTGAGTTACGAAAATAGAGTCTTCAAGGTGTTGATATGGTCGGTCACTGATGTAGATTCCGTCATACAAAGAGTATAGAGTCTCATTTTTAAAAAGATCTTGTTGTGCAGCGACTTAGGCTCGTACAATTTTGTGAGAGTATCTCATATTTCCTTCGCTGTCTTTTTCTCTGCCACACTGGATAACACCTCATCTTCAAGTGCTAAATGTAGATCAGCAATTGCATTACCGTCTATCTCGTTCCACTTGGCATTATCAGTTATCTCCATGAATCTTTCTCCAATGGCTACCAAACAATTATTTTTTCTCAGAATAGCTTTCATCTTCATTTTTCACAACGAGAAATTATTCCCGTTGAACTTCTCAATTTTATATTTTACCGCCATTATTTTCACCACGAACTACCTTTATTAGGATCGGCTCTCACTGAACAGTACCGTATATATGAATAATAATCGTATTTATAAACCGTAACTGTATACGTGAACAATAACCCAATTCCAAAAAAATGCAACCAAGGCTCTCATACCACTGTTAGGAAATTGATAGGTGAAGTAGAACCACAGCTAAAATGAAATTAGAAGAAAATAAAGAACAAGTGCAAACTTGGACACAAAAAATTACGTGGTTTAGTTTATAGCCTACATCCACGGGCAAAGACAGAAGGAAATAATTTTACTATACTAGAAAAATAACAACTTCTATCTAATAATAGGAGAGAATAATTATACTCTCTTTATAACTAGGAAAAAAAATATTCTCACTTCCCAATACCCCAAATACACCCAATATTAAGAACACGTATTTAACTTTCAAAATTCTCTCTAATACAAGATGAAATAAATTTTCTGGGATGATTTAAATGAGAGAATAAGCTCTATTTTTATACCAACATTTTGTCTACTGTTCATGCCTCTTTTTTAATTAATTATTTATTATTATTATTATTTTTTTAAATATTCAACATAGCACCACTAAAAATGGCGGGCCGTGTTGAAATAGTTGGCACTGCCCATCTAGAAGGGCAGTGCCAACCAAACCATAACTTTGACACTTGTTTGATACTAATCAACTAGTCAATATATAATCATTCTGAGGTGCAGTTTAATAGTTAATTAAAATAACTCTATTAAACTCCATTGTTTAATAACATGTCTATTAAAAAAGAAATGAGGGTGCAGCACTAGAGAAATATTGTATGCATGTGTATAGTTCTTCTTTCATACGAGAGCGAATGCGGACACGTTATTAAGACTAGTGGTTTAATGGAGTTAGTGCAGACATACTATTAAACCATATTATTGAACACGAACTCTATTAAACCACATAGTTTAATAGCATATTTACATTAAAAAATAAAAACACGCATTTGAGAATTTCTATGTATATAGTGGGACTATTGCACCTTTCAAACTCCTCTTAAAACCCCTATTCTAATAAATAAATAATTAATGAGCCTTATAGTATATTATTAATCAACTTTTTCTTCTTTTTTCTCCTATCTTATTTCCATAATTAATATTATTTGATTCTCTCTAACCCTTCACTTGCGTAAAAAAAAATAAAACCAACATATCGACTTGACTAAATAAATAATTAATGAGCCCTACAGTATATTATTATCGCCATCAAGTCTTTGGTCACAGGTGCTTCTGCTAAATATCAGCTAGACCCTACTAATCTCCCTCCAACTTTACCAACTAGGGATGGCTCTTATCTTTAGAAATCCATTGGGAGAGTTTGGCCTGATGTAAGAATGGGGATTCGGTGTAGTATTGAGAATAGTCAAAAAGTTCGCTTCTAGTGGGATTGTTGGGTAACAAAATAACAACCTTTGTATTGCTATACTCTGGCTGTAGTTCCAAATGAGATTATTAATAAAAATGTAGCTGATTTCGTGGATAATAATGAGAACTGGAGACGATCAGTTTTAGCTATTTACTTCCTAGCAATGTCATCCTCCGAATTGTTGCTACCTATGAACATCCGTCACTCGTTTTTCTCATTGAACTTGAGAGAATGGGTGAAGTTTTATTTGGAGAGTACCTGGAGTTCTCGCTCGGGTCTGAATTGGTGCACCTTATTTGGGATTGCTATCTTAAGGTTATGGCTCGGGCATAACAATTATGTTTTTAACCACACTTATTGGAATAGTGTTACCATTTGCAATGATATTCAAACAAAGGCTAAAGAAATTCATCGTATAGGTAACATGCCTCTGTCCATGGGCAGCAGATGGATTGAGAAATGTATTGGGTGGAATCCATTGACATGACCTTGGTATAAGTTAAATACGGATGGGTCTAGAAAGGTTTCTGATGAGGCGAGTGCTAGAGGTATTAATTATTCGTGATCAGAAGGGGAAGTGGATCGCTGGCTTTAGAATGAATATAGGCATGTGTTTGGTTACAATCAAGGTTTGAACATGGCCTGGTAGCAAGGATATCGTTGTCTATCTATTGAAGTTAATAATCTCTGTGTCACACAACTTGTTTCTACTCCAGTGGTTTAAGCTAATGAGTATGCCTCTCTTCTTCGAGTGATAAAAGATCTCATTAAACAAGATTGACATATCACATTTCAACACGTTTACTGTTTGGGTAATATCGGGCAGGTCTCCTTGAGGCCCTTCCAGTTTGAATAAAGCACCCCGAGGACAGCCTGGCCCGAGCAGCTCTTCAGGTCAAAGCTGGTCAAGGTCGGGAGCTGAGCACTCCTTTGCCTGCTCGAGGTCGTCTCCCAGGTCAAAGCTGATCAAGGTCGGGAGCTGAGCACTCCTTTGCCTGCTCGAGGTCGTCTCCCAGGTCAAAGATGGTCAAGGTCGAGAACCGAGCATACCTTTCCTGCTCGCAGAGGTTAAGTCCACGAGCACAACTAGACAAGACCCGACCAAGGCAGCCCGACCCATTTTCTCAGAATCCTGGCACACCTTTTAATGTCTGACCAGGGCCCCACATGGTATGGTGGTGGATACCGTTGCCGATGGCCGGCACATGCCTCTAAGGTTTCATCATTCCTAGCGCACATGCCCGACATAATGATCTAGCCACGTGAATCGGGTTAAGGGGACAGTCGCGCATCCCTAGGGAATATTACACCAATCCCGGTCGTCAAAGGGACCCAGATATCACTAACGTGGGAGTGGACAGCCTTGAAAGGGGAAGAGCGGGAAAAATGGAGTATAAAAGGAAACGAAGGAGTACGTTACAAGGGTTGGCAATTCTGATTCAGAAAGGGTTGGAAAAATTCTGATTCATAAAGAATCCGTAAGCTTATACAGGTTCTTCCTATTCTGATTTCTCTTATCTAAATTCTCTGAAAACACCATATTTATTCAAAAGGGAGGGCGAAAAAATATCCCTTTCATCTTTCCGGTCTCCCTCATTAAGGGAGATATCAAAAAGAACAACCCGATTACTGACTTGAGCGTCGGAGGATTTTCGCCGGAACACGCCAGCGACCACGACCACTGTTTTACGTGAGTGCAGTGCGGGAGATCACCGTTCTGGAAAAGACAACGGAATAGGAGGAAGGAGACAGTCCTGCTCGAGCTCGAGCTAATCGCGGTGATGATCTCGTAGATAGTCTCGAGCTGGTTGAAGGTTCGAGGCATTGTTTGAAAGATCGAGGCCTTTGTTTGAAGTCGCGACGGAAGGTTCGAGAGCTTGTTCGAAGACACGTGGGAGAAAGCGCATCAACATCTTTTGGCGGCAGTGCGTGGGGATCGGCACAAAAGCCTGATTTCTAATACATTCAAGACACACAGCGCAGCGATGAGGGAAGCAGTAGAAGAGGAGTAAGTCGGAAGAGTCGAGTAACTTTGAGAGAAGTGGCCAATGAGGGCCCGAAATAGGAGATCCGGGAAAGAATGGATCGGATGGAGAAGCGAGATGGAGACTACAACTTCCTTTTCCAAGAACTCGGGGAGGGACGGAGAAAAGCATGTAATGATGTCCGAGTCCAGTAGAGGAATGGTCATGTTCGGGAAAATGTGGGAGATGGAGCCCAGACCTAGGGCACCGAAATGTTGCGGTGAGGAAGAAACAAACATGGAGGAAGGGGATCTCGTCGGCATTTGCGAGGATCATGACCTCGACCTCGTGCGGAGGAGTTAGAGGGAGAGGTGCGCGAGGTTGGCACAAGTTGTGGAAGATCTTTGGGGAGCGGAAAGAGTCAAGTGGCGAATAATCTTTGGACAACGAATCTCCACTCTCCGCGGAGATCATGGGTGTGGCGATCCACGTGACTTCGACTTCCGGATCTGAAATTTTCGGGAAAAAGTGATCCGTTAGTGCACGTAGAGACGGTTCAGCGACATGGCGAGGTGCGAGGATTGTCGGCGACTCGGAGGTGCAGGGCCTTCCACTCGCCTGGAGGGAAGAGCGAGAGAATGGTGCATGAGACTCCACGGGAAGCATCTTGAGCTTTGAGCAGGATGTGTAGGGAGTTCGCGAGAGCAATTTGAGTGCGATGACCCCGAGGATGACATGATGGGTGTCGGAGTGAGGCGAGAAAGAGCGAGTCCCTCAGGAGTTTATCAAAGATACCGTAGATTGGTCCTAGATCTTGGTGCGTTTAACCACCCGACTACGAGAGGATTAAAGGATGGGATCAGGATGGGGAGACCATGGTATAACTGCGAGTCCTTGATCCATTCCTGATTCGGATGCGTATGAGCGGGTGAAGCGGATATGATAGTCGAAGAAGAAAAAGCTGCAAGCGAGGAATGAGCGGGCCGATGGAGGAAGGAGGAAGGAGAAAGGG